>OY759246.1:1704459-2305439 GCA_963662185.1 Eilema griseolum
GGTGAGGTTCAGTGGATCAGTGGTTAAAGCATTCCCCCTATAAGGGAAAGATAACGGATTCGAATCACGCCTGAACCGTTTCCATTTTTTCTATCTTAATCGAAAATGTACTCTATTTGCGCAGTAAGCGTTTTGGGTGTATTTTGTTTTAAGGATAGCATGTGCATAAATCCAAAAATCATATATTATTTCAAATCAAACCATTCCACACGCGCCAGTGGCTCGTTTCTCTCGACTTGGGGTCTAGATATATGTCAGTAACTTTATATTCCATTCGTTTTCATAAAAAACTTCAGTTTAATAATTTCGTTGTGTTGTATGGATTGGCCTAAATATTTATTTATTTATTACCTACTGCAAAATACAAAGCACAAGTTGAAGTTTTCACGTACAACGCTGAAACTGCCATGTTCGCCCATTTAGAGCGTACCTACACATCTATCCATCGATCATGGATATATGTAGAAGGACGGACGAAACAGTTTGTCTGTTTACACTGTTCACGGGGATGTCGCATCATCATTGCTTCGAAATTTGCTAAGTCGCTGGTGCGTTAATGCAAACTTATATCGCAGTGGAATTTAATGCACCGTTTCTTCTCCACAAGCGCCTACGAAACGGTGTTAAACTTAGCTTAAACAGAATTTGACGTCAGAAAGATGTATTTGCGTTGCATTATTTTGATAAATAAAAAATTTGCATTTGAATTTGTAAAACGCGTATATGTTGTGAATACATCTCCACGTATGACGAGCGTCACGGCAGGCCTCACAAAGCCTGTGACTACTATAAGTTTACACAGATTAGTATTCTCTTACGAAAAGCGCACTAACGTCCTGCGTCTGTCACAATATTTGAAACGACGTGAATGCGACAATGACGTTCCATCGACATATTTGTATGGTTTTGTATGGCTTGAAGTGGGTGTACACCATGCATATACCGACGAATTCGAGTCTATGAAAGTACGCCTCCGTGTTAAGAAGGCCTTAGAATTCCAAACCATTATACACATCACCATTTTTGGTTATTTTTTTGAATAGATTTCATAATAACTTGGATTTTGGTAAATAAAATAAATGCTTTCAATTTTAAAATAATAATGTATTTAATGGAACTTCCACAAACTAAACACTAAAACAACTTGTTTAACCAATTACAGGATAATTATTATAAAATTAAAAACGAAACATACTTATTACTAGATTATTATAATAATAAATGCAATAGAACTTGCTAAATGCAAATCACATGTGGTATACGTGACTAGTTCAATTAAAATATTCGTAATATTTATGCACTTAATTTCGAAAAATAAATTATAATAAATTAAAATAACTCAGGCAAAAAAATTAATACCTAATAACAATAATTAGATTATACTCGTAATATTAAATTAAAATGCAATTCAAATGTAGAATTTCTATTCTTTGACACATCTGACTAGAATCTAAAGATCTGACACAGTTCAAAATTTAATTAAGAAATTATTGCACTGCCCGAAAGTCAGTCTTCAGAAGTTGAAATTAATTATTAAACTAATTGAACTTAACACACAATAAATCCTACACTTTGGCAGCGTCGACACAGCGAAGTCAGATTAATACGATAAACTAAACGTTTATGAATATAAGTAATGCAATGGTATCATACAATGCGTGTAACGTCAAATACTTGGAATTCAGAGATAGCAGTAAAATATTAAAAAAAACATGTTGAGCATTTAAAACTTATTGATAAAAATATTTGAACACAATCCTTTTACATTAACACAGTGATTTATATATAGATACTACCTACTGACTGTTTGTTGACATTTTAAAACGTTCAACAGGTTTTGCTACACTTATATCTACATTGAAATGCAATAGTCATTAAGGAGGTAGAACACGGCGGTATTTCCGCCCAATTGAGCAGTCCGATTGGGGAAGTACCTCCGCCCTACAGAATACCGCGGTTATAATAACTTCGTGTTGTGTTCCCAGCGGTGAGTAGGGTAGCTAGAGCTCACTGGAGAATTTGTGCTGTCAGTGGGATGACTAAAGGCTTGTCCTGCTTTGTCCTCTACACTGACGGCACAGAAACTCTACAGGGTCGGCAGCGCGAGTGTGACTTCTCTGGTATTACACACGCCCATAGGCCACAGTAAGCACTTTCCTTCAGGTGGGCCGTGTGCTTGTCTGCCACCTAAGTGGTATAAATAAAAAAAGTCATTTATCTCGTTTCTGCATCTTCTCTCTTTTCCACCTCACTCTAAAACCTAATGTAAATAGAAGTCAAAACAATAACATGGAAAATCGTTCTAAGTACTGAATGGACAAATTCATCACTTCTGCCATAAAATATTAGAAATGTAAGAAGATAAGAACGTGCTAAAGTTTTCTAATCTATGCTTGTGAAAATACACAGGACGAGTAATTATTTTTATCCTATTGCTTTCCAGAATTCCAAGTATTATTTTCTATAAGTTATGAAAAGTGAATTCTACAATACTACGAACGATTAGCTTGATTATAAAACTATTACCTATTTTATGTGACTACCTTATATTGCGACAAATGGTACAATGACGGTAAAATATGATTTAATGATATGAACGCTATATGTTGGTTTGATTCACAGATTGGTCCTTATACGCGACTAGTGGGTAATGAAAACATTTTTTATTGAAATTAAACAATACCCTCTTATTTATACAAATATATTTCGGGTGTGCAATAACAAAATCGAGCAAGGAACATTTACCAAAAAACGAGTTTTTGCAATCTTACTATGGAGCATAAAACATTGATTTTCATTGCAATAACATTTAAAAGACCTTAGACAAAGACTTGTATATTTAAAAAACTTAGAAAGTTGTAATATTGAAAAAAATTATTAAAAAAAACCATTAAACTAAAAAAAAACTATAATATTTGTCCCGTGTACTTTACTCGGTCTTATAATTGCACCATCGCTTTACTTCTAAACTTTTTAATATATTTTATTAAATATCATATTTGAGGCTTAAACAATAAGAGATAAACCATTCGGTAACATTCATTTTCAAGTAAGAAACGAAACTACATTCATATTTATTTTTTTAATTGTTTTCTTTATTTTACTGGTTCTGTAAACAAGATACATTTGGAGATCTAATACTTATTACAATACATGTAGAAATGGTGTAAGGTTCGTGATAGTCTCTAGTTGAAATAATTAGGTAAACACTGACTATTCCTTATTTTTGATAAGTAAAGGGTACACATATTTCTATCTACCCAATATTATGACGTCATTACATATTATTAAACTTTGACATTATATTTATCAACCATCTTATTGCTGTCTGGTGATTCATCTGCAAATTTTATTTCATTTGATGAGTCAGAATTTTCATCAGCAAATTTAATGTCGGCAAAATCTGTTCTTTTTAATGTGTTAGAATCTTTTTCTTTTGAGTCAGTGATTCTTTTCAGCGTAGAAGTATCAAATTCACTTCTATTTTCCTTTCTGTGAACTCGAACTGGGGTTCGATTTAGAGTTAAATCTTTCATTGCTATCGTTACAGGACTTTCCACTTTCTTCTTTTTATTTCTTTTCGATAATTTAGGCGAATTTTGCAGATCACTTATACTGAAATTTAATGGTTGTATGATATTGCTTTTCTCAACCACTTTACGAATGGATTTGATGGATTCTGTAGATCTATTAGTGCGATTGTCAGAAGTTCTCTTGAGAGTACTTGTCGATGGTTTATCTTCGGGAGACTCTGTATTGCTGCCAGGATCGGGATGCATGCCTCTGGTCAAAATTTCCTATAAAATAAAACAAACGTGTTATAATGTCAGTGATTTGATACACTTGCTAGGTACACAAAACTAAGGAGATCGGTACGCATCTTCTGATATCAAAAGTAAAGGTGTATACTTATCTATTTCGTCGTGTATTTATCTTGATGAAATCATACTCACCTCGTATACAGGTACATTATTCTCGTCAATTTCTTTCAGTATATCACCCTCTTCTAAGGGTGGTATCCACACCAAGAAAGCAGGATCCATGCCTAAATACGAACCGGGGACTGAACCTGTAGTAAAAGAAAAATCCTTTAGTAATTTGATGGAAATTTTCAAAATACTAATTCTACTTATTATATTGTGCAAGCTGAAGTGGCAGTGAGCTGGCCACATCTATTGAAGGATCGATCGCCGTTGGAGCAAACGACTCGCCGAGAATCGGGAGCAATGGTGCACTTTAAGAGAGGTGTATGTTCAGCTTTAGATACAAATAGCATTGGTGCTTAAATGAAGAAAAAGATATTTGCAAAAATACCAGGATAGTACTATTACAGGAGGTAGGACACGACAATTTTTCGGTCCCATTGAGTAGTCCGACTGGGGAAGTACCTCCACCCTACAGAATACCACGGCCATAATAACCTCGTGTTGTGTTCCCGGCGGTGAGTAGGGTAGCCAGAGCTCACTTGAGAGTTTTTGTATTGTCAGTGGGAAGACCAAAGGCTTGTCCTGTTTTGTCTTTTACACTGACGGCACAGAAACTCTTATGCTTACAGGATTGGCAGCGCGAGTGTGACTCCCTTGGTGTTGCACACGTCCATAGGCCACGGTAACCACTTTCCATCAGGTGGGCCGTGAGATTGATTGCCAACAGGTGGTATAAAAAAAACAAAAAAAACAGTAGAGTCCAAGTCTCAAAAACTATCTAAACTAAATTAAAACATACATTTTAGTGAAAGTTTTAGACAATCCAGTACCTAATATCTTACCAGCATTATTGACTTCATAGTCGTAATAGTCTATTTCCATTTCAGGATGCGAAGTAAGGCTGAGGTCTGACTTCAACAGACGGCGGTTGCACGACTCTTTTGTATGTTTCGGGTTATCGCGGATCTTGGCAGCAGAGACGCCGCTCAATGCAGGGGAATACCAGCCCTAAGGGAACATAATATAAAGTTAATAAATAAAATAGTATGCTACTATTTTGTCCAACCGTCGAAAATCAAATCATTTGTGTGTTAATAAGATCGAGACATAGGTAAATTGAACTACAGTTCTCTGTACTAGTCACTCAACGATAAAAAATTAATAAGCCTAATAGACACATTTGTAATGTGATGTTTGTTAGCAATTGTCCAATCATCTGACTTGCATCGTTGCTATTTTGACCTTCCACAAATCAGATAAAGCAAGATATTTGTAAGCGAGAGTCATCTTTGCGGTTCTCTTAAAAAAAATTCTAGAATGCCAGTTTTATTACGAGAGCTACATAGAAATTGTAAAAAAACATGGGCAGGCTTAAATAAACAAGGGATGAAAAAATCTCGGGAAGAATTTTACAAGGTCTGACCACCACAAACCTCGTTAAAACCTTTACAATAACTGAAGAGGAAGGTAGACAACCAGGTTAGGAAGGATACAGCAGATAGGCGCATGAGACTAACAAGTTATTGGTGTGGCACTGTTAAGACTCTGCGGACGTAGTGATTGATTTCGTACTTTCATTTAATTATTATAGTTATTGTCACTATCATAGAGTTATTTAATGCAGGTAAGGCATACAGTTAGTATTAAACTTATGACCGGTTGAACCACGTGTCGCGTTGATGTATGTTACGTGGTATCACGGAATGACTGTGAAAGCGTCACATTTAATGAGTCAGGTGGTAGACCAGACATTTGTTATAGCAGAGACCTGAGTTTACCTTCAATAGGATAGCTTTGGGTTGTGGTCTCCTCTGCAATGTGCGATCGATGGCGGCGTTCTATGAAGACGAGCGTAGGACAAACGAAGCTTGTAAACCGAAGTCATACGTGTGAGTGAATATATGCAAGATCAGTAGCTGACATCAGCGTTATTTTACGTACGAAAAATCCCCATGGATACCCCACCACCGGAGCCGGCGAGAGAGGTTATGTCGGACTCGAACCGACTAAAACGCACAACTCCCGTGTGTCGTTTTTTGGTTGATGAAGGTGATGTTAACAGGCATATCCCTACCACTCCGACCAACCGAAGGCCTTCTCTTTCGATCTGGCCCTCTCCTCGGGTGTGGGGAACACAGAGTCCCCAACTCGTCACCGTATTCGATTGGTTGTTGTAAATATATTTTGAGTATTCACTATTCGTAGTTACCCTCTTTGCATTTTGAAATACTCAAAGCCAGTGGGTGAATTATTGTCTCTGGATAAATTTCACAATATCTGTGCAGCTGGCAAAGCACTCATATCTCCCGCCAAAGAGCAGGGGCTGGCATTTCTAGCCAAACCTTATGTTGAATACGAAAAAATGAATTTAACTCAGCTCTGGTTAAGCCCTGTACTGTCCGCTGATGCTGATTACTATTTAAATTGATACTGAATTGAAAAAATGGCATTCTATGTAAGTACATAGATAGATGATCGAAATACTCAAAAGTTCAAAGGGAGTTCCCGAAAAAATAGAACTAAGGCGACAAAGCGTAGCAACTCTCGTGAATACAGCCGCGGTACAGCGCACTTTAGCTCACCATGAAAGCCGTAGAGTGACAATATGTCAAAATAAAGGGATAGGTACATTTTCCGTTTTTAAAAAAACAAAAAAAAACCCTTCCCCCCCCCCCCCCCCCTCGGAGCCGGTGGAAGAGGTTATGTCGGACTCGAACCGACTAAAACGCACGACGTCTGTGGGTCGTTTTCGGTTGCCGAAGGTGAGGTTGACAGGCATATCCCTCGCACCCCGGCGGACTCAGGGCCATCTGTCACAATCTGGCCCTCTTCCCGGGTGAAGGGACTACAGACTCCCCAACGCGCAGCGCACCTCCGCCGCGGCCTACTTCTGCCAGGGTGACAGGCGGCTCCACCTGTCACCCCAGGCCTGCGCTCATGGGGGTCGTTCATCGACCTACATTTTCCTCTTTAAAAACGTAACATAATCTGCTATATATACTCTGCTCTATATATACACTGTGTCAACGTACACAGTATGTCAAAATTTCTGTAGTGTGAAAAAAGATGTTATATGATTTTTTTTTTAAATTCAGGGACTATGTGGACAAAATTCATCCGTCTTCGCAGAACTTTATGGAAGCTAGCGAAGTGTATTAGTATAGAAACAGGTAGGCATATTATCTCCTTCCTTATTATTACTATTACCTTCTATCTAGGTATACACTAAACAAATATAATTTTTATTTTTTTAAAAAGCTATACATACCTATAATCACACCTTTATCCCCGGAGGGTTAGGCATAGGTAAATTAACACCCACATTTCACCAATCATTGTATACTGTCCCACGTAATAGGGGGTGAGTCTATTACCGTTTTCCGGGCACCATTGTTGACTCAAGCCACGCATCTGAGGTGAAGCCTGGTCTATATATCTATCTGATGTTAAACTGCCCTATCTCTTAGTCGCCTTGTACGACACCGCATGGGAAAAGATGGGGTGGTCCAAATTCTACTCTGCTGCGAAATTGTATTACTTCTTAATTCGGCAGAAATTAAATCACTTCACTCACGTTGGTTAGAGTTGCCGCCGATGTTGAGGAAGACGCTCGGCTTTCACTCCGGTCTTTGTCCCACATGCTGTCCCTGTCTTTCTCGCTGCTGCAGCTACCCTCTCTCTCACTTACACTGCTGACACTTGTGCTCATTTCTACCACTCCAGACTCGCTAGTGGACGGCTGGGGTGGTGAGACACATACCTGATTAACGAAAATATACTTAGTAATATACAAACACACACCCCGGAGAGTTAGGCAGAGGTGAATTAACGCCCACTTATCACCATTCATTGAATACGATCCCATGTAACAGGGGGTGAGCGTATTGCTGTGTTCCGAGCACTATTGTTGATTCTAGCCATGCGTCTGAGGCTGAGTCTGGGTTGTATACATCTGTCTGATGTAACACAGCCCTAAGGCGACTAAGGGCGCTTTGTACTACACCGCATGGGAAGCGATGGGGTGTTCCAAATTCTACTCTGCCGGGAATCACGCGGCTACTTATAACATAAACTCATAAACTCACGCCTATATCCCCGTAGGGGTTGGCAGAGGTGCTAGCACCAAATTTCGCCAGTTTATGTTTAGGTCCCCATGTAATAATAGTTGGCGACTTATTTATGAAATTATGCCATGCCATGCTATGATTATAATTGGAATAATTCAAGAATAGCTTTACATTTCAAACTATGTGTGAACTACCATCTTTAGTTACCCAGTGACCAAAGCTGCTGAAAAGTCACCGAAACGTCGGTATGAATATATTTTAAAGGTTCGCTTACGGATTACTATCATGGCGTGTCTAAATATTTTGAGACAAATATTTCAATATGATAGTGAAATCAGCGTAAACGTCCAACTTCGTCCGGATTAATTTATAAACAAACCGCTATTTGTCAAGACAAAAAACTGCTAAGTTTTGTTTAAAGCCTTACCTTTTTTAGATTAACTTGGGGCTGAGCGACGTTCGTTGCCGAGACGGTGTAAGAACGTTTCATCGGAGACGGAATAATAATTTTCCTTCCAGCAGGCGCACTGCTCGACGACACAGTTTCAGGAGTTATTGTCGTTTGACTGGCAACACTGCCCGCGCTTGCCACACTCATGCTGTCTCCTGCGTCATGCTCGATATCGGTGCCTGGGTCTTCTTCATCTCTAGAGGTTGATAGTGGGTTAATTAGTTTCAATTGCCACTAGCGGTTGCCCGCGACTTCGCCTGTTTTGAATTATGAACCAATTCCCGCAATCCATAGAAATTGTTTCGAGCTTTTCTTGTTAATACTAATACCAATATGTTTTAATCTGAGACTAATATCGTAAAGATGAAGGGTTTGTTTGTTTGCTTGAATACGCTAATCTCAGGAACTGCAGGTTCTAATTGAAAAATTTACTCTCAAGGCTCAAGGCAGTAATAATAAATATTAGCAAATGGTGCAGATATTCAAACTTTTTTTAAAATAAATAATTTACGGGTCTATATCATCCGTGAGGTGACGGAGAAAGAATACAAGAATCACGACCCCGTTTCATCCGAAGGGTGTCGTAAGAGGCGACCAACGGCAAAATACGGAGAAGATATCACTGCGAGAGAAGGCAAACTCGAAATAAAACCCTATACCAACCCGTCTGGCCAGCGTGGAAACAGTAGGCTAAAGCCCAAACATTGGGAGAGGTCTATATCCAGCAATGAACTGCGATAGTCCTATTGATTGATTGATAATAGCTTAAAGAGGTGATACGGGGTTTTGAAATACGCCATGAGAGAAACCAGGGTAGGTCTGATAGTAGGTATAATAAAAGCCTATAATGTGTGTGTGTAATCATTAACAGACACTAAAACTGTAGTATAATACTTCAGTGTGAAGGGGTTTCTACACGCTAAAATGTCGTTAAACAATACAAAAAACGAGGCATTGTACAGTGATACGTGTTCGAACAATGGAGTCATGTCAAACAATATGTACGTACGCTCATTATTATTTGAGAGGGAGTGAGTCAAGTGTCAGTTAATTAATTATTACTCAACCCGCATCGCCAAAGGACTCTTTCGAAAAAAAACTCGAGTGATCCTTAGCGAAAGGTTAGGGACTTTCGAAAGGTGAGTCAAAGAGGAAAATGTAATTAAATGGAGGTATACCTATACTATTATATTATTGTGAAGTGGTCGTGTAGATCCATGCTAATATTGTAAATGCGAAAGTAACTCTGTCTGTCTGTGTGTTACGCTTTCATGCCTAACCTACAGAACCGATTTTGATGAAATTTGGTTTAGGGGTAGATGATACCTTGAGACAGATATAGGCTACGTTTGGTCGTGATTTTGGAATTCTTGTCTGTTTGTCCGCTATGGACGCAAAAACTACTGAACGGAGCAGTCTCTGTTCAGTACCTAGTTTTGTGTGCTGTTTTTTAGTTTAATGTGTTTTCTTGGTCAGACTTAAAAATCTTACATTTATTTTATTTTATTATAACATTTAAGGAAAACTTACAGCTAAAAAACAGTAGGTGAAAATAACATATTGAAGACCATTTAAAAGTTTTCACCGATAGCATGTCGTTTAAAGGAGATGTCCACTTTTTGTATGGACGTTGGTTTTTTATTCACAATAAAATCCATTATGGCTCAAATTACAGTGATATATAAGTAGTAGCTAAAATTAGAGATCGGACATTATTTAGATAATAATTTTGTTTGATAGCAACAGAGGTAGATAATACTATTTCTATCCCAGTTCAAAATTTCACAAGCCACCTTTCATTCAAGGAATAGGTTCCCATAAATCCAAGGTACGGAACAAAAATTGGCATCCAATAACCTTATCTTTACTAGATTAAACCTACTAGCTATTATTTATTTATTAGTAAGGTTACTATAGGTTTACGCGAGAATAAGTTCCTTTGAGATGCGGGAACGGGATCACTATACTTGGTGGGCATAACGGAGTGTTAGTAGGTTATAAACACACTCACACTAACCTTTGTTCCTGATATTCAGAGTTCCTGTCCGAGTCCCTGAGCCTTGTGTGCTTGGCCTTACCAGACGGCAGCAGTCTTCTAAGTGCCACTCCCCCTCCGACCACTTCGGACAGCAGAGTACTGCGTGAGCCTGATACTGGGCCTCCAAGCTCTAGGGATGCTGAGCATGCTGTGATAGAAAGTTACATGGTAATCATTAGAACCATAGTAACAAAAAGAAAAAGGTAAACTGTCTTGCTGCATCATCAAATTGCATTCTATCACCTGGAATTCATTACCAGCACACATTTTTCCTTCTTCCTACAATCCCGGATCCTTTAAGCGAGGCATGAAAAAACATCTGATGAGGCCGCCAAGCTGAGTGCCACCATTGTAATATTACTTTACCTATAGGTATCTGTAATGGTGACCCTCTTTCACGACCTTTAGCTTACCATCAGGCGAGGTGAAGTCAAGTTGGCGTGTCCTAGATAAAAAAAAACTCATAAATAAAATAAAAAACCCAACTGCTGCAGCCGGAACAAGTTTGATAGCAGGCGGAACCCATTAATTTTCTAACGATTTATGAGTTCCAAATGGATGCCGCCATTATAATGGGTCACCTAATTTAATAACGGCAATACCGCGCTACAAGCGTATACTTTCACACCATACGTCGATTACGCAGCTCTTAAGGCCGTCTGCTGCTTCATGCGTGTGCACACATACGGGCAACCGTTTCGTGAAAATTATATTGCTCCTGAAAAAAATTCAAACGATTTGCACGAAAGTACTGGGGTACTGTAACGAATGTATGAGAAATAGAACGGACTTAGGTGCCACACGCGACTTTAGCTGCCTCAGACCACCACGGTTCGAAGCTACCAAAATGCCCACTGAGCGCTCTTATAAGTGCTGACATAGTGCAGCGGATACTGTAAAAGTGAGTTGACAATATGTGGCGTACCATCGCTGTCGGTGAGCGACTCCTTGTCGGCCGCCCGCTGGTATGCCCTCGTGCGATGCGCTGAGTGCAGCGCCAGGCACAGCGCGGCCAGCGCCGCCAGGCCCGCTAGCGCCACCGCCGCACCCCGCGCCCCACCTCCACCCCGCCACCATAGCCCGCCGCTCACTGATGCCCAGGCAGCTGACGCGTTGCGGATTGGCTCTGTACGGAGATCAGCTAATTGAAGTAATGACTTCTACGCATGCTAGAGGAACTACATAGAATATAATTGTCTTAATTACGGTTAGAGGGTGAGTCTTTCGGGCACTATTGTTGACTCAAGCCATGCATCCGAGACTGAGTCTGGGCTGTATATATTTGTCTAATGTTAAACAACTCTATGCCTTAGTCGCCTTGTACGCCACCGCATGGGAAGAAATGGGGTGGTCCTAATTCTATTCTGCCGAGAACCACGCGGCATTGATGATCTCGGGTCTAATTAGAGTTTTTGATACCTGTCTACTAAATATTCAAACTCAACATTCTTCCAATACGTACCGATTTGGGTGGCATGGGCTAAGAAACCTCCAGTGCAACGGTCGCTGGTGTCTCCCGAGCTGAGTTCCACGAGTATGTGACTTCCACCAGCTATTTCAATCACTCCGTCGGACTGCGTCGGAGTATCGGTATTGTCGATCTATTGGACAATACATTTTTATATGAGATCGCCGTAGCACGTCTGTTTAATGTACATGGAGAGAAGATACAAACCATGTATCTTCTCTCCATGTACATTACTTTCACCTCCACACATCACAATATGTCTAAATAAAGACTAGTCATTTCCTTGTAAATCCTCATCTGACGTGCATACACATGAACAATACAAGGAAATATGTAGGTATGCATTCATAATAATCACGCCTTTATTCCAGGAGGATTAGGTAGAGGTGAATTAACACCCACATTTCACCAGAATCCGGGCACTCATTTTGACTCAAGCCATTGCATCTGAGGCTGAGTCTGGGCTGTATATATTTGTCTGATTTTAAACAGCCCTATCCCTTAGTCATCTTGTACGACACCGCATAGGAAGAGTTGGGGTGGTCCAAATTCTACTCTGCCGGGCACCACAACTAAATGTTTTGACGTAAATTTTAAGTTGTATACTTATATCCTTAGCCATATGTACATCAGGGGACGATTTGAGTAAGTTTTTGACTTACCATTGGCAGGCTATCAGGTCCATCCCATGAGGCCAGCAGTGGAGATCCCAAAGATTCACCATCTCTGATCCTCAAAGATTGACCGGCGCATGGAAGCCGCACGTCTTCCATCCGTAGGCGAACCACCAAACCGACTTCAGCCTACAAAAGAAACACTAGTATGGAAATTGATAATATTGAGCCTATTTTTCTTTCCTCTTGTCTTATGATATACAGGTAAACTCTCTGGGATAAAGGTCGCCATTATTTCCAAATAACAATAATTTTACAATATCAAACGTCCTTGACGGTCTCATTTGGGTCATTGCATTATTTTTTTTTTTTTTTTTTTTTTTACGTGCGCAAAATCCCCACGGATACCTCCCCACCGGAGCCGGTGGAGGAGGTTATGTCGGACTCGAACCGACTAAAACGCACGCCGCCTGTGGGTCGTTTTGGTTGCCGAAGGTGAGGTTGACAGGCATATCCCTCGCACCCCGGCCGACCCAGGGCCATCTCTCACGATATGGCCCTCTTCTCGGGTGTGGGGACTACAGAGTCCCCAACTCGTCCCCGGAAACGGGGAGGCGCGCCACGCGCGCCACCGCCGCGGCCTGCTTCTGCCAGGGTGACAGGCGGCTTCACCTGTCACCCCCAGGCCGGCGCTCATGGGGGGCGGAGGTCGTTCATCGACCTCCGACGCCCGAGTTGCCTTCGTGCGCGGGCAGCTTGTCTTGCGATCCTTCGTCGCTCCCGCTGCCGCTCCCGCCCCGCCTCCTCCTTCACGAGCATTACTTGCTCGCAGAAGGAGGCGCCGGCCGCCCACGCATCCGCGCAGCGAACCATCGCCGCGAGCAAGGTGGAGAGCGTGAGAACCCTCACTCCCAGGGCCGCCACAAGCTCCCGCCTCGGCGTCTCCCACGCCGGACACTCGGTGAGCGTGTGCGGACCTGAGTCCTCGTTCGCGTCGCAGTGATGGCACTCGGACGTTGGCTCTTTCTGCATCCGACGCAGATACTTTCCGAAGCATCCGTGCTCGGTGATCATCTGCGTCAGACGGTACGAGAGGCTGCCGTGTGGCCTCTCTAGCCACTCCCCCATGATGGGTCTTACCGCCGTTACTACGGCGTGCCCTGGGTCATTGCATTATTGGGACTACGGCGAAAAATCGAAGATGAAAGTGTGTGTGTGAAAATAATGTGTGTTACCAGTGATGACTTACGGATCTTAAACGTGGTCCCTCACTATTGGTCTCCTAAAAAAGCTCAAAGTCGCTCAACGAGCTATGGAGATAGCCCTCTCCATAGCTCGTTGAGCGACTTTGAGCTCGGTATTTCCCTACGTGATCGCGTCAGAAAAGATGATATCCGTAGTAGAATAAAAGTAACCGACGTAGCCCAGCGGATTAGCTCGTTGAAGTGGCAATGGGCGGGACACATAGCGCGCAGAACAGATGGCCGACGGTGCAAAAAAGTTCTGGAATGGCGACTGCGTACGGGCAAACATAGCGTAGGACGCCCACCGGCCAGGTGAAAGGACGACCTCATGAAGGTCGGCGGGAAGCGCTGGATGCGGGCTGCTTTAGATCGATCATTCTGGAAGTCTGTGGGAGAGGCCTATGTTCAGCAGTGGACTATGCGTGGCTGACATGAGGATGATGATCCATATAATCGGCGCTTTTTCGCGTCCTGCTTAAAGGACTCGGAATGACGATAGAAGGAAACACTTTCTGATTTTGGCTAAGTTTTTCAAAACGAGAATATGAATATATAGGAAATTATTTAGTATGTAAAATTCCATTTTTATATAATAGTTACTAATAAAATACTGCAAAAAGCATGATTCAAAGACAGATTTATAATAACTTTTGTTGTTCCTTTACAGATTTTAACAAAAGGTAAATTTGCGCAAAGGTTAAAATACTTTTCAGCAAGTTTATAGGGAAATAACACCGATATTATAAAAAAAGGTTTAACCGCCTATTCAAGTGGAAAATGCCGCAATTTCACGGACAATCGAATAATTCCATTAAACATTTTTTATTTATATACCAGCTGTTTCCAGTGACACCGCCCGTGCCTGGTTGCCCACCGATGAGACTGTATACCATAATTCTTTGTTTGTTCTAGATAACCAGAAAATGTTCTATATATATACACACATCAACAAAGTCTAGGGAACAAAGACATTTCTAGTTTTTATTTAAAAACCCTTTCTTGTAATAGTGAGTGTTTTATATCAATAGAAGGGTATTTTTATACCGTTTTTAATTTTAATTTTAATAAAAACATTTTCATACCAATTTTTTTTTTTTTAAGAAAGAATTGAATAGTGCCAATATTGAGTATTACAACCTTCTATGATTAGGCACAAAAATAACGAGGTAGTAAGAAATACAGTAATTAACCGTACTTTAAACGTTTTTAATAATCTGTAGGACCTCCTAAAGCATTAGCAACAGCTCGACAACGGCGTGGCATACTTAGTATGAGATTGTCAATCATCGTCTGTGGAATATGGCTCCATACACTGCGAAGGTGTAAAAAAAGTTGTTCTTCAGTGTTCAGATTTTCCAAAGAATCACTGAAAGCTCTTCTCCCAAGCAAATCCCAGGCATGCTCTATGGGATTGAGGTCGGCAGACTGAGCAGGCCATTCCAACGTCGTCATATTGTGCTCGCTTAACGCATTGACCACTACCCTCGCGGTGTGTGACCGTGCATTATCTTGCATGAACATAAAATCTTGACCGAACTGCTGTCGATGAGGGATTACCATGGGGTGTATAACTTCCTGAATGTATTGGTTTGCATTCAAATTGCCCCGTATCCAAACGAGGTCGGTCCTTCCACCAAGGCGAATTCCAGCCCATACCATGATTGTTCCACCTTGGTAAGGATGAACTTCTTGCGGATTCTGGAGACGACTCCGACGTCCAGGAACTCGCCATATACGCACTCTTTTCGAATCAGGATGAAAACCGAAGCAAGATTCGTCGGAAAACAGAACCCGTGCCCATTGATGGTCGGTCCACTGTAAATGTGCGTTAGCCCACAATAAGCGACGACCTCGATTTCCACGTCGAAGAGCTGGAACCCTAAGCGGTCTGCGAGCATAAAGATTGGCTTTGTGTAGTCTTGTTCTGAAAGTTTGATCGCTAATAACCACTTGATGCTGAGACTGGAGGCCTGCGACCAACTGACGAGCAGTAATCGTGGGTTGCCGCCTTGCGGAATTTTGCAAGAAACGATCTTGTCGCGGGGTAGTAACCCTATTTCGTCCCCTGTGACGTTCGGCAACATCACCTGTAGACCTGTAGCGTGCCCATAATCTGCAAATTACGCTTGGTTGGGTGTTGACAGCATCCGCTACGTCGCGTTGAGTTCGTCCAGCTTGCAGCATACCAACAGCCCTTAACATGTCTTCGCGACTTAAATGACGACGTGACATGATGACTACAGTCACAAAAATGCACAAACCATACGTAAAAGACGTATTATTGATAATAAACGTTATTTACAATCAAAGAAAATAATTTTTATTTTGCCTCAGAGAAACTGCACAATCAAACACTTTTAAAAGTTTTCCCTCCATATTCGAAAATCATTACTTATTAAAATTTATTTTTAAATTTCGAACAACTCTGTAATCTACTTTATTCTATTTTTATTTATTTGCTGCCAGTTATTTGCAAAACAAGATTTACACGAAAAAAAATAATTGGGGTCATCTTGTTCCCTAGACTTTGTTGAGGTGTTTACATACATATATGTGTATATAACATAAACTCACGCCTATATCCCCGAAGGGGTAGATAGAGGTGTTAGCACCCACATTTTTATGTTTAGGTATACACGAGTACTATAATAATGTATACCATAGCTAGCTCTGACAGCCTCAGTGGTGGTGCGGTAGTAAACGCAGCCGCTACGAAGGAGGCGCGGGTTCGATTCCCGCTCAGTGCAAATATTTGTATGCATGAATATGAGTATTTATTTGTGCCTTGGAGAGCATATTAAGCCGTCGGTCCAGGTTGCCGTACGAAAATCTATGGCAGTCGGTACGGAAAGTTGGACTGTACTGGTCTAGCTGCAATGCTTCAATATCACCTTAGTGTTGTGGAGGTCAGATGACAGTCGCTTCACGGAAAATATGAAGTTCAGTCAAATCCGCATTTGGACTAGCAAAGCGGACCTCAGACTTCAGATAATGAGGAGCGGCAAAGTGAATTTGTTACAGAATTTCATGCTTGCACCGCACCGGAGCAGTTTCATTACGTTAGCTGGCATCTACTCGAGCTAATACGAAGCTAGTATGGGGGATAGTATGATATGCACTTTAAATTTAAAAGGGTTAACGAAGAACATTAAATGAGGTCAGATGACAGTCGCTTCACGGATAAAATGAAGTACAGCCAAATCCGCAGTTGAACTAAGAAAGCGGACCCCACACTTCAGGGTGAAAATTTCGAATGCGACTGGGATTAACGCTAAAATGAAGAAGATATACTATTGCCAGCTAATGAAAACCCACGTGAAATTTAGTTTCCTTTTATAGTGATATTTTAAAGCAATTAGAATGCATACTATACCAAAGGATCGACTTTTCCAATATAAAATAATTTCAGTACTGTTCCCGCTACCCATGGGAACCTATTCCCGGGATATAAAGCCTATAATAACAAACTATAAATCTATACCTGTTCCAATATTCATGCAGATCCGTTCAGCCGTTAGAGTGTGATTGTATGACCAACATTTTCACAAACTTAGACCATTTATAATGTTAGGAAATCACCACTAATCAGTTTCTAAGAATAAAAACCACATTTCATAGATTTATTATTGATTAAAGAATATGTTATTATTTTATTATTATTTTTGGAGGAGGTAGGACACGACGGTATCTCCCGTCTCAAATTGAGCAGTCCGTCTGGGGAAGTACCTCCGCCCTACAGAATACCGCGGTTATAATAACCTTGTGTTGTGTTCCCGGTGGTGAGTAGGGTAGCCAGAGCTCACTGGAGAGGTTTTGTGCTGTCAGTGGATAGACCGTAGGCTTAAATTGACACCACTGACTTGTAGGGGCGTGAAATGTTGGCGCGGCGGTCAGGGAGACCCGGTGAAACGGTTATCCGCTGGCCGCCCGCAGGTTGTACGGTTCCCGAACCTGGAGATCACTTAATCTCCGCCCTAGGAGGCTGAACCAGCAGCCTGTGTAAAGTGCCCGATGCTGTAGTCGTGCCGGAGGAGGAAACCGGAGTGGACTCGGCTACAGTATTTGGGAGGGGACCGGGGGCCCTTCCGCCCGCCGCGCCAGCCACTCACACAACCCCAGCTTGTCAGTGGTGGTACGAAGCCTAGCTTTGTCTTCTGCACTGGGAGCACAGAAACTCTCTATACCTTCCTCCCCCCCACCCCCCACACAGGTCATGAAAGGAAAAAATAAGAATAACGTTACTACAGCGGTACCATCGTCCACAATACATGTGGATTTCTGTAACATCAGGGGCCTACACACCAACCTCAACGCGGTCCATCTACATTTAGAGACCGCGCAGCCCACCTTGTTTTTTCTGACGGAGACGCAAATATCATGCCCAGCCGATACAGCCTACTTAATGTACCCCGGGTACAAACTCGAGCATAACTTCCTGAGTCGCGCCGGGGTATGCTTGTACGTCTGGGATGATATTTGCTGCCGCCGTCTTCAAGGCCTTGAAGACAGGGACCTGTCAACTCTTTGGGTACGTACAGATCACGGTGGCCACACCCGTATCTTTGCGTACCTCTACAGGTCTCATAGCGGTGACTTGGGTACAGCTCAATTGTTTGAGCATCTGCAGCGGTCTGCGGACAAGGTAATTGAGCAATACCCTACCGCGGATTTAGTATTCTTGGGGGACTTCAACGCTCACCACGTAGAGTGGCTGGGGTCTCCTAGAACTGATTTTGCGGGAAGGGCTGCTCATGACTTTGCACTGAGCTACGGATTCTCTCAACTGGTGCATTCTATTACTAGAACACCAGAAATAGAGACCCATAGAAGCTCTATACTGGACCTTCTGCTGACTTCACGCCCGGACGAATACTCAGTAACTGTGGAAGCACCACTTGGTACTTCGGACCACAGCCTCGTTCGGGCGCAAGTGACTCTCACGCGGCCTGAACCACCGCGGCCACCTCAATAGCGGCATGTCTGGCACTACAAGTCGGCAGACTGGGATGGACTGCGAGAATTCTTCGCGTCGTACCCGTGGAGGCAGCTTTGCTTCACTTCAAATGATCCCAGCTCCTGTGCAACAGCACTAGCTGATGCGATCCTAGCGGGTATGGAATGCTATATTCCGAACCGCTGGATCGCAACAGGAGAGAGCAAACGCCCTTGGTTTAATAGGCCCTGCAGAGAAGCAAGAGACCACAAGCAATCTGCATACAGGGCTTGGACCACGGCTTTAGCCAATAAAGATCCTAATGTCACTGAAGTGAAGCGAAAGTTGAATGCCGCCTCGAGGTCTAGTAAAAAAGCTACGGCCAGGGCTAAGTTTGAGTTCATCGGCAGAATTGGCGAGCGGCTTGCGCGCTACCCATCTGGCAGTCGTGCATTTTGGTCGCTCGCCAAAGCTGCCGAGGGAAACTTCTGCCAGTCTTGCCTTCCACCGCTGCAAAAATCCGATGGTAGTCTGGCCCATGGCGCTAAGGAGAAAGCCGATCTGTTGGGTAATCTCTTTGCGTCAAACTCGACTATGAACGACGGGGACGCCGAACCACCCATAATTCCCAGCTGTGGTGCTTCCATGTCTGAAGTTAAAATCACGCAACGGGCGGTCCGGCGTGAGCTTAAGTCCCTAGATGTTCGGAAGTCGAGTGGGCCGGATGGGATACCGGCGATGGTGCTTAAACACTGCGCCCCCGAGCTGTGCCCTGTACTTACACGCCTTTTTGCACTCTCCTACTCCGCGCGGCAGGTCCCAGCCTCGTGGAAGACCGCATTCGTGCACCCTGTACCTAAGAAAGGCGACAGGACAGATCCGACCAATTACAGGCCTATCGCTATAACCTCCCTACTCTCGAAGGTTATGGAGCGTGTCATTAACACACAGCTCCTGAGATACCTTGAAGGAAACGATCTACTGAGCGACCGACAGTACGGCTTTCGCCACCGTCGCTCAACCGGTGACCTTCTTGTGTATCTCACAAACCGGTGGTCGCAAGCCATCGAGAGTCGGGGTGAGGCACTAGCGGTCAGCCTCGATATAGCAAAGGCCTTCGATCGGGTCTGGCACAAAGGTCTTCTTGCGAAGTTGCCGTACTATGGACTCCCCGAGGGACTTTGCGAATGGATCGCCAGCTTTTTGTCCAACAGAAGCATCCAAGCTGTCGTCGACGGCAGCTGCTCGGACCGCATGAACATAAACGCTGGTGTCCCACAAGGCTCCGTGTTGTCTCCGACGCTGTTTCTGCTGCATATCAATGACATGCTGTCTGATGGCTCCATTCATTGTTATGCGGACGACAGTACCGGGGACACGTGTTACACGGGCCGTGCAAATATCCCTCAGTCTGAGGTGGAGAAGAGTCGCGAACAACTTGTGTCTAAAATCGAGACTACTCTCTCTGGAGTATCCGATTGGGGACGACTAAACCTAGTCCAATTCAACCCCACTAAGACACAAGTATGTGTATTCACCGCTAAGAAAACCCCATTCATTGTAGCGCCGCAATTCCTGGGCACACCGCTTACCATCTCCTCGAGTATCGGGATCCTTGGTGTCGATATCTCCAGCGACGTCCAATACCGAAGTCATTTGCAGGACAAGGTTAGGTTGGCATCAGGAAAACTCGGAGTGCTCAACAGGGCGAAGCAGTACTTCACTGCGGGGCAGCAACTCCTTCTTTATAAGGCACAGGTCCGGCCTCACATGGAGTACTGCTGTCACCTTTTTGCTGGAGCACCTGCATACCAGCTTGACCCCTTCGACTCGTTGCAAAGACGGGCATTGAGGCTGGTTGACAATCCCATACTCACAGGTAGAGTGGAACCTCTTAGCCTTAGGAGGGATTTTGCCTCACTGTGTGTGTTCTACCGCCTATACAATGGTTTGTGCTCAGATGAATTGTTTGACATGATGCCTGTAGCTTCATTCTATCATCGCACCTCTCGCCATAGGCAGGAAATTCATCCCCACACATTGCGACCTGAGACGGTGCGCACTGTGCGGTATGAAAGAAACTTCATCCCACGCACACTCAAGCTGTGGAATGACCTCCCTGCTGCGGTTTTCCCAAGCGCCTACAATATGGGGTTCTTCAAGAGGGGCATCAGAAGGTTTCTTCATGGTCGGCAGCACGAGTGTGACACCCCTGGTGTTGCATACGTCCATAGGCCACGGTAACCGCTTCCCATCAGGTGGGCCGTGTGCTTGTCTGCCAACTTAGTGGTATAAAAAAAAAAAAAAAAAAACTTGTGTCATAGACATTGATTCTAATCAATTAAGATTGGAAAAAGTGATATGCTCAAACGGGACCAGTCCCTTACAGGAGGAATGTTCTGGACACTGAGCTACCGTGCCACATTTACACCAAATTTTCCTATACAGCGATCTAAAATTAGTAACTTTCCTCTTCCACTTTCATGTACACTAGACTTTGCCTCTCGTATTGCAATTCCTCTGTGCACTCCCGTGTTTGCAGGAAGAAAACTCTATTTAGAGTTAAGCTCGCCTTTGTTCATTATTTCTATTTATCTGTATAAATGTAATTTTGTGTGTATACAATACAGTATTAAAAAAAACTTTAAAATTTCAATAAATTGATTCTTCTTTTTATTAAAGAAGTGTCAAATCTTCGGTTTTACTAAATCTTATAGATATATTACCTAATAAAAATATAATATAATAAATTTACCTAAACTTCATTTTAATGATTCTAAATGCACTCTTATATGGTTCATGAAACGGGACCATTACATTTTATGTACTCGCGAACGACAACGACTGTCTCTAAAAGAGCAAGGCAAAGATTTATATCTATAACGACTACATTACTGTCTCAAAGTATTTTGCATGAACTTTTATAGACTGTTTCGTGGGGGAAATGTAACGATCATTGTTCTAAACGACGTATTCATTGCAGGCCTTCGCGGTTCTGATGTAATTATTGCTCATGTATAGTACGCAATGAACGATTACTTTTGTACGATTAACATTCCACAACTAGGAGTTTTTTTTTACGTGCGCAAAATCCCCACTGATACCTCCCCACCGGAGCCGGTGGGAGAGGTTATGTCGGACTCGAACCGACAGAAACGCACGCCGCCTGTGTGTCCAAATTGATGTATAACATCATAGTTTTCATGTTTTTTTTTAAACTTTTACTTTACTAAAACTTTACTAAACGTACATTTATATAGGTTAGGAATAAGATTAGTACTGATTTACTTATTGTAACTTGTTGCAAGAAATATAAGGCTTTTTTATTTTATTTTATTTTTTATTTATTTTATTTATTATTATTCACTCTATTTTTTAATCTCAAATACATTACGAAAAAAAATTATTTTTCGTGGGTAGAAAACCGTAGTTTGAAAACAGAACTATTAACTTTTCTATTAATGCATGTTTTTTTTTTTTTAACTTCTATACACTAACATATATTATTTTGGAGTTGCATCAGGTGCAGAGTGTGCCTCTCTACCTCCGCCGCATAGTCGGGGCGTACCTGACGGAGAGAGCCGTCATCTACCCAAGTGCGACCGGCGTCGGTCGGCGTGAGATGTCGTGCGGGGTTCCGCAGGGATCGGTTCTTGGGCCGCTCCTGTGGAACATCGGATACGACTGGGTGCTTCGCGGTGAGCTCGCGGACGGCGCCGCCGTCACGTGCTATGCGGACGACACGCTAGTGACGGCGAGCGGGGCTACATACCGCGAAGCGACCCTGAGGGCCACGACCGCGGTTGCTCAAGTCGTGGAACGGATCCGGCGGCTGGGCCTTGAGGTGGCTTTGCATAAATCCGAGGCCATGTTCTTTCATGGGCCTCGGCGCACGCCACCACCTGGTTCCAGTCTCACAGTGGGAGGCACTCTCATCGGCATCAAGCCCCAGATTAAATATCTGGGGCTCGTGCTCGACGGCCGGTGGGACTTCGGGAAGCACTTCCGAAGTCTGGGCCCAAATTGGTGGGCACAGCCAACGCACTGGCGCGGCTACTGCCCAACCTGAGGGACCCGGAGGACTCCTGCAGGAGACTCTACGCGGGTGTCGTGCGGTCTATGGCCCTGTACGGGTGTCCCGTGAGGGCGGACACCCTGAGTGATCGTCACATGCCCCTGCTGCAGCGTCCGCAGCAGAAGTTGGCGTGCCGCATCATAAGGGGGTACCGCACGATATCTTTCAACGCGGCGAGTCTCCTCGCCGGATCGCCACCATGGATCCTGGAAGCGAGATCCCTTTCGGCGCTATACCGGTCCCGAAAGGCGGCGCGGGAGCGGGGTCACGATCCCGAGCCCGAAGGAGGAGGCGGGGCGGGAGCGGCAGCGGGAGCGACGAAGGATCACAAGCCAAGCTGCCCACGTACGAAGGCAACTCGGGCGTCGGAGGTCGTTGAACGACCTCCGCCCCCCATGAGCGCCGGCCTGGGAGTGACAGGTGGAGCCGCTTGTCACCCTGGCAGAAGCAGGCCACGGCGGCCCCGTTTCCGGGGACGAGTTGGGGACTCTGTAGTCCCTACACCCGAGAAGAGGGCCAGATTGGGAGAGATGGCCCTGGGTCGGCCGGGGTGCGAGGGATTTGCTTGTCAACCTCACCTTCGGCAACCAAAACGACCCACAGGCGGCGTGCGTTTTAGTCGGTTCGAGTCCGACATATCCGACGTATCCGTGGGGATATTGCGCACATAATAAAAAAAACATTTATTATTCTATGTCTTATTGCTTTGTATGTACTTATATGTGAATAAATTCATAAATTACAAATTACATCAGGGATTAGATCCAAGTTATTATAATGAGGAGCGGCAAAGTAAATTTGTTACAGAATTTCATGCTTGCACCGCACCGGAGCAGTTTCATTAAGTCTACTCGAGCTAATACGGAACTAGTATGGGGGATAGTATGATATGCACTTTAAAATTATTAACGAAGAACATTAAATTAAGGTACTTAATAGTACCAGTTTCTTTACCGGTTTAAAATTCGTAATGAGGTCATTCGAAAAAGAACTAAAGTGAACGATATAGCTCGTAGAATTACCAAGATCTCAGCAAGAATTCGTAGGAGGTAGGACGGTATTTCCGTCCAATTAAGCAGTCCGACTGGGGAGGTACCTCCGCCCTAAAGAATACCGCGGCCATAATAACCTCGTGTTGTGTTCCTGGCGGTGAGTAGGGTAGCCAGAAGTCACTGGAGGGTTTTTGTGCTGTCAGTAGAAAGACCAGAAGCTTGTCCTGATTAGGCTGGCTACATCTGTCGAAGGGCCGTTGCAGAAAACGAGCCTTAAAGTGGAGACCGCGAGAAATGAATTGAAAGGTGGTATGCCTCCTAGCTATCTAGCTATATGGGCTGATGACCTAAAGAGGCAGCTGAGACGGAAGGTGGAGGATTGGAAGCAATAGCGCGCATTGGGAGAGCCCTATATCCAGCAAGCTAATTGATAGGATAAAGGAAGCGATTCTAATTCAGCTTGCAAGATTAGAGCTTCACACGTTAACACACAAACATTGTAAATCAAATGAAAGTTTGTAATATTTTCAGTACTATGACGTAAGTACCTTTTATTTTCACCGTTATAGATTGAACGCTTGCGAGGATAATTTTAATTAAAAATAATTGAATCATATCGTTGAGTGCTCAACAGACAATGTCCCTTCTTAATGGACGTTTTCAATTTCAAAATTCTTATTTTGAAACCGGTTTTGCATAAAATGCCCTCTTTACATTTTGTTGCAGTGTTTCTGAATAATGTACAAAACAAACATAATTTATGGGGTTTGCGCAATGTGTCATTCTTCTTT
This sequence comes from Eilema griseolum, assembly GCA_963662185.1. NCBI lineage: Eukaryota > Metazoa > Arthropoda > Insecta > Lepidoptera > Erebidae > Eilema > Eilema griseolum. The sequence continues at coordinate 1,729,059 of OY759246.1, forward strand.
ATTTGTGTCAGATGACATCTCATAATAACTTTGTTTTATGTTCACAGCGGTGAGTAGGGTAGCCAGAGCGCACTGGAGAGTTTTGTTGCTGTCAGTAGGAAGACCAAAGGCTTTATTCTGCTTTATCTTCTACACTGACGGCAATAATATCTTTGAGGAGGTAGGACACGGTGGTATTTCCGCCCAATTGAGCAGTCCGACTGGGGAAGTAACACCGCCCGACAGAATACCGCGGTAATAATAACTTCATGTTGTGTTCCCGGCGGTGAGTAGGGTAGCCAGAGCTCACTGGAGAGTTTTTGTGCTGTCAGTGGGATGACCAAAGGCTTGTCCTGCTTTGTCCTCTACACTGACGGCACAAAATCTCTGTTCTTACAGGGTCGGCAGCACGGATGTGACTCCACTGGTGTTACACACGTTCATAGGTCATGGTAACCACTTTCCATCAGGTGGGCTGCGTGCTTGCCTGCCACCTAAGTAGTATAAAAAAAACTCTCTGTGCTGACAGGCGGGAGGTGATTCCTGTGGTGTTGCACACATCCATAGACTTTCTATAAGCTGGGAAGTATGCTTGTCTGCCGCCTAAGTAGTATAAAAAAGGATATAGGCTATGGTGACAATAACCAACATCCACACGGTTGGAGCCGCAAATATAAGCTAGTAAAAGTATAATACAAACGAGATGCCATGTACAATAAATAACCTTTAATTCTCTCGATAACTAATTTAATCATAAATTATTTGCCATTTGCCAGTAGCCCATTAAATGTAAAGGTTTCTAATATTATTAGTAAAAGCGGATATCGGCTCGGTAACCTTCCTGTGAAAAGGGACAAGTTTTAATGACTCTATAGTAGCTAGCAACAACTGTGCTCCGTTTAGTTTGGCGCTAGTTACTCTTGTTACTAGTGGATCGTTTAACTGATACTATAGTGAATACTTTTGTTATAAACCCTACAAACAATCTGATAGATAAAAGAACAATTATTTTATACCTAAAAAATCTAAGATATAAAAGAACAGTGTTTGTTTGTTTTGTATTTTGTTAAACGACCTGAATAAAAATAGGAGGTTCTCAATTTGATCCCTATTTCTGTGTGTTTGTTACGCGATTTCAACGCCAATTGGATTTTTATCCTCTTTTAGTTTTCATCGTTTATAATGTTCAGTATAAATAAAGAGGTCCCATACCATTTTATTGTCAGTACATTTACGATAATATCTTATATGTACGATGTTCGACGAGTGTAAAGAACTTTAATCTTTTCGAAAAAAATCTGACGTACATAATTTTAGTAAGAGAAATAAAAATAAACTTGTTGTACCAAAACTCAGGCTTCATAAAGTGATTCGTTTGTAGGTAGCTGTAAAAATATTTAATAAAAGTCCTCAGGATTTGATTAACATGCCACTAAATAAGTTTAAAATAGAAGTGAAAAAAACTTTAATATGAATAAAGGTTACTATAAAGTAGATGAATATCTAAGGCTCTTGCTTGCTCGCACATAATAAAATGTAAACTAAAGCAAATTTAATAAAGAAATCTAATTAATTTTAAGATAATCTAGTTCTAATATAGTTCTCTGAGTTTCTTGCTGGTATCCTCTCAATAAAACTAGCCTACCGAACCAGCGAAAGGATCATTTTCCAATGATCTATTTTTACATTTTTTAATATTATTTTATTTGATAGTATTTTTTACTATGTAGTATTAAATAGTAGCAACGTGGCAATGCCGCCAGCCTTCTGGCTACCTTCCCGGTTTTTTTTTTTTTTTTTTACGTGCGCAAAATCCTCACGGATACCTCCCCACCGGAGCCGGTGGAAGAGGTTATGTCGGACTCGAACCGACTAAAACGCACGCCGCCTGTGGGTCGTTTTGGTTGCCGAAGGTGAGGTTGACAGGCATATCCCTCGCACCCCGGCCGACCCAGGGCCATCTCTCACGATCTGGCCCTCTTCTCGGGTGTGGGGACTACAGAGTCCCCAACTCGTCCCCGGAAACGGGGAGGCGCGCCACGCGCGCCACCGCCGCGGCCTGCTTCTGCCAGGGTGACAGGCGGCTTCACCTGTCACCCCCAGGCCGGCGCTCATGGGGGGCGGAGGTCGTTCATCGACCTCCGACGCCCGAGTTGCCTTCGTACGCGGGCAGCTTGGCTTGCGATCCTTCGTCGCTCCCGCTGCCGCTCCCGCCCCGCCTCCTCCTTCACGAGCATTACTTGCTCGCAGAAGGATGCGCTGGCCGCCCACGCATCCGCGCAGCGAACCATCGCCGCGAGCAAGGTGGAGAGCGTGAGAACCCTCACTCCCAGGGCCGCCACAAGCTCCCGCCTCGGCGTCTCCCACGCCGGACACTCGGTGAGCGTGTGCGGACCTGAGTCCTCGCTCGCGTCGCAGTGATGGCACTCGGACGTTGGCTCTTTCTGCATCCGACGCAGATACTTTCCGAAGCATCCGTGCTCGGTGATCATCTGCGTCAGACGGTACGAGAGGCTGCCGTGTGGCCTCTCTAGCCACTCCCCCATGATGGGTCTTACCGCCGTTACTACGGCGTGCCCTGCGCCTGGTTGCCCAAGTCGTATCTCCCATTCCGCCACCATTTCCCTGTGGAGCCGGGATCTCACGGCCCGAATTTCTTCGGGCTCGGGATCGTGACCCCGCTCCCGCGCCGCCCTTCGGAACCGGTATAGCGCCGAAAGGCATCTCGCTTCCAGGATCCATGGTGGCGATCCGGCGAGGAGACTCGCCGCGTTGAATGATAGCGTGCGGTACCCCCTTATGATGCGGGCTACCTTCCCGGTTGACATCGATGGGGAGGAATTCTTTGACGCCTGAACCTGCAGGATTATTTAGACATATATTCTGTTTTTTTTTATATATTTTAATTTAGAAAACTGCCGTGTATATTATGTAAATATTAAATAAAGATATTTATTTTGTAAAACAAAACAACAAAAAAAAATTGTAGCAGTAGTGGAAGTACACTTTCCTAATCAAACGCTGTTTCATGTAATTTAATCAAATTCCAAGTGGTTCCGTCGAATGGATTGACGATAAGATCAAACAACTTCATTTATACAGTAATTGTTGGAATATGTACCTACATTAGTTATACTTACCCAAACCAGTTGTAATTTGTAAGGCATTGTTTGCAATATATTGGATTGAATTCGAATGGTGGTGGTGGATGGGTATGCTATGTTTTATTGATTTTACAATCAAAAGTGGCTAAGTGAGAAACATGACAAAATTGTGATATTCTAAGAAAATATTACACAACGTTATATAAACTCAAACCAAAGCTTAACTAGGTCGATGAACGACCTCCGCCCCCCATGAGCGCAGGCCTAGGGGTGACAGGTGGAGCCGCCTGTCACCCTGGCAGAACAATGAACAATGGCGCGCCTCCCCGTTTCCGGGGACGAGTTGGGGACTCTGTAGTCCCCACATCCGAGAAGAGGGCCAATCGTGAGAGATGGCCCTGGGTCGGCCGGGGTGCGAGGGATATGCCTGTCAACCTCACCTTCGGCAACCAAAACGACCCACAGGCGGCGTGCATTTTAGTCGGTTCGAGTCCGACATAACCTCCTCCACCGGCTCCGGTGGGGAGGTATCCGTGGGGATTATGCGCACGTAAAAAAAAACCAAAGCGTAACTCGTGCGCTGTGTTTGTTAAACAAAAGAGATATATATTTGTTTTTTTTTAGTAAATATCAAATAGGTCAAAACACTCTGTGAACTATAAAAATAAATTTACATACAAATACATACAAATCACTCTTTTATCCCTGAAAGGTTAGGCAGAGGTGAATTAACACCCACATTTCACCAATAATTGTATTCGGTCCCACGTAATAGGGGGTGAGTCTAGTGCAGTATTCCGGGCACTATTGTTGACTCGAGGCATGCATATGAGGCTGAGTCTGGGCTGTATATATCTTTCTGGTGTTAAACAGCCATATCCCTTAGTCGCATTGTACGACACCGCATGGGAAGAGATGGGGTGGCCCTAATTCTACTCTGCCAGAATCCACGCGGAAAAAAAAAAAATCATAAAAATAGTGCCTCTTTTTGGATATGATGAAGCGACTAAGCGGTTAGGTATCTATATAGAACTTTAATTGGCTGGTACATGGTGTTACCGACATCAGCCACTTTAGACAAGTGGCAATATGTTTATAGTAAATATAGACTTATCATTGTATCGGATTTAGAGTACGCGCCACGAAATAAATCTCTTGGCCGCGGCGTGGTGGTCGCAACGTGTAATGTTGCCAGTATAGTATTTTTATTTTACCAGATATTTCATTGTTGTGGTTCATGTAATGGTTTATAATGGAACTGCTGAATTTAAAAAGTTAAAGGAGTGAAAACTTCAGCCAAAGTGTATCAAGAGACAGTATTGAAGCGTGTTGTGAAATTTCTCAGCAATACACTTTTAATGTGAAGAGTCGAGCTCTCATGATATCCTCCAAAATTACGTGTTCTGTGCATTTTATAGTGTACATATTGTGACGAGATTGGGATCAATATATATGCCAGGAACTATAATTCTCACTAGTCCATCATACAATAATTTACTGGCAACTACAGTACTGTTGTCACTGTTGTCAGTTGACATACTACTGTCAACTAAACCGTACTGTCATGGCCTGGACTAACTAACATACAGTATGGATGAATATGGCGGCGATGTCATTTTTAGTTCAGATTTGTTTTCTGGCGTTGACTTTACATACGTTAACGACTGTCGTAAACGTCAAAAAACGTGACAATATGCCGACCAACTAATTACCCCTTGTCTAAGGGTGTAGATTAGTTACTGGGAAAGGCGGTCTACCACCCCTCCGCTAACATTACTGCCGCCATTTTGTCGTAGATGGGTTCATCTTTTCACTAGCACTATGATATCGTGTGACTTACCTTAAGCAACCAAAATGATCTCTCTGAGCAGGCTTTCGCCGAGCCTGCAAGTAGCCTAGGTACAGGTGCTAGGTGCAGTATGCAACCACATCGGCACAGACTGCCAACCTCTGCTACCACCATGGACGAGTCTCCTGCCCAAGGCGGAGCAGAACACTCACATGCTGCCAGTTCCACCGCCTGGCCCTAAGGGAAAATATACATGTTTTAAATACCTGTTCTTTTTTATACAGTGCGCGTCAATAATATCTGTGGCGCATGGCGTGGCGGTAGTGAAAGCGACTGTAACGCAGGGGGCATGGGTTCGATTCCCGCCCAGTGCAAATATTTGTATGTATGAATATGGCTACTTGCATTAGTCTGATCGTGTTTCGGAGATCACGTTAATTCGTCGGTCTTGTTTGTCATACGTCGATTGCAGTCGTTTCGGTTAGTTGGGGTACTAAAAAGACCAAGAACCGGTCTAACTGTAATCTGTCACCAATGGGTTGTGGAAGTCTGATAGCAGTCGTTTCACGGAAAATATCGAAGATCAGTCACATCCACAGTTATAATGGAAAATACCGAAGGACAGACCCGGATATGACTGGGAATAATGCCAGAAGGAAGAAGAAGCGTCTTGATATTACTTTATCTTGCCGGATTTGAATAAAGTCTACAATATTAAAGGCACCATTATTAGCGTTGTTCCCAGTTACATCATTCGGGGCCTGGAGTCTCCTTCTCTTCCTTTTGACATAGCTTATATAGTTTTATGGGTGCGACTGTCGTATGACCTCTATCCTAAGAGGAAAGCCTCGTCCATCATCAGCAGGTGTACCAGCTTACAGGTGAGGTTAACTTGGCTCTGAAAGTATTGGAGGGGGGATTATAACATGCTGATATAACCCTTGACTTTTTGTAACCCTTCAGGAAAACTTTAGTAATCATCAACCAGATAACGTGCTGGGGTCTGAAACAGTTCCTAAATAAAAAACAACTCATTCCACACCCAAATACTTTATTTCTGTAAAAATACAAAAACAACAAAATGTTATTTGGCATCAAAAATACTATATCGGTATTTAAAATTCAAGGCCGTATTCTAGAATTATCTGAGGACAGATTGACAGATTTGTCATATATATATATAGTACACACAACTCGCCTTTTTTGATTACGTCACATTCCGTGCGTTTATATTTCAGTGTTCTCGTCTCTGATTTGTTCGGAAGGTATATCCACTTTTTCTTCCTCTATTTCGAACGCAGATGGCGCTTCTGTTTTCAAATCAGCTTCTACTTCTGCTTGCGTTTCTGCTTCTAAATCTTCTTTTGTAACATCTACATGTTCTGATTCTGCTGGGCTTGATGATGGTACATCAGAGGTAGATAATCTTGATTCTCTGACTTCTTGTACTAAGTCTATTATAGTCACAGATTTTCTCGTTAATGGTGCTGTGCTTGGTTTTTGGGTAACAGTTGTTGAAGGTTTTTTTGATGCTATTTGGGAAACCGCCAAATCTTTTAATATTGATTTTTGTATCTCAATTTTACTTTCTGATAATTGCTTTTCTTTATCAGATTTGTCTTTATCATCACTTTCAGACTCTAATTCATCTGAAGCTGTGGATTCTGTTGATTTTATAAATGACGCCGCACTTTTAGTCTCAGGTAACTCTATATCTTCATTCTGAGGTAAAACTTCAACATTTGGAACTGTTTGAGTACCACCACGGTCCGAAGTTGTCATCACAGATGTAGGTATTATATTTTCCTTCAAATCCATTACTTCGTCTTCATTTTTTTGAACTTGTTGAATAACTGGGAGAGCAGATGACCTCGAAGCTTTTTTTTTCGTTGCTGACTTGGGAACAAAACCCAGATCACCTTCATCGTAGACTCTGCTAAACAAGATGGTAGCCGATGGATCTTGTCCTTGTATTTCACGGAACTGTGACACAATTTGCAGCAAATGAGAAAGAAATAGCTGTCGATCCAATGTGCTTCGTTCAGGGTCAGTGCTAGCCCACTGATCTAACTTTAATGCAGCTTGAATAGCTAAAGCAGCTTCTTGTAAAATGTTTTGAAGCTTGTCACGCTCTTTATTTACTTTTGACGCATCCACAATAGCTTTATTCTGTTCACTTAATTTAGAATTTAAATCTTGTTCCAAAATATGTATTTGTAAACTTAAATTTTCATTGTCTTTTGTAAGTTTTTGAACCTTTGCTTGCAAAATATCAAAATCGTAAGTTTTCTTTTCTAATAACACTTTTTCTTTCTTAATATTTTCAAAAGCAGTGGTGAGCTGATCAATTACTTTAAGTTGCACAATATTTTTGTTAATAGCTGTATCTCGCTCTTCTTCGGCTAATTCTTTTGCTATAGTAGTAGTTTTGAAATTTTTTTTGTACATCTCATTTTGATTCGAAATCTTTTGTTGTGAGGATAAAATACTGTTTAATTCATTACTTAAGGCTATATTTTCTCTTATAACTCTATGAGTTGATGCTGCAATTCTGAGTTCTGTAGCATCTTGAAAATCTTGAGCTAATTGTAATAGCCGTGATTCCATCTCCTTTTTTAATTTTTCTTTCCCAATCACAAATTTTTTTTCAGTTTCATAAATAATTGATTTGTACTTAGTTTCCTGGTCTTCGAAATCTTTTTCTTGCTTTTCAAATTTTTTCATTAAGTCATCTCTAATAGCCCTAAATTCTTCAAGAGTATTAAGTTTGCCTGCTAGTAACTTATTTTCGGATGTAAGTTGATCTTTCATTATAGTGAAATTATTTTCCAATTCCGTGACAGTTTCGTTGAACTGCGAGCGTTCTATGTCTCTTATTTCTTCTAAACCTTTCACTTTTTCTTTTAGTTCACAATTTTCCTCATTTTTAACACTGAGTAACTTTTTTAAATAGGCTATTATATCAGCTCTGTCTTCATCCAACTTTTCATAAGCGTTTTGTAACTCTTCATTGCGTGTTTCATATTCCTCTAGAGCTGACCTTAGTCTGGCAATTTTCCGATTACATTCCGCTACTTGCTGTTCCAAAAATGTTTTTTCAACTTCAGTGAATGCTCCATTTTTGTCCTCTTCCTTTTTACCTTTATCCTTTTTAGGCGCCATTTATTATTCAAACGTAAGTAACAAAAAGAACAATTTATAAGCAAAGAGATTTGTACCAAAGCGTCGCACTATCTTGTTATTGAATAAACTGTTATTGGTTGCTATGGCCACAGTTGCTTGGTAACAGGAACTTGCGTAATAACAAACTATTACAATAAAATTATTTGTTTACAATATCGTTTTAAACCTAAGCTAAGGGTGTAGAATTCTCATGTAAATCACATTAATGTAATGTTTAATTCAAAGCTTATATGGGGTTTAATATTTGCATTTCGCTAGATTTGCTGATATCTTTTTATTAATTCTGTACCTAAGTCAAATTGCTAAAAAAGTGGATACCTAGTTAGAAATGAGCTTACGTCGTGTAATGGCCAGGGTTCAAATCCAATTAGACCAAAAAAACCGATCAGCTCGCCTTATGGTACCTAAATTATGTCCCTTCTATCTTCTCTTCTTCGTCCTATATGGCACAATCATCAGTAGAATAGAATAATCAATGGGATTGACACGTATTTATTTTGACATTATTAATTACACTTGACATTATTAATTATGTGATACCTATTATTGTTTTACTGTAATATTTTTTTACATTCTAATTTTGTATGGTTATTTAACTTTTTTAAAATTGCACTCCTATCAAAGGTAATCAGCAGAGCACATATTATTTAAATACTAAACTATTAACCAATCCTTTGTGCCTGTCTTATGCAAATAAAATAATTAGTATTTCAATTTGAATTTGTTTTTATTTATTTATTCATTTCTTAAAGGTACACTTGCAGATTACTGCTTTTACGTGACTAAGCATATGTAGACAGATACAATCATTATATTAAATCTAGACAATATTCCAAATACAGCATACACAACGTGAAAACATGGAAAAAAATACATGAAACATACATGGCAACTATAGACACTTAATCGTTTTGAGTTATATAACATTTATGACAGTCGTAAACACATGTCACTCCTATACATTGATCATTAACTATTCTACTAACGAATTGCCTATTGTCTAGGGACCTGTTCCATATGCCAGCATTTATATGTATATTAAACTGGGTAACGTAGATTTTGATTCTAAAAATAGCAATTGCAAATAATATTTGGCTATTTTGTTTACCCTCTGAAACAACTTTGAAGTTGATGCAATACGAAACCACAGTCCATACTGTCATGATGTGTTTTGTCCTTTGTCTTTAATAAATTTGTTAGAAGACAGTATTACCTCGCAAAACTTAGAGCCATACGCGGGTGGTGGTGAATCACAGAAGCGATGTCGGCTTCGCGTGAGAGTGGAGCAGTGCACAGGCGTCGGACACGGTGACCACGGTGACCACTCACCCCAGCCGCCTGCGCCGCCATCTACAACGGACAACATATCATGCACACAAACATACACACAGGGTGTAAAATCTGCTGGGTCAAGCTATCTCCAACCAACCCTACCAAGCAACCTACGTACCGGTGCACCTGTTGGCTAGCGGGCGAGTCTTTGGCGCAAGTTTGAGGCCCTAAAAGGTCGGGCTGTTAGAGGATGGGGCTCTAATAGCCCGACCGTTCAGGCTCTCAGCTGTAGACCGGTGCAACTCTGGCTGCGATGTACTCATATTGAATGTATTATATTGCAGTATTATTGGTAAGACTTTAGTTTCCTTTGCACCAGTCGGCACGTGTGTTTTATTGTTCTTACCGGAAGTCCTAACTTTAAAAAAATAGCTTATGATAATAATATCAGCTATCTACCAATGATAATTCCGTCAAATTGCAGCCAGCAGCTCCAAGCTAGCAATCAAGTAATAGACCAAATTTATTCTTTTAAGTATTAAATAAACATAAAGTTAACTTATTTCGATAGATAGAGCATACGACTGAACTATTTTTATTTTAATACCTGAAATCTTTGAATTTCATACCTGAAAGTGGCAACGTCGGCAGGCAGTCCATCCTGACGTCAGCAACAGCGCCGGTCACCGCCTGCGACACGTAGACGAAGCAGTATTCTGGGTACCGCTCGCTAAACAACTGGCATTCGAATAATGCTGAGTGCTGTCCTCTGGAACAAAAAACAGAATATAATACTCCATTTAATACCGATGCAAGCTATACTGGCATGGTGTGGTTCCCACACCCGAAGAGGGCCGTCTCAAAAGAGACGGTCCTGGGCCGGTCGGGGAGCGAGGGACATGTCTCAGATAATCTCACCTCCAGCAGCCTGTGGACCCTGAGGTCTCAAGCCGGCTCTGAAGCCGGCGTGCGTTTTAGTCGGTTCAAGTCCTATAATATCCCCCACGGACGTCAGTGGTGGGGGTATCCGTGAGAATTTTGCGCACATTGAAAAAAAGCTATACTGGCATATGTCCTCATATCCAGTTGTGAGAGAAACGAGACCCTGACACGCGAGGATTGGTTCCATATAATAGATTGGTAGCTTTGAGCTCCTCAGCCACAGTATCCATGCTATTCTGAACAAACATACCCAAAAACCGTGTACTACGCGTATAGGTAGAGCATATATTGAGTAAGTCAGTAAATAGGCCCAAGATATTTGTCCCGAGGTTTACCGCCGATGTATGTTTCCATGATTTTGGAACTCAAATAAAACCAATGGTAGTGGTCCCTCAACTTTGACGCCAGACCGAAATGGACGATGTCCTTTAATCATCTCTACCACGGTTTTTCTTTGCAGTGCAAACCGGTAGGAATCGGGTTCTCTCCACTGCAGACTGCCACACAAGCTACGTACTCGTACTTATACCCTGATATGCAAGCTTTTAACGGGTATGTATAAACTACACTTTAGACGCTTTTATCTCGTTGATCGGATTACCTTGCTGACGCAGAGTCCATTAGTTGGAAACAAAATCCATGTTGATTGCGTTGTCAAATATGTTTGACACAAATAAAATATTTTCTTTTTTATACCACTTAGGTGGCAGACAAGCCCACCTGACTGATGCAACATCAGGGGAGTCACATTCGCGCTGCCGACCCTATAAGAGCAGAATTTATGTGCCGTCAGCGCAGAAGACAAAGCAAGACAAGCCTTTGGTCTTCCCACTGACAGTATAAAAACATTCCAGTGAGTTCTGGCTATCCGACTCACATTTGTGTAGAGACCAAGACTCTTTGACAGTATTCTAGCAATAGTAGTGATTCTTCCTTTCTGGAGGCAAGATGGTGACACCGTGGTTCCCAAATCCGAGGGGACCTAGAAGCCGAAGATGGCTCTGTATCAGCTTGGGTACGAGAGGTATGTAACTGGCTATTTGACCTTCGGCATCTGAAGACCTAACAAGTTCGTTCGGGTCTAAGATAACCACCCCCACCAGTCACCAATTAATCCCATAGTCTTTCCTGAACATTACGTCCAGGACTAAGGTGTATGTTCAGGTTGTCAAAATAAAAACCACCATTTATTGATCCTTCATCCTTTATTCTCACGGTAATTTTCAGTCGCATCCGAAACTACCACATCGGAGTCTGGGCACAGATTAATGAATAGTTACTAGTCTGGGGGTCACTTTTTTCAGTCTGTTCTCAATTTTGGAATTGATCTTCTGATCTTAATAGTGTGGTTTTCACCTTTAAAAATAAATGTGAACTCCTTATTTATATGACCTATCTGAAATTATGATCTTTATATTTCGAAACCCACCTCTATAACTCAACTCAACTAAACTGATACTGTGTCTGATGTATGATGATGATGATGATGATGACGTAGTGTATAAGAACAGGCTATTAAGGTCAAAGTTCAAATTATGCTTCTCATTGCGGCCTCATCATATGCTTTTTCACGCCCCGCTTAAAGGACCCGGGACTGTAGGAAGAAGGAAACACGTGAGCTGGTAATGAATTCCAGGCCTTAATGGTGCGACAGAGGAAAGAGTCACCGAACTGCTTGGTTCTTGATCGGGTGTTCTGCATCGTGTGCGAGTGACATCTAAGACCTGCACGTGTTGTCCTGTGTAGGAAAGGGGAGGGTGGGACTAATAATATGTTAATGTGAATACGTAACCCAAACTGTGCGTTAAAGGCACCAAATATTATGTTTAATGATTTTAAGCCATAATTAATTTTAATTTACAAGGAAAATCAGAGATTCTCAATTCTTTTTCCTTAATTAATTCACAAAAACTTACGGAAACCAACAAAAAAGGAGGTTTGAATGTAATAAGCTACGTTGTTTCGATAAGACGTTTATCGTAACAACATAGTATAATTGCCGCTTATTTGCCGCGTGGTTACCGGCAGGGTAGAATTAGGGCCACCCCATCTCTACTCATGCGGTGTCGTACAAGGCGACTAAAGGATAGGGCTGTGGACAGCCCAGACTCAGCCTCAGATGTATGGCTCGAATCAACAATAGTGTCCGGAATGCGGTAATAGGCTCACTCCCTATTACATGGGACCGCATTCAATAATTGGTGAAATGTAGGTGTTAATTCACCTCTGCCTAACCATCCAGAGATAAAGGCGTGATTGTATGTATGTAAGTACATTTTATAATTTAGTTTAATTAATAGATTTATTATTAATAGACTTATTATTAATAAATTTATTACATAATTGAACTAAGACCGCGCTTCAAAATGTATACATAATTAAACAAATCACAGTATCATCTACAGCCGAACAAATAGAATCAAACCGCGATGAAGCACACAAACTATGCCGTCTATTTATTAATATTCTGTGTAAATTTGGTTACAAATTAATCAAGGATTATTATCAGTATATTGTGTGGTTTGAACAGAGATTATAGTGTCAGTGTTATCGGATAGAACCCTGTATCATAGAGCAACGAATCGAATTTCTGATAAGCGGAGTTTGTGGAACCTCCCTAATGAAATTAGGGATTCACCTGTGCATAAATTTAAAAATGTAGTAAAGAATAAATTGTGCCAGAAAGGTTATTATTATAAAATCCAAGAATACTTAGATGATAAACAATCTTGGAAATGAGCTGTCCGCTCAACTATGCTACTCAAGAAAATTATTGTAAGACCAAGTAGATTTAGTAAAAGTTGTAAATAGACCAAAATAAAATGCTCGCTGAGTTTCTTGCCGGGTTCTTCTCAAGTCGGTGCCGCGTTTCTAACTGGTAGCCCATTTGCTAAACTAGTCTTTCATACCTTTTTATATTGACGTTTTGTAAGTGCTGATTTAATGGTCTATTTTTTATACCACTTAGGTGGCACACAAGCATACGGCCCACCTGATGGGAAGTGGTTACCTTGGCCTATGGACTTGTGCAATACCAGGGGCGTCACACTCGCGGTCTATGCAGAATAAATGATTTTTGACTTTGACTTTGCGGTTTTTCAACTTCTTCTACATTCAAGTGTAACGGAGCACGAATTGTCATTCAATGAGGTATACTCATCGCGATAGTCTTGATCCAAGCTTCAATCCCAGCCGCATCCGAAGCTTACACCTAAGAGTCTAGGGTCCGCTTCTTCCAGTCTAAATACAAGTTTGGCACAACATCTTCGATATTTCAAATGAAACGAAAACTATCTGACCTCTACAACCTATTGGCGACATGAAAGTATTTAACATCGCGATAGTATTGCGACAAAATACTTAGATACTTCATTTTATTATTAAATCGCTTATTGATAATTCAAAATTATAAAATGACGTTAAAATCAAAACGGTACAGATGTGCAATGTTGGGGATTTCCCGAGCGGTTATGTGAGGGTCTTAAGAGAACCGAAGACGGTAATCATCAATACACGTGTATCGTACGACGTTTTTAAACACACTTGTGAAGGAAATAATACTAAAATAGATATTTACCCTTTTAGTTTTCAGGTAATAAACTTTCCATAACGTTAAGGGCGTCACATCTTATATTGGGCGGTGTACAACATAAATCATTTTCTTCATAACTAGTACTTGTAGACATTTTATTAATTTAAATTATAATTATGCGCGCGTATCTAGAAATGTTTGTATAAAGAATGAGGTTTCTTTCTTCAGAATGTAGAATATGGGGAATTTAATTTTTTTTTGCGAGAAAACATCACTTATATTTAAGTGAGTTTTGTTTGTTAAACTTATTTATAAACGAATGGCACGAAATGAGCTTTTTTGTATACTACTTAGGTGGCAGACAAGCACACGGCCCACCTGATGGAAAGTGGTTACCGTGGCCTTTGGACGTATGCAACATCAGGGATGTTACACTCGCGCTGCCGACCATGAAGAAACCTTCTGATGCCCCTCTTAAAGAACCCCATATTATAGGTGCTTGAGAAAACCGCAGCAGGGCGGTCATTCCGCATCTTAAGTGTGCGTGGGATGAAGTTTCTTTCATACCGCACAGTGCGCACCTTCTCAGTTCGCAATGTGTGAGGATGAAATCCCTGCCTATGGCGAGAGGTGCGATGATAAGGTGCTGTGCTTTTAATTTATTTGTAGTATTATGAATACGATTTTTATGTATCGCATTTTTTTAAAGATCTAAACAACTCTACCAATTGTAAATTCTATAACTCACTTGTTAATAATAGCATTGAAAAGTCACAGTCCGATTACGAGTGTCATTATCCTAATAGCGGTGAAATTAGATCCACTTTATGAGCAAGTGTCTTGAAAAAACAATTTACCCAGGACTGCATATTAAAAATACTATTCTAAAGATGAGAATGGAGATACTTTGTCGCTTACCTTCGCACTCTTATCTCAGCTATATACTTCAGGCGGTCAGCATCCCGCCCGAACACTCGGACTTTGTCAGCTCCCTCCAGCACGCACTCAGGGTATTGGAAGAGCACTCTGACGCCGTCACCGCAAGGGAACACGGAGCCTCCGTGCACGTTCAGTACGAATTGCTCCGACCAATCTGCCTGCAGAGGAGTAATGTTACTTAAATACCATTTTCTTAACAACTGCGGATTTTTATGATCCTCAAAGAACAGTCTACTTCATCTTAGCTTAAATCTTACGCCTCGGTTGGCATTTCCCAGTC
The DNA here is from genome assembly GCA_963662185.1 of Eilema griseolum. Taxonomy (NCBI): domain Eukaryota; kingdom Metazoa; phylum Arthropoda; class Insecta; order Lepidoptera; family Erebidae; genus Eilema; species Eilema griseolum. Next base: position 1,744,079 of record OY759246.1, read on the forward strand.
TAACGGCGTGTTCATTTTTCGTGAAGCGAATGTCTGCTAATCTCCTCAACTGATTGGCGATACAGAAATATAGCATTTTTTTATATACAGGACACGTCAACTTGACTTCACCTCGCCTGATGGTAAGCTAAGGGCAAAGTCTCAGAAAAAACGGTCACTATTACAGACACTGATCGTTACAATGGTGGCACTCGGCTTGGCGGCTTCATAAGATGCTTTTTCACGCCCCGCTTAAAGGCCCCGGGACTGTAGGAAGAAGGAAAAATGTGTGCTGGTTATGAATTCCAGGTCTTAGTGGTGCGGAAAAGAAAAGAGTCTCCAAACCGCTTGATTCTTGCTCGTATATTATGCACAGTGTGAGGATGACCATTCCCCTGTAAGAGAAAGATCGAGGGTTCAAATCCCACCTGAACTGATTCTTAATCGACTGTCATAGATATTTGTATAGTAACTGGATACGACAGCTCAACGTGCTCTTAGAGGTACAGAAGTACCCAGACCAATGCAAATAGACATATTCATAACTACAAATTTCGCTCTAAGCGGGAATCGATCCCATGTACTTTGCATAACAATTGCGTTTATTACTGCCATGCCATAGATGCTGCTCCATATAGAATAGTATTTTATTGAAAAACTTTTAAGCGTATATCGAAGGCGTAAAACTAACACTTCGCAGTATAAGCTATGTGATATTCTATGAATAATTCATTTTATGGGATATTATGCGTTGGTTGTTTAGTTTGCGCGAGGGACTGCAGGCTACGTTAGAAAATATAAGCTTAAATGGCACTATTATGATGCGAGTGAATTGAAATTTCTTAGAAGGCATAGGTAGAGATTATGTTCACACCCTCATTGCTCCAACAGTGTGGAATACAGCTCTCATCTCCACAATTGTTCTATATCCTATAATTATCGTGTAAGGAAAGGACCCAATAAGGCATTTTCCTAGCAATCTAACCGGCTCTTGGCTATCTAAGGCTTCGAGACGGTATATTTACTAAAGGTTCTTCTTAAGAATGAATGCCAACAGTACCACAATCTTGGTCTCCAGCTATAGGATCTAGGATTATAGAAAGAAGTAAACACTTGGATTAATCCCAATTGAGCAGTCCGACTGGGGAAGTACCTCCACCCTACAGAATACCACTGCTATAATAACCTCGTGTTGTGTTCCCGGCGGTGAGTAGGGTAGCCAGAGCTCACTGGAGAGTTTTTGTGCTGTCAGTAGGAAGACCTACGACTTGTCCTGATTGTGTCTTCTGCACTGACGGCACAGAAACTCTCCGTTCTTACAGGTTCCGTAGCATGGGTGTGACTCATCTGGTGTTGCACACGTTCAATAAAAAAAAGAATCTCAATTTTTTATAGTGAGGCACAAAAGAGACTGAATTGTTTGACTTTGTTGACACTTTATAACTTTTTTTTTTACTTATTTTCTATCGTAGTGATATAAAGAAGATAAGTAAAACTCTTGCTGGAATTCCATTCCATCAATATTCAACGAACTTTTAAAACTTTTCAGTAAATTATTCGCGTCATAAAAATGCTGTCGACCAAAAATAATGGTACACAACACTTAAAACCAGCACCATTTATTACACATAAAGTTTTATGAAGATTGTTACATCGAGTTTATGTCGTCTCTCTTGAAAACTGTAATAATTTTTCTCTAAATAAGGAACAAAACAATAATATTAAAAACAAATTAGATAGAACAAATTATAATAATTTTTTGGAAGAGATCTCTTGTAGCGATAAGGCCGCCATTTGTACATTTTTCATAATGTTGTCCGTACATGTACTGTGTAATGTGTTGGTGTACAATAAAGATTATCTTATCTTATCTTATAAATGTCAGTACCTACTTAAATATTTCTGTTTAAAGATTTTATCAAAAGCAACGACCCGACAGTAGAAATAGTACGCGTAATTCTTTTCAACGTTATTTGACAATTCATAAAAATTGATAATACTAGGATATTTGTATATATATATTTACAAATATCCTAGTATTATAATCCTGCAGGTTCAGGCGTCAAAGAATTCCTCGCCATCGATGTCAACCGGGAAGGTGGCCAGAAGACTGGCGGCATTGCCACGTTGATAGCCCTCCGTGATCAGAGGGCTGGTTTATTCTTTGCGCAAAGAATTGGTATTGCCATTCAACGTGGCAATGCCGCCAGCCTTCTGGCCACCTTCCCGGTTGACATCGATGGCGAGGAATTCTTTGACGCCTGAACCTGCAGGATTATTTAGATATATATTCTTTTTTATATATATTTTTATTTCGATAATTTCCTTGTATATTATGTAAATATTCTAAATGCAATAAAAAGACATTATACCTACAATTTTATTTTTAGCGATTTAAAGGATGAAGCCGTGGGAACATCTCATCTTGGAGACGCTATCCACGATCTTGTATGTGAATAAATGAAAATGTGAAGTTTAGACCAATGAGCGGATTGCGGGATAATCTTTAATATCTATGGATTATATGTTATGTAGTCGGATGATGTGTCGTCTCTTTACATACATTACTTGTTAAACTTCGACAGGGGGAAACGGCATCATTGAGGAGCCGCAATGAATTAAAACAATAGACAATATTATCATATTCAAGCCTATTTCACGGTACGCTATATCTGTTGTATGCGGTCGGCTACGAATTCCTATCTTTTTTTTATACCACTTATCTAATAAATTATACATATTGAAAACACGCTTGTAATTTGTCCACAGTATTTTTATTACACCTGACCGGTTTCCCCGTACGGTAGTAACGGTATATAAAATCGAGCAGTCTGATTGGGGAGTACCTCCGCGCTATTGAATACTGTGGCCATAACAACCTTGTGTACCCGGTGGCGAGTAGGGTAGCCAGAGCTCACTAGAGAGTTTTTATGCTGTCAATGGGAAGACCAAAAGCTTGTACTGCTGTGTCTTTTACATTGACAGCACAGAAACTCTATGTACTTACGTGGTTGGCAGCGTAAGTGTGACTGCCTTGGTTTTGCACGCGTCCATAGATCACGGTAACCATTTTCCATCAGGTGGGCAGTATGCTTTAGGCCACCTAAGTGGTATAAAAAAACGTCATCCTCAAAGGCAATACAATGGATGCCGTAAGGCGTAACCAGTCAGGTCTAATGTTTTCAATATGTGTGACAATAAATTCCATTAAGTGCCATAAATCAACAGTATAAATTATCTAAGAATGGCGAAATATGTTCTTAGAAAAATTACTGGAGTCATAACAACTGCCGTTCTTTATGTATTACTTACGTAGCTTTATTACTTTTTTAAATGATGTCCTAAATTCTTGCAAAAGGAAAGAAATATATAATTTGAATAATATTTTACCTTTTTCTCCAACAGGGACAATCTACGTTAAAATGCGACACCTGGTTGACTAACAACGTATCTATGTAAATATTTATAGCGCTCGCGTTCATTTGGGAAGGCTTTTTATGAGAATTGAAGTTAACCGAGGTTTCATTTTGATTACATCGCCCTCCAAAATTTAAAAGGTGTCGTAAACAGACCATTTCTACAACGCCAGGTAAAGTTTTCTTTTATTTGAGTCAATTTGAAGAATTTTAATTAACATTTTTCCTGTCGTAATAAAATAAAATATACTGGATTTGGAAGAGGGGAAACAAGAAATTAGTTACAAGTTAAACAATGTCGGCACGTTTTGTTATGTTAATAAGCTTTACCTTGATATTTTTGTGTATACGTCTTGCATGCTTACTTTAGAATTAAACCTTGACTAATGGTAAGTGCAATGGTGAAGCTAAACTAAAAAAATCGAATTTGTTTTATTGCATTCATCGATAGTGCATTAAACTGCTCTTCTAAAAATCACATATTTTATCATGTCTATACTGTTTGGAGCAGCAGTCGCTATTAAATGGACACTTAAGATATGAGAGATATTGTGTCTCGGGTTGTCAACTTCATAAAACCAAGTAGTGTCTACTACAATATAGAAGAGTTTTATTGGCTAATCTTGACAACTTTCTTTACTACTTTTCACCGACTTGCCGAATTAGAACAAAAATATGTGCAATAATTCTGCTTGACAGGTCGAAACAATTTTAAAATTTGACCAATCGAACGCAAATGGAGACTAGCGGGCCAAAGCTAAGATTACCTGATCAACAGGGCGATATGCCAGCAGCGGCATTGAATGGAAACCAATTCATTGTACTACACAGTGTGTAAATTTTCCTTACCTTGATAAAGACAGTTGTAAGATCCTGAGGCCCAGTGGCTGCAGCAGGCCTCAGCGTGAGCGCGTAGTCTCCGGCTTGGCCGAAGAGTTCACAGCGCAGGGTCATAGTGTTACGGCCAGGGAACCCATGTATCTGAATACAAAATTGTAAGAATTATTTTGTATGCTCTTGATAGCTTTTCAGTACCTAAATGACGCCAAATAGAGCTTTTAATCTTATCAAATGGAGCTATTAGGTGAAGTCGAAACTTAATTTTACTATAGAATTTATTAGCTTCATTAAAAGTAAAAAGTAATATGAGTTTCTATACGGATAGGTATAATAAAAAATATGGCAATTATTGGTTAGTTTACTTAGTCTTAATTTAGATTACATGACTACCTTTTTAATAGTTTTGTATTCGATATCCGGGTCTCAAAGCTTTTATAGTCTATTTTTGTAATCATACTATTATCTTATATTCAAAATTCTAATTTAAATTCTTTATTTCTCAAAACAGTGCAACGTAATTACATCTTTTAACGTAAAATTATGCTTAAAACTAAGTTTACCACCGTTTCCTATGCGATAATCGAGAAGAAACGATGAAATAAAATTCACTGCGATATCAATCTACAAAGACAATAAATAAAGTCACTGTCTACTGTGTGGGATCGTAAGATATCGATGCCAATGCTCATCCACCCATTCGGAGATGTGCTAGCGTGAATATTGTACGTAGGTGTGTAAAACGAACTTGCAGTCTTACCTGTTCAGAATACAAAACATGAGCATGTGAGCTGGTGTTTCTTCCATCACACAATACCGCTCCACCGCTTGAATGACCACAGTATAGCAATTCAAGCCAGAAATCTGCATTAGAATCCACCGGCGTGCACACCACGCGTGGAAACTCCAGTATAGCCATCACTTGCCTTTCAGGATACGTTTGAATCTGCTCGGGGGTCACAGCAAGATTTGCCGTAGGCCACAAAACATCAAACTTCCAAGACTTCACTACACTGTCACCAGTTTCAACCACACTGACACCACCAACGTCTCTTTTGATCTTATTTTCCGCTTCATGCTCAGCTAGCTCCGTAGTATTATCATAATCTGGGAGATAATTATCCTTCTCAGAGACTAATTCTAGATAGTATGTCCCCCCACGGGAAAAATATCCGCAGGGTATGGTCATGCGGTTTTCAAAGTCTAGCGCGAGAGGCATGGTGGCAAGGAGTGCCCGGCCATCGTCGTCTTCTCGAGCGAGGCGGACGCGCAGACCGGTGCCTGAAGTCCCGTGGACCTGGATGTGCACGTCTCCTCCTAAGGCGACGAGGGTTGAGGGGATCTCCACCCATACTTGGTTGAGGTCGACGCGGTCTTCGCTCACGTATGGGTTGACGAAGACAGCGCTGCCTGCGAACAAAGTTTAAGATATATTATAAACTCTTTTATAAATTTTAATATGAAGACATTATGTACCGGTAGTATCTCAGAGATCTTAGTATTTTTTAACTCCATATCACAAATTATTTACAGCAAGAACAAAATAAAGCAGTTACAAAAAAATCTCTCTTCTACTTGTGTATTCTGTTATATTGAAAGAAATATTCAGGAGAAAATACTTTCGCAACTTTCAATGCGAAAAATATCCTAAAATAAAAACATAGCGACAAGAACCTTCCACTCCAAACAACGCTTTCAAATAAAGTTATTTGAAATGAAATCAATGAAATCTCTAGCACAATTTCAGTCTTTCTTAAAAATGGCCTTCTCTTTCTTGCTTGAGAATATTTTATAAGCTATTTCTGTTTTTAGTCACAGGAAAGCTAGCTGTGCATTCGATTAATACAATATGAGGCGGTTATGAATGGTTATTAACAATACCTTATGGTGGCGCGTGGGCCAACGTGTACGAGTGGACTGTATTGCGGGGAAGCAGATAACTGTTCCATTGACACTTTACACACAAAACAAGACAGGTGGCCGGGCTGCCGCGGATTCGATTCAGGCAGTGAATGCAGCCCGAGAAATTAGGAGAGGATGCACTAACCTTCACGACCCACGTGTTTTTCATCGCAGCCGGTACACGGATCTTCTCTTCCTTGCTCAGGAGCTGCCGTCAGCGTCACTAGATCCCTTGAGGAACACACGAGAGGCACCATCCGATCGGTAAAGGTCTATTAGGCGGTTAAAATACAACAAATATTATTCATTTCTGAGAGACGCGCGCGCGCGATCGCCTTTACGCTGGCTAGTTCAAAGCGAGACTGAGTGTCTATATTTCACAAATGGCGGACGGAAGCCATATCTATGATTAGTGCGGGAGAGGAGACGGGTATAAAAGGAGTGGGTTTCTGTGTCAAAAATACAGTTTCCACTTCGGCGCAACCATTCCCCCCGGCTTGAAGGGTTACCTTCGAAACGACAAATGCGAAACAAATCTAAAGTCTAATCTAAATCTAGGTTTGGGAAATAACAACTAAAATATAAACCTAGATTGGAGCTCGTGCCTACTGCTGGCTAGGCAGCGGGCAGAGGCGAACAAACAACACAACGCAACAGTCTCGACCAAGACGAGACGCGATTAGCCAACAACAAAATAAGGGTCTCTTCACGTGGGACCGATACAACAAGCGAGTGCTTCTTCTCCTCGGGTGGTTCGGAAACCGTAGTGGGATTGAATTGACTAACTGGCCACCCATCTAACGCGGCATGAATCCAGGACGGTCCACCAAACCACAACGGGTGATCCAAAATTCGCGAAGGAAGCAATCCACGAGAGAGACAATCGGCTGGGTTGTCGGTGCCAGCAACGTGAAAGAGATTATGTGGCGCCAATTCAGATTGAATTTTGCCACTCTATTAGCGACGAATGTGTCCCAAACGATGGGGCGAAGAGTGGGCCCAACACAAAGCGACTGTTGAGTCCTAAAAGCTAAAATTCTACTAATGTTAATGCGAAAATTTACAATTATGTCAAATAAATTACCTTAAAGATTCCGACCACAATACAAAATGTCATTAAGCGACACGGAAGTGCTAGTCTTAGCACTGCCATCCAAAACTACGCGGAGTTTTAGTAGTAAGCTTATCTTCTCTAATAACTCCGCGGTGCGGGATAATGTACGAAGGCTGGGTCCCGCCAGTGTCCGCAGGCGCAGGTGAGATGTAACCTTTATCTAAATATTCGTTAACAACCTCATCATAGGCCCGCTTCGACTTTGGGGACGCCTGCATCTTTCGTTCCAAACAAAGAAAGCGTTTTTCAGCGGATACACGGGAGCCACCGAGTGAAAACTTGCGGATGGTAGACTCCAGTGGCGGCTCGACGGTGCAACAGAACGAAGCAGTCGAGTGACTAAAACTATCTATAGAAGCGGGTGCGGAACCAATTATAACAAAACCCAGAACTGTTTCCAGGGCGTGCGGAGCGGGGTACGTCGGTCCCCCTTGAACCTTACGTGATAGCTGGAGGTGCGGGAGAATCGAAGCGCCGATCAATATATCGACGACTCCAGGAACAGCGTAAGTCTCATCTGCTAAAGGCAAATCTTTAAATTTCGTTAATAAAGACGTGTCAACCGGGACGGTAGGCAACTGTTCAGCTATTCTATCTATAACGAGCGAATCCATGTCAAACCAAATATTATTATTAAAACGAGATCTAAACCTTGTTTTAACGGTGCCACGAACAGCTGACTGTAAGCTTCCAAAACCCTTCACCACTGAGCGGGTTGAACGCTTATCAACATTGAAACCAAGACGCCGACAACAATCTTGAGTAATAAAATTACTTTGCGAAGCGCCATCTAACAGCGCTCGAACAATGCGCGGCTTACCTAATGCATCAACAATAACAACGCGAGCGGTCGCAAGACACACAGTAGTGAGTGCAGCACTATCGGAGAACGAACACAAGGTGACGTCATCCGCGGCGGTCACCGGGCGGGCTGGAGCGCGCGCGAGCGCGGGCTGCGGCTGCGGCGCAGGCTGCCGTGTGTCACCGCTCGACGAGCCAACCGTGCTCACATTGGATGCGGCATTACTATTCTCAAAATGAAGCAAAGTGTGGTGTCTCGCTTGACATTTGCGACAACTATTTCTACTATTACATAAAACAACGCGGTGTTTAGTACCGAGACAATTAAAACAAAAATTATTAGCGCGAACAAATTTATAACGATCACTAGGCGACAATTTTAGGAAACCAGGACACCTGTACAGTTGCGAATGATGAGTGCTACACAAAGAGCAAACAGGTGACTGTACACGTGCTGGTGCGGTACTAACATAAGTATGAGTTGACCTCAGTGACTTCGATGACGCATCTACTTTGCGTGCAGAATCAACAACTGTCTTCGCGCCTTCATGTTTCGATGAAGAGCGTTGCAATACCTTTATATGCTCGCGAACAAAACTTTCTAAGTCTTCGAACTTAGGAATCCTATTGCCGCGATGATCCGACTCAAACAAACGAATGGTTTCGGAATCTAATTTCCTTAAACCCATATACAAAAATACGAAGTCGCAGAGGTCATCGACCTTTAGGTTCTTTACGGCGCGAACAGCTGACGCGAAAGTATCTAGAAATTTCTCTAAGTTTTGATCGTTACATGCCGTAATAGATTTCAAATCAAACATCTGATCTAAATAGGCGTTAGCTACCGATCTTTTATCCTCATACCTAGCTTTCAAAGTATTTAAAATTAAATTATAATTCTCGGCACTAAACGTAATTCCAGCGCAAACGGTTATAGCTTTACCAGTCAATTTTTCAACGAGATAATGCAATTTTTCGTGATCTGTCAACGAATCGTTCTTATCTATTGTATTCTCAAAACTATCTATAAATAGACACCAATTGCGAATGTTACCATCAAATTCGGGTATTTGAATTGGTGGCAACTTAGGTCGGTCGCGAGTGGGGTTGGGTAGGTCAGCCGGTTTCTCCAAACTCCTAGCGACGCGTTTGATACGACAATACAAATCGTCAAACGACGACAAGGCCTGATAACTCACTGAGTAATCGGGATTCAAATTCAACTCTAAAACGTTGATGTCATGTACTAAGGTTTCGAAATCCGCGCGTAGACTATCTAAGTTTTCTATAGAACACAAGAACGAATCTCTGATGACCAAATCAGAGGTTTTAAGTGCATTATCATAAATCGATTGTACGCGAGAGTAAATCATTTCTTTTTTAGCGTTTAAAAGTTTCAATTGAACCTTACCGGTCCTATCAACCTTTGGGGACATGTTTACAATTAAATCTCGAACTAAAGTGAGGTAAACAACAAATATGAAATGACTTAATCTTAGCGGCACAGAGCAGCGAGGCGGCGCGAGCGACACTCGGCAGATAGGTAGGTACCTACAACTGTGAATGCACGCTTGAACAAACGCGCATAGCAACAAGGTCGTACGTACCTACGCGATGGTCGCTGTCTAGGTTCAACTATTATTTCCGAGATTAAGTATTGCGTAATATCTATTCAAATTAAAATACTTTCGTATGAATTGGGATGAGATGCGAGCGAGGTAGGCACAGCCACGTGTCTACCCACGCAGGTACTAGGCAAATACGACGTGAGCCGAGAACAACGTAATTGAAAAAAACAAAACAAAGCCAAATGCGTTAGGTATTACACTGTGCCTATGCACTAGGGTGTCTGAGTATACCTAAGATCTAAGCCTAAATGTCTGGATGCGGGGTTTTCTACTAAAATAACCAGGCACTTAGGTGCGATGCGAAAATTGTGAACTACGATTAAGTGTTGATATGATACCTAACCTATTTATGTATTAGGTAGGTACAATGCGAGCCAGCGGCGAACGGACAACGAATTCTAAGCCTAAGTGTCTGGATGCGGGGTTTTCTACTAAAATAACCAGGCACTTAGGTGCGGTGCGCTCATTCCCATTAGAATAATAACAAAATACGAACTACGGCTAAGAATCCGGCTCGATCCGGACCAAAAATGGTGGCGCGTGGGCCAACGTGTACGAGTGGACTGTATTGCGGGGAAGCAGATAACTGTTCCATTGACACTTTACACACAAAACAAGACAGGTGGCCGGGCTGCCGCGGATTCGATTCAGGCAGTGAATGCAGCCCGAGAAATTAGGAGAGGATGCACTAACCTTCACGACCCACGTGTTTTTCATCGCAGCCGGTACACGGATCTTCTCTTCCTTGCTCAGGAGCTGCCGTCAGCGTCACTAGATCCCTTGAGGAACACACGAGAGGCACCATCCGATCGGTAAAGGTCTATTAGGCGGTTAAAATACAACAAATATTATTCATTTCTGAGAGACGCGCGCGCGCGATCGCCTTTACGCTGGCTAGTTCAAAGCGAGACTGAGTGTCTATATTTCACAAATGGCGGACGGAAGCCATATCTATGATTAGTGCGGGAGAGGAGACGGGTATAAAAGGAGTGGGTTTCTGTGTCAAAAATACAGTTTCCACTTCGGCGCAACCACCTTATATTAACACAGGCACTGATATTTTTAAAAGTAAATTCTTATAATATTTTTCATCGATATTTAAAGCTAAATTAAAAGCTTTATATTTTAAATAAGAAAAAAAGATGCAAACGATGCGAGCGAGCGGCTGAACACGCACGTGGTGTATCTGAGCTAGTCACGTTGTACTTTTTGATAGAAATGAAAATTTATCGCTTATACGCGGCTGAATCGTACACCTGGCCCTTGTAGAACTAAAGCAAAACCATTGTCATACCACAGACACTGCAAAAATGACATTTGATTTAAGACTTTATTCTTATATTGTTAAAGTCCAAAATTTAATGAAAAGAGTTTCATTAAATTTTGTCATTCACTCACATTTTGAATTTTAACGTCATTATTTTTAAGCCTAAAATTAGTTATTTTGCTTTAGCAGAATCTAGGTCCTGATGGTATATTCCCATCGAATCACACCCAAACGAGTAACACTGTTACTGGTTGGAAAAAAATATCCCAGATTATCACAAGATTGCTTAGATAAAATTATAGGAATAAAACCACATTTTAACAGATTCTATTGCGATTTATTTATTATTATTTACTTTTAGCCCGACGTTTCGGGTACTTTTCAGCAGCCATGGTTGCGGCGTGACTAAAGATGATAATTGTCACATAGTTTGAAGTGTAAGCTATCTTTTTTTTTAACATGCGGAAATCTCCACAGACCCTCCCCCGCCGGACCCATCATGCGGCTTCATCTGTCAACCCCAGGCCCAAGTGTAAGCTATCTCAAAGACCCCTAAAGCCTAATTTTTTTTTTAGTATTTATACATTTAGATTGAGTAAATATTTTTTTAGTCTATATAAAAGCTTTGCCAAAGATAAAAGCATCCTTTAAAATACTTAACCCTAAAACGCTCATTAAGCGATGTGTCGTCCTATCTACATGAAAATTTGCATATATTTTATCATTAAATGCAAATGTCGGATACACGGCGTGTGTGGCGCTCGTGTGATATTAAGTTTGCAAGTGTTTCATTACCACTCCTTCCACTTACTCTATAACGAATAATGATTAAAATGAAGATAAACATTGGAAAAACTACAGCAAGACTTAAAACCTTGCTGTTTCTGTTAGTTCGCCCTTGTCTGATTCTGTTACGGTTAAGGTTAAGGTGAAGAGTTTAGAGTGCCTCAAAGAGCATGGTAAGTCGTTGGTCCTAGTGGCTGTACTAACATTTATTTCAGTTTTTTGCGGAAGTTGGACCTCTAAAAAGTTCAACTAGTTATTCCAACTATAGGTTATGGCGGTCAGATCGCAGTCGTTTCACGGAAGATACTGCAGTTTAGCCGCATCATAGTTAGACTGAAAAGCCGACCCCAACAGAGTTGATAAAAGGCTGTTCAGCTTATCATCATTCTCATTTCCTGAATGAGAATGATGATAAGCTGAACAGCCCCTCTTGACTAGTGGCAATTCTTTGGCCGGCGTTTTGTAGAATATAATGACGAATATGTGTGTTTTGAAGTTTATGATATACGGTGACGACTGTCGAATGTATGGGATTTGACATTTTTGACATACGTTGACTTTCGAATGTATGGGCTTTGACGTTTTTGGCATACGTTGACGACTGTCGAATGTATGTGATTTGACGTTCATGACATACGTTGACGACTGTCGAATGTATGGGATTTGACGTTTATGACATACGTTGACGACTGTCGAATGTATGGGATTTGACGTTTTTGACATCCGTCGACGACTGTCGAATTGTATACTAAAATAGAAGAGCCAAAGAAAAGCCACTTATTTAGACGGGTATTTTGTTTGTTTTGTAAGAAATTTTAAATACCTGCATTCTGGGGGTACTTACATGAATATATCTTTGCATTAGTTGGTCTAAGTTTGAAATAAAGTTTCAAATAACCAGAAAGGTGGTTGGAACTGCGCAACACAAGCATAAAATTATTAATTAGTAAATCCCTATATCCTCTGCTGGACATAGGCCTCTCCAAATATGTGCTATTGCTCCCAATCTTCCACTTTCCGCATCTAATCTGTCCCAGCCACCTATTCAGGTTGTCAGTAAATCTGGCTAGAATGCATCCCAACTTCTGTTTGCTTTCACGCGGTCTCCATTTTAGGACTCGTGAGCATAAATTTATTCCGTGGCAAAACTGAAAGGGGAGCATTCAAACAAATATTTAGTTAAATTTCATAGTATTGACCTTAATTTGACATCATTTGCGTAAAACTTCAATTCCTTGTTACAAGAAGACACAGGTACGCCCCGGGGTAATAAAACTTTCACGTAAATATAAAGCTTTTTCGTTTCCTTGTAAATATATGTGAGGTTTTCGGTAAAGTATAATACAATATACGTTGGGTATTCAATGTATACTCTGTATTAGCATGAAATAAAATATATTTTTTAACATGTGGAAGTTCCAACGCATCGACCGTAGTGGGGGGGGGGGCACCAAAGTCAGCAGCGGTGGTTATGTCAGACTCGAACTGACCAAAACCCCTCGGCCGTCTCAGGACATCATGTACAGAGGGTACTCCGATAACCCCATTGCATTAATTACGCATTGAAGTATTTTTTTCAATACTCTGTAAATACCCTTGTTTTCCCAAGCGACTACAAATTTTCCAAGAAGGTTCTTACACGGACGGCAGTGCGAGTATGACTTCCCTGGTATTGCACACGTCCATAGGCCACGGGAAACTATTTTCTTCAAGTGGTATTTTTTTAAATGACTTGAATTCCGCGGTAGCCTAGTAGTATGGGTAATGGACTGCTGAGACGAGGTCGTGGGTTCGATCTCAAATTTTACCATGGCACACACCAATGACTTTTCGAGTTTTTTTTGTAGTTATGTGTGTATTTATCGCAAGTTTATAAGTGCCCGGTTAATGGCAATAGACTCGCCACCTTACATTGGGACCTAAACATAAACTGGCGAAATGTGGGTGCTAGCATCTCTGCCTACTCCTTCGGGGATATAGGAGTGAGTTTATATTATGTTATGAATTCCTTTTTGGATGACAAATGTTCATTTATTGCCGTCTTGAAAGACCTCACCATCGTCAGAAAATCGTTTTCATAAAGGTCTTTTCTCAAGTTGGGAAACAAATAATAATCACTTGAAGAGCCAAGTAATAGACCTAGTGAGGTCTGAGCTATAAGATTTTATATCTGTCTCACTAGCAATAGATAAAATATATTATAATGTCACATCAAAAACAGAATAAAAATCATAAAGTTGATACAAGTATGTCTTAAAATTAGTTATGTAAATAACAAACTCCAGAAATCACCACACTTTCCATGAAAATATTCACCTGTGCCGTGAAATTCTTAGTAGGTACTAAACATGATACCCTCACGCCATCTTAACAACCTCGTAACCTCACAACCGTTATTCGAACCGCATTTCCCGGGAGGCGTCTTCGATGTAAAGCAAAATTATTTGACTCATAAATCTTCTTCACAAAACATCGCCTTGATACCTGCGTTGATAAACGCAGATACTGAGGCGATGTCGAAATAGTAACGATTTGACTGACACAAGACAAGTTATAGTTGATAGAAAGGGCTATTTTTATCCCTCAGTGGCAGAACAGGAAGAAAATAAGTTTTTGGAAGGGTTTCTTGGATGAGCGGATCTGCGTTGTGTGCGGAGTTGTTCTACAGATCATGGTCCACCTGCTAAAATGAGCTGCATGCCCCTTTATTTGTATACCAGAGGACCTTATGAGTGCCTCCGACAACGCGATCCAGGTATCAATACACTGAGAAAACAGAATTAGAGAATAGAGGTACCAATGATTTGACAGAGAAAGTCAAAGGAACCAAGCATTATGACATATCTAGTACCTATCATAATAATATTCTAGTAAATGATTGGATTTGAATTATATTTACTGCTAGATAATTAATACTCGGGATTTTGTATGCCTTTTTCCAACTCAGTTGGGGTCGACTTTCTAGTTTTACTAAAAGGCGGCTGAAATTTGATATTTTCCGTGAAGCAACTGCCATTTGAGGTCCAAAACCAAATGGTGATATTGAAATTCTTTAGTCTAGTCTATTACGTATATTATTTATTTTATGAATATACTTGTTTGACAAATGTAATAAAATGGGGAGGAAGGACGAAAGTTGAACCAGGGGGTGACGGGTGGAGCCGCCTGTCACCCAGCAAGACTGTCAAGCAAGCAGGCCTCGTCGACGGTGCGCGATGCGCGCTTCCCCATTCCTGGAGATGTGATGGGGACTCTGTGGTTCCCACACCCGAAGAGTGCCGGTTCAGGACCTGGGCCGGCCGGGGTGCGAGGGATAATATATGTGTCAGATAATCTCACCTCCGGCAACCTGCGACCCACACAGTCGGCGTGCGTTTTAGTCGATTACATAACCGGCCTCTGTGGTGGGGGTTTAAGTGGGGGTATGCTCACATTAAAAAAAAAGTAAGTCGAAAGTTGGTAAATGTTCATAACAAAAGTATATCACAGTAAAACAAAACATGTATCTATGCAGGTTAATCCATATTCCAGAACACAAATTACATGCTTTAGGTACCCAGTTTGGCTCTAAATACCATTGAGTAAATTTGCCTGAATACTTGGTGTATATTAATTGTATGACTCCTCATATTGTATAGCTTAGGACACGTATCTTGGACCTATATCGCGAAACAATCGAAGCCTGGTTTGTTATGTAATTGCTTGAGCTCGTTCACCGCCGTAACGCTCCGTGCGATCCTCAAAACACACCCAAGAAACGTTTACCGCGTATATAGAGCACATTTTAGGTCCAAGATATGTGCCTCGAGCAATATCAACCAATGTCAATAAATTAACGAAGTTTCTCGCAAAGGTATCTCTCAAGGCCAGCGCCGCCAGACAGGGCGGGACAGACACATTAATTGGTTCTGAGACAACTAGTACTGCCTGGTACATGCGAGGGGCTGATAGACCTACTTTGGCGAACCAATTGATTCGCAATAAAATAGACATATGGTGTACGCCCATTACCGGAACCGGTGGAGGAGGTTATATCGGACTCGAACCGACGAAAACGAATACCGCCGGTGGGTCATGTTTTCTTTTATACCACTTAGGTGGCAGACAAGCACACGGTTCACCTGATGGAAAGTGGTTACCGTGGCCTATGGACGTGTGTAACACCAGGAGCGTTACACTCACGCTGCCGACCCTGAAGAAACCTTATATAATTATTGTAGGCACTTGGGGAAATTGCAGAAAGGAGTTCATTCCACAGCTGCGTGGGCAGCAGTGCGTGGGATCAATCAATCAAAGAATCAATCCTATGGCGAGATGTGCGATGATGGAATGTAGCTGTGGGCATCATGTCAAGCAATTCATCAGAGCACAAACCATTGTATAGGCGGTAGAACAGAGTTTTTAAATTTTAAATTTAATTTTTATTATACAGTTTCTAAATTGAACTACTCGCCAAGCTCTTTCATTTGATACCCATATTGAAAAAAAAAAGTTTTTCAGTTCAGTTCAGTTTCAGAGCAGTCCGACTAGGGAAGTACCTCCGCCCTACAGAATACCGTGGTTATAATAACTTCGTGTTGTGTTCCCAGTTGTGAGTAGGGTAGCCAGAGCTCACTGGAGAATTTGTACTGTAAGTGGGATGACTAAAGGCTTGTCCTGCTTTGTTCTCTGCACTGACGGCACAGACACTGTGCTTACGGGGTCGGCAACGCGAGTGTGGCTTCTCTGGTGTTACACACGTCCATAGGCCACGGTAACCACTTTCCATCAGGTGGGCCGTGCGCTTGTCTGCCACCTAAGTGGTATAAAAAAAGGACTTTGTCGTTTTGTAGCGGCGGCCATCTTGGACAGCTTTTTTTGAAACATAGCTTAGAACATTCCCGCCTTTAAACAAAAAAAAAGTAAATTCAAATCGGTTCATCCGTGCCACACTTAAACTGTCACACGTCAAACTTATCGTCGTTACGTAACATCGTTTTTGCGTTGGGTTAAAAAAAAGAAAATAATGTGTAGGTATACACATTATTTTCTTTTTTTTAACCCAACGCAAAATCGCCCAACGCTCTTAATATTTCTTATAATAAAATAATAAAATATTTTAGGACATAACCTTCCGTATACTCTCGACAGTATCAAAACGAATACTAAACCTTTCAGAACCCAATTTTCCAGAAACATTGGATTAAACATAATATAACGGACCATCTGTTCCCTAAACCCCATTCCCAGGCCAGGCACGTTATCCAGGCAACACGCAAAGTTTCATGGCTACCTGAAAATGGGCTACGTGTACCTTTACGCGATTACTTCGTGCGGGCGGTTTTATGAATACCATTACATTAAAAAGAATCAACACTTCAAACGTTGCGTTTGAACAGCGCTTCAATCTTGTACTTTATATAAATTACTTGATATTTTGATATCAGCCTCTTTTTTTTACATGCGCATAATCCCCACCGAAGCGGGTGGAAGAGGTTATATCGGACTCGAACCGACCAAAACGCACGCCGCCTGTGGGGCGTTTTGATTGCCGAAGGTGAGGTTGACAGGCCTCGCACCCCGGCCGACCTAGGGCCATCTATCACGATCAGAATCTGGCCTTCTCCGAGGATAGGGCCAGACTCGTCCCCGGAAACGGGGAGGCGTACCAGACGCGTGGTCGCCGCGGCCTGCTTCTGCCAGGGTGACAGGCGGCTCCACCAGTCACCCCCAGGTTGCCCACCAGCCTCTGTAGCTTAGCGGTAGAACGTTCGACTGCTACGCATGGGCGCGTTTTCAATTCCCGCTCAGTGCTAATAATAGGTCGTTACATATGAAATTGCTGTTTTTTTTTTAAGAAATTGGAGGAAACCCAAGTTTCAGTTTCATTTCTGCATTTTTTTAGGAATTTTATAATTTTTTTTGTGTATGAATGAGACAATATTAAGCAAACAAACACTTATTACATTTTTGTAAACAGACAGCTGTAAAAAAGTAATACGAAATTTATCATCAAAATGGATAGCATTTAGGAAGTACTGTTTGAAGATAGAATTTAACTTATCAACGGCCAATAAAAACAAAATTTAATACAGAGTTGTAAAATCTTGAAATCAACTTTCACACAAAATATAAATAATTGAAATAGCTATTAAATTACAGGAATAACGAACTCATGAATCTGTAGGAAAATTTCGGCAATTTCATAGGTAAAGAGCTAATATTTATATGCATGATAGATTATACCTATGTATCTACTAATGTTATCTACATTCTAGATGCCATAACACAAGCTAGTTAAGCTATGGGTAGGTATTTGGGTCTAGATAGCATTGTGTAGAATGTTGTAGAATGACTATCGGTAGATGACATATCTATTTAGGAAAATTTATAACGCTCAAGGGCGTAGGTCGGTAGCTCAGTCGTCAGAGCATTCACCTTATAAGGGACTGGTAGCGAGTTCAAGTCCCGACTGAGCATTCACTTTTCTTGCAAATCTTTACTAGACGATCAAGCAATATATTATAATTAAAAACATACCCGCGATCAGAACAAGCCGCAGCAGTGCGGCGAGCGGCCCACGGCGCATTCTGCGTCACCTCCCCATTAATCTGCAGCTGCACGCACCAGCTTCTCTAGAACAAAATAATATTACATTTAAAAAAAATATTACATTGGAATATATAAGATAATTTTAAACACAAGAACACGAAAAATATGCAGCCTTGGAGCCGCAATAGGTATATTGTGGCGTCAATTACGGTCGAGGCCATGGGCAGTTGAGCATAAAAGCAAAAAAACTTGTGGCAGATATAGGTCGAAGAATAAGGTTGAAAACTGGTGATTCTCGCTCCAGCTCGTACCTGGTACAAAGGTTAGCCGCTGTGGTCCAGTGCATATGCAGTGTTCTGGGCTCCTTTGCACCAGATACG
The DNA here is from genome assembly GCA_963662185.1 of Eilema griseolum. Lineage (NCBI taxonomy): Eukaryota > Metazoa > Arthropoda > Insecta > Lepidoptera > Erebidae > Eilema > Eilema griseolum. Next base: position 1,762,720 of record OY759246.1, read on the forward strand.
ACTCAGATTGGATAATTTAGCTAGCAAAGTCTATGTTAGTTATTTGACATTTTTGTATTTGATCGACGTTATATTTGTTTGATATTTGTGTAAAATTATGTATTTTAATAAAATGACATGATTTAAAGATAATCTTCTTCGCGTCAATGGCAACAATTAAAAAAAAAAACTAAATGCTCTCAGCCCAAACTTCGGCAACATTGACCGCACCTTCCGTCGCTTCATTTAAGTCAACAATAGCGCAGGTGTAGGTGCACAGTGGACACGACAGGAGGTGGTCCATCCCTGTAGAGGTGCACCACAATCACAGCTACCACCCCCATTTTACCCGGTTGGCCCTACAGCAGCCGACCTGATTCCTCAACCAATATATATTTATAATATGAAACAATTTACAATATCGTAAACACTACAGTTTTATCATGTCTTGAAGATGTTTTGATCGGATCTGGTTGAAATTTCGTTTAGGAATAAGTTATATAGAATCAAAGTATAAATATCGTAAAAACTAACATGTAAACTCTCGCCTCGCGACCACGGCTGAAGTCAGGTTACACCGGCCGTGGTCGCAGGCTGACTGGATCGAAACTTTCAAGCAAACCAAATGTATGTATGCACCTACACTTTGATAGCGTTAATTCTCGTTAACATTATTGGATTTCGTATAGCCTGGAAAGAAACATAGGTTTCTTATCCCAGGAATCATACATACATACAATCACGCCTCCATTCCCGGAGGGCTAGGCAGAGGCGAATTAAGACACACATTTCACCAATTGTTGAATTCGGTCCCACGGAATAGGGGGTGAGCATATTGCCGTCTTCCGGGCACTATTGTCGACTAGAGCCTGCTAACATCTGTCTGATGTTAAACAGCCCTATCCCTTAGTCGCCTTGTATGACACCTCATGGGAAGAGATGGGGTGGCCCAAATTCTACTATCCCGGGAACCCCGCGGCGCACCAAGAATCAAATCAAATTTATTTCATAATCGTTGCACAGTATTTTACGTAAGTTCTTAATCTATCGTGCGTTATAATTGTATTGTGCATGGGTAGGTATCTTAGGTAGGTATATATAATATATATTTGTATATATGTATTATATAATAATAATTGTCTTACAGAGTTCTTTAGTTAAGAATAAACTTCCAATACGGAAATGGGATGAAAATAATATTCCAAATGAAAAAGTTTGTGAAGATGTTTGGAAATTTGATTGTTTGGATGTTTGTAATCCAATAGCTGAGAGAATCTTCCTGAAATTTGGTTTAAGGATAAATTATAATCTGGAATAACTCATAGTTTATCCCAGGTTCCTATTAATCGCGGGTACGTGACCAAAATTCTATGCAGACAGAGTCGTGGACATCAACTATTGACTAGATACATTCCGGATATTGTGGTTCAATGACCACGTATCAGTGAAGGACACCTCATTATGAAGTGCAATGGTCCGATTCAGTAGTTAGATTCATATAGATCAATTCATACATTCGCTAAACCAACTACCGTGAGATTCAACGCTTTATATCGGAATGGGTTGTTAAAGTTAAGCCCATATCTCGTACTCAATCCAATAGGAGTTTTATGATGGAACCATTCCACCGACACGATATTTTGCTAAAGCTTAGTGGCAATAGTGAATGACTTATAGACCAATGTTCGTGTTTTTGTGAAAGCATAGTCGCTATTAATTACTTTAGATGTTATTGCAACGAAAGGAGGTAGGACACGATGGTACTACCATCCTAAATGAGCAGTCCTACTGGGGAAGTAACTCGGAATACCGCGGCGTAATAACCTCGTGTTGTTCCCGGCGGTGAGTAGGGTAGCCAGAGCTCACTTAGTAGTTTTTGTGCTGTCAGTGAGAAAACCAAAGCTTTGTCCTGATTTGTCTTTCACACTGACGGCACAGAAACTCTCTGTGTTAACAGGGTCGGCAGCACGAGTGTGAGTTCGCTGGTGTTGTACACGTCCATAGGCCACGATAACCTGTTTTCCATCAGGTAGGCCGTGTGTTTATCTGTCTCATGAGTGGTATAAAAAACACCTAGTTATGATCGTTTGAATAACAAGCCCCTTTTTTTCTTGCGAAAAATTCCCACGGATACCGAAGCCGGTGGGAGAGGTTATGACGGACTCGAACTGACTAAAACGCACGATGCCTGTGGGTCGTTTTTGGCTGTCGAAGGTGAGGTTAACAGGCATATCCCTCGCACCTCGGCCGGCACGAGCAGCCCTTTAGACCTTACACAATCGTCAGTAGAATAGAATAGAATAGAATAATATGATTTTGCTCAAATTATACATATAATGAAATTTTAAAGCATTTAGTTTTCTAGCTATTCACGCCGAATTGCCAATTATCTAGGCAGCACTATTTTTTCACTTGCACAGTGAATGGAAAACAGAAACAGGCGTACGTACGACATTGCCGTAAACCTTATCGTTAGTATATTATGCTAGGACAAGCGTGACTCGACTACCCATAAAATACTTTTATCACTGACTGCTACGCTTTACATAAAAGACTTTAGTTCCTGATTGTACTGTACGTTGTGTACGCTTGTAGATCTAACGAAATCCCAGAATCATCCCTGGGAATACCGAGTACATTGATGTACACAAAGCATCCAGTAACTTTGATTATTCGACTCCGACATCCTGCTGTTTGACAAAGGAATTCGCATTGATTCCTTATTAATAGACAAAGGGGGAACATTCAGATCAAAACATGAAAGATGGGACTTGATGACTTTTGTTTCTTTGTGAGATTCTTCTTTGTTCAAGTTACGCGTGATATGACGCAATCAATGTAACACTGGATCGGTGTGCTGTGAAGGATGAATCTGTACGACCCGATTAGCTTCATATTTACATAATGAACTGATTTCAATACGTAAGGAGACGATTTGAAGATGTCTGTGATTATTGGAGCGTCATCTTTTTATTGTAATTACGGTTAGCATAACATAACAGAGCAGCTGATTCTTTGATTTATCAAATGGAATGAACTAATGAGCAATTTGGTAACTAATTTAAAAATTAATAGAATTTTACATTTGGTTTTCACACGATAAGTTGAGCACTAAAACACGTAACGAACACAAACTAAAGGCACGTACACACTTATCACGTGCCCCGAGTGAAGCGTTGCGCCTCACCAGTTTTAGCCTGAATTTGTCTGAAAACAAACGCTCTCATATGAGAGCTAAAAGCCTCTCAGGTTTAATTCACTAGGAATTTCAAGCAATTCAAGCTAAGCAAATGAATTTCCGCTGCTGATATTAGTTTTGAGAAACTTTTCATAAAATTATGAGAATAAAAATTATAATTTTAATATTTCAAAACTTGATATAAAATTAAGGAATTTGTTAAGAGTTTAAATTATAGTTGTGGCACGCTATGTTGGCCGTTTTGATTTTGATGGTTTTACTCATTTTGTATTTTTGGTACGCTTAATATTGAACAACGAACTGTTAGATGAATACCTAAAGAAAAATATGGCACAGAAGAAAATAAACTTCACACACGAGAAAACGAGCAAAACCAGTCGTGTCAAAACGTCCATCATAGCGTGCCGCAACTATAGTGATGGGCAAATGGCAGCGTTAAGGATTTTTTTTTTGTGATTTCTAATCTTGATATAAATATTTTTTTAAAGAAAAGTTCAAAAAATGAATATCGCTTAAAAAACACATATCAACGCAGCAGAATAATTTTTCTTTATATTTATTCCAGTTCAAATATTACAACAAACTTTATGGTAAACTAATGCACAGATAACTAATGTGGAAATCGACACGTGTGTTGTCTGTGGTCAGCATCGTATTAACTACGTACACTGTGGTATGGCAAGATCAAGTGACAATCAAGCGAGAATAGCGCGATTGTATTGCGGTCATGACTAGACTACATAATTACTAGAATGCGGTGTTGACGTAGTTGCGGCTCTGTGAGCTCACCTTACAATAATGGGTGCTTTGGCAACTGCTATAGAAAATAAATTATGTGAATATTTTTGATGATTAATTTTGACCATTAAGTTAGACCTGAATTGTTAAAATCGTATTCGTGTTTTCACTTCTAAATTCTCATAGTATTGATGAATCATAATGAGCATACGAACGAAACAACCATTTTGGAGCAATAATGGAAGCCATCTACCGATAATCATCCGAACTATCGGAAAATGAAGATGTTACAATAAATTTAGAATTAAAATTCTTTAATTCTATTTGGTTATCACGACCAAATATAGCCTATGTCCTTTCCCAAGGTCTATTCTATATTTGTACCAAATTTCATCAAAATTGGTTGTGGTTTGGACGGGAAAGTGTAATATACAGACAGACAGACAGAGTTACTTTCGCATATATAATTTTGGTATAGATACGTGATGTTGAGTTTCACTCAGACGAGAGAACTCACTTCGTGTGTGTTTGTGGAGCTCGCCATTTGCGCTATCTGCATGTTATTGTCCAATTCGGCAAACCGAAGCCAAAGCCGGTAGCGATTGGATTAGTAGCACGTTGATAGTGTAATAGAGAGATCCCGAAGCTCTCATTTAAATTACACTGTACTTCGAAATGTATTTTTTTATACCACTTAGGTGACGAATAAGCACACGGCGCACCTAATAAAAAGTTGGGGTTAGAGGGTATTAGAGGCATCTCGAACGTCGGAGGTCGTGTATGACCTCCGTCTCCCATGAGCATGAGGGGTGATGGGTTGAGCCGACAGAAGCAAGCAAGCTGTTACGCGTTTCGTGCCTCTCCGTTTCCGGGGACGAGCTGGGGACTCTGTGTTCCTCACACCCGAGGAGGGCCAAATCGAGAGAGATGGCCCTGTGTCGGCTGGGATACGAGGGATATGCCTGGCAAAGTCTCCTTCGACAACAAACAACGACTCACAAGCACCATTCGTTTTAGTCAGTTCGAGTCCGACATAGCCTCTCCCACCGGCTCCGGCGGAGGGGTATCCGTGGGGATTTTTTAATCTCAGATACTTTTTTTCTAGCTTGTTAAGTTCATTTGAAGTTTATTAAGAGACTCCCAAACAGTGAAACATTCTTTATTACAAGTTCGAAGTGGTTCCTAGCAGAATATAATATGTGGTTGCGCCGATAGTAGAATTTGTATTTTTTTCGCTCAATAGTAGTAATTCAAATCATTGACACTGAACACACGCTTCCTGTACCCATCTCCCTCCCGCACTACCTTTAAAGTGAGATAGCAATAGTTTTTGCCCCGCTCAATTGTCAAAATAGCCGCATCTTCACTTCCGTTTTGAACTAGAATAAACAATGGCGGCAGCGCACGCGACTCTCAGAAATTAATAATGTTTGTTGGATTTTAACCGCTTTCATAGACCTTTACCGATCGGATTGTGCCTCTCGTGTGTCCCTCGAGTGATTTAGTGATGTGGGCAGCAGCTCCTGAGCCAGGAAGAGAAGACCGGTGCACCGGCTTCGACAGCACGTGGCGTCATAAAGGTTAGTGCATCCTCTCCTAATTTCTTGGGTTGCATTCAATGCCTAAACCACCTCCGCGGCAACCCGATCACCTGTCTTGTTTGTTGTGTAAAGTGTCATATGAAACATGTTAGCTTCACCCCCGCAAAATACAGTCCACTAGCTCACGTGGCGAGAATTGCGCCACCAATATGTTTGTGAGATTTGTGTGTATCAGAAACCAGTCGGGATAATAGATAATTCCAGTTTATCGAAATAATAGACGCACGTGAGCTCTTATAGGTTTCTAACTTATGCCATTAAGATATAGATTAGACGCACAAAGGTTCCTAATAGTTAGTTAGTAGATTGTTAGCGCGTATTTTGCTGAGGTCAGCTTGAAGTAGCCAATGCGATCGTAAAAGTACGTTACATAATTACAGCCAGTAGTTTAAAGTGAGTAGTCCTCATGCCGAAAGGAGAGAGCGTATAGATGTAAAGTTTAGTAAAAATGTAAAATTATAAGTAAGTAAATAATCTTTGCAACTTTTTTTATACCACTTAAGTGACTGCATACGGCCTTCCTGATGGAAAGTGGTAACCGCGGCCTATGGACGTGTTCAACATCAGGAGCTTCACGTGCTGTCGACCCTGTTAGAACAGAGTTTATGTGTCGTCAGTCTCTAGCTACCCTACTCAACGCCTTTTTTGTCTTTTTACATTAACGGGTTGTCGGCATTGAAGTAAAAAGACAAAAAAGGCGGTGAGTTACTATTTGCTTTCTGGCTCTCTCTCTCTCTCTCTTTCTCACTCTACCTCTCTCTTATAAAATACTATCACTAAAGATCTAAAAAAATCGTAGGTACTGATTTCTTGTTGTAAAACTCTATGCTGTAAAAAATGCGTCACATCACTACAGATAAATTGGGTTTTTTAGCAAAGTTTTTGAGAGCAGCCGCTCTGTCGTCATTAATAAATACTTGCCATAACAAGCTTAATCTCCAGCGCAAATTGGCCAAACTGTACAAATTAGGAAAAATACCAGCTTTACTAATGGCCAATTTTTAAATCCAGCCAGCAAGCAAAGTAGACTGGTATTTTGCAAATTTTCAACGAATAAATGTAGGTATAAATTGTAAATTATGTTGCTGTGTTAGTTAGTTTTAGACTTAATTTATTGGTTCTAGAAATACTTAAATGTAAAAGCATCAATAGCTTAGTGGTTAAAGAGCCGGTCTTAAGATAGATAATATTCCCGCTAACCCCTTCACCTTATTTTTTCATTTCCGCATTTTGCAGGCTCGGAGAAGCCGCGTGGAAAGAAAGAAAAAGAAAGAAAGAAAGAAAATATTTTATTCAGGCCCCACACAGTGGGCACCCCACCAAATACAAACCGGTAGGCAGTACAACAGTTAGCAGGTACATCAAATCAAAAACAGTAGGCACATTAAAATTAAACTACGGGTGCAACACTCCACACTATGCGAGCCCAAATAGGGCCCCATCTCAGCATTGAATGCTGCGCACACCCTTCGTTGGGTATGCACAGCGCTGGTTTTCAGATGGGGCCACTAGGCAGCGCTGACTATGTATGTGGTCTGTGGGATTCTCACCACACTATAACAACCTGCCGTGTGCCACACGCCTGTACTTAGTGAGCGAACCGTCGAAAATACTACGCAATCGTTGAAAGATCACCCAAGCGCTGGCCCGCATAATGCATTTTTTTAAAAAAAGAATCTAATATTCTTTTTTAAAAAAACCGCAATTAATAATATTCCCTCTAACCCCTCCAATTAAGCTAAGTTGCTTATGCTATGAGTGGGTTCACGTTGGTAGTATAATGGGCAGGATTCAAACCCGGGACCTCTGGATCCTAAGGCTAACTCCTTAATCACTAAGCCACCGACGCTCAGTTACTTGTGTTAGGAGAAGGCGTTACATTAGGGTGCTTACATAGAGAAGCAGGTTCCAGGTATCTGCGGTGAAAGTTTAAACTGGTCGTAACTACACGTAAGTCGTAAGTACACGTAAGATCACTACAACACTACAACACTTCGAGCACCTACTTTTAATATCTCTGCATCACCCTAAGGTTGACTGGTAGAAAATGCCTGTGGCATTAAGTCCGCCTTTGTACATTCTGTCTGTGCAAAAAGCTTAAATAAATAAATAAATAAATAAATAAGACACACTCTGCAGCTCTATAATTTACATATTAGGTAAAGATTTCAAAAAGCGCAGAATTCACCAAGACTGTCGCCCATGCAAACTTATTTACACACACCCTTCTAAGTTTAAACAAGCGTCGATCGCGCCGGCTGGCCGATACCGGTAGCCTGCTTCTCTCTGTAAGCACTCTAAAATACAATAATAAAACCATATTGACCATATTCTATTTTGGAATCACTTTCGCTTGACGCAAATTCGTGTCTAATCTATCGAAACAACTTAATTTGAATATGAAACTGCGTTACAGATAAATAAATAAATATTCTACACAACGATTCTATCTAGACCCAAAGTAAGCTCGGTTTAACTACCCTGTCTTATGGAATCTAGAATGCGGATGAACATATAGTTTTATTCTTCTTGTAAATAAGTACATAGATATTATAAACCAGCTGACATGCCCCTAATACCTAATATCATCTCTTCGAGCCCGTAATTTATTAGTCTTCAAATAATGTATGGCAATCTGGGCCACTGGTCCACTCCCTTAAATAGCAGAATGATGATATAGTCTAAAACCTTCGTCGATAAACAGACTATTCAATACAAAAAAAAAATTCGTACCAATACTTCTTGAGATTAGCGCATTCAAACAAACAAACAAACTATTTTGCTTTAAAATAGTAGTATAAATAGAAACGCCCAGTCTAATGCAAATATACAAATAACATAACATAACAAACTCACGTCTATATCCTCGAAGGGATAGGCAGAGGTGCTAGCACCCACATTTCGCCAGTTTATGTTTATGTCCTAATGTGTGTCACAATAGGTGGCGGGCCTATTGAGATTAACCGGGCACTTATAAACCTGCGATAAGTACGCACATAACTTCGAAAAGCATCGAAAAGTCATTGTTGTATGCCATGGTAAAACCTGGGATCGAATTCGAGACCTCTTCTCAGTAGTCCAACTAGGCAACCCATACCACTAGGCTACCGCGAAAATACATATATTTGCAGTGAGTGGTTCCTCGACCCGAATCATATGTACACACTTTTAAACAACGCTCAGAAATGTCACAACGTATTTATTTGCTGACAGAAAACCATTAAATAAATCGTCCACATAAACAAACATCTGTTAAACATTAAACAATCCCACATTACGTATTCTAGAGTGTTCTGTGAAATCCAGTGAATACCGACCACATTCCACTTAAGCCCTTGGCATCCGATAAATTGTTTCCTGGTGGCCGGCCGACACTGTGACAGGGGTCGGGTCTCTGAGATGATGCCTACGTCAAACTTATAGCTTATGGTGAACGATGTCCTGTAAACGTATAATAAACTAACCGACTTGCCCGGTTTCGCCCGTGGCACTCATTGAAGTATGCTCCCTCACGTGCGGGCCTTGAACATTTTAAATAGCATAGAAAATAGGGTATCTTTTGTTGAGTGGCTGACACTTCAGTGTTTAGAGTGCCGAAATTATTAATATTATTATTATTAAAAAAATATTGAAATTATTAATATATTATTAATATTAAGTAAGAATTTATGTATTACAATGTAGTCTTGAATGAGAATCTACCGGATTTGTTGACATTTAAGATAACTGCTCCGCTCCCTTGAGTAGTAGCGTGATGATAAATAGCATATAACCTTTCTCGATAAACGTATTATTCAAAACAAAATCGGTCACCATGTCGAAACGGAAACTCTCGCTAGCTTGTTCAATTAGTATAGATTATTATGAAAAAACCGGGAATGGACCCCGTGACCTTGAAGTTGGATCCTCTATTTCTACGCCATAGAGTACATACGGTATACATTTTAACCTATTTTCTAATTTGTACAGTGTATATTCTGCGAGGTATCCTTGCAAATATCTTTATCCTTACATACTTTGAAAAAACCAGCCAAGTGTGAGGCCTGATGTTATCTATCTTTTATTGCTTTCTGTGAAAATTTCAACTGTTTAGTTATCACGGTTCACGAGTTACACACACAGTCTGGTAACAGGGTTCCGTTTTTATTCTTTTGGTGCGGAACCCTAATAAGGGAAAATGAGGGCGGGTCTGGCTTCTAAGTAATCAAATAATTAAAAGTGATATGTAAAATGTCGATGGCCGTTGGAGCAAACGAGTCCTAGAGTGGAGACCGCGAGAAGGTAAACGAAAGGTAGGACGCCCCCTAGCCAGATGGACGGACGACCTGAAAAACGTGGCTGGGACAAACTGGACACATTGGGAGAGGCCTATGTCCAGCAGTGGGTTAATTGATTGATTGATGTAAAATGTTACGCTGAAATAAATGAAGCATTCATTTTAAAATGATAACCGTAGAAGATGAGACCGTGATAAGCTGATTAATCACCACAAGTTCTGCCAAGAACCGCCTTGATTTATGGTGCCAATATCTCTAGAGATTTGACGAATGGTAAGTAATGTTAGTAAATAGGTATCTAACCCACTTAGTTGCTCTCATATATTGCTTATTTTCTGACGGATTGGACATATATTATAATATACATGTACTTTTTCCACAGTATTTTTATTATTACACTTGACCTGTTTTGCCTTACGGCATCCTCAAAGGTTTACAAATACAGTAAAGGTGAAACCGGTCAGGTGTAATAATAAAAATACTGTGGAAAAAGTACAAGTATATTTCAATATATGTAACAACAAATTCCACCAAATGTTATCAATCAACAGTATAAATAGTAACGGAGTTTAAAGAAATTAATCTTACATTAAGGGGTGATGCAATCAAAAAGTACTTCATTTCGTAGTATATTAAGATTAACTTGTAATAGAAGGTAGGACACGGCGATATTTCCGCCCAATTGAGCAGTCCGACTGGGATACTACAGAATACCGCGGTTATAATAACTTCGTATTGTGTTCCCGGCGGTGAGTAGGGTAGCCAGAGCTCACTGGAGAGTTTTTGTGCTATCAGTGGGATGACCAAAGGCTTGTCCTGCTTTATCCTCTACACTGACGGCACAAAATCTCTGTTCTTACAGGGTCGGCAGCACGGATTTGACTCCACTGGTGTTGCACACGTTCATAGGTCATGGTAACCACTTTCCATCAGATGGGCCGTGTGCTTGTCTGCCACCTAAGTTGTATAAAAAAAAGCCTGCAGTGGGTAGAAAAGGAATAATTATTATTATCTTAACTCGTGACTAAGAAACTGTGGGTTGAAAACGGAAACGCCCGGAAAATCGCTGGCAGTTCACAACTTAATAATCCGTTAAGATTGACCTTCTTTTCTTGGTAAAGTTTATCATAGTTCAGCCAGAATCATTTGTTAGAAGTTAGTCTTCATTTATACAAAAGCCTTTGTTCTTAGCAGATAATGGGTATAACCTTATTACGATGAAATTCTTGTAGGTTATGAAATCGTTTGCTTTTTAGATCACAGTTATTTCTTCATAACTTTTTTTTTTTTGGACCTGGAATTCATTGCTAGCTCATGTGTTTCCTTCTTTCTACAGTCTCAGGTCCTTTAAACGGGGCGTGAAAAAGCATCTGAGGAAGCCGCTTAGCTGAGTGCCACCATTGTAACATTACTTAGTGTCTGTTATGGTGACCCGCTTTCCTGAGACTTTGCCTTTAGCTTACCATCAGGCGAGCTGAAGACTAATTGGCGTGTTCTCGACAAAAAAAATACCCTATTCAGGTTTGTGTGCATGTCTTTATATCTTTATAGTGCAGCAAAGAAAAAAACTGTTTGACCTTTTGTTATTGGGATTGTGGTTGATTGCACTATACGGGGATAATATCTCCGCCCTGCAGGTGTCTGATGACTTCACCTGTCTGATGTTAAACTTAAGGCAAAATCTTCATTACAGACACGTAGCATGTTACAATAGCGGTCCTCAGCTTGACTGATCAGATTCTAGAGGAATATTGCACCTCCACGTGTTGTTCTGTAAAGGAAAGGAGAGGGTGGTTAATTGGAAAAGCTCGGAATTTATTAAAACTATTATGCATGTTTAGTATTCAAAAGTTTTGAATAGTGAATGTGAACGTGTTGTGTTCCTGGCGGTGAGTAGGGCAGCCAGAGCTCACTCGAAAGTTTTTGTGCTGTCAGTGGGAAAACCAAAGGCTTGTCCTAATTTTATGATTTTCAATGACGGCACATAAACTCTCTCTTCTTGCATGGTCGGCAGCACAGATGTGACTCGCCTGGTATTACATACATTCATAGGGCATAGTAACCACTTTCCATAAGGTGGACCGTATGTTTGTCTGCCAACTAAGTTGTTTAAAAAAATAATTTACATTTGATCATTTTATACCAAAGTTCAGTCCATTAACCCTTCCCCTAATACAATAGTCTGCTAACTACCAATATAAAATAACGTTGGATACAACCTTACTTCACAGTGACACAAAAATTATACCGTGCAACCTAAGTAAACATATTTGTAGTCCGCTTTATCTCAACATTAGTTTTGAGACAAGGGTTGTCACTACCCACATTTCCATTATATTATTAAAATGTCAGAGATACTTGCATTATAGAAAATGTGCCTATCCAATAATGCCCTTTTTTGTCTTGCAGAAATCCTCTTGGATAGCGGAGGTATGTTGGTCAAAGTCAAAGTTATGTATTTTCAATCTTGAACAATAAAATTGTTTCTTATTGCGTCAGTAATAATTCTACTTCGGAGACCCTTACCACCGCTTCCTGCATGGTGGTGAAGAAGAATTAGAACTGGAGCCTTTGCAGATGCGTAGAAATGTTGCGTCCTTGGCAGTATTTTACCGTCTGTACCATGGTGAATGTTCTGATGAGCTCTGTCAATTAGTCCCGCTCTCTCCTTTTATACACAAGACAACACGTGCAAGGATTAGATGCCACCTGCACAAAGTGCAGAATATCCGATCAAGAAGCAAGCGGTTCGGAGACTCTTTCCTTTGTCGCACCCTTAAGGCCTGGAATTCATAACCAGCTCATGCGTTTCCTCCTTCCTACAGTCCCAGGTCCTTTAATCGGGGCGTGAAAAAAGCATGTGATAAGGCCGTCAAGCTGACTGTCGCCATTGAAACATGGTATACGTATGTAATGGTGACCCTCTTGTCTGAGACTTTACCTTCAGCATACCATCAGGTGAGGCAAAGTCTAATTGACGATAATAAACGGCGCAAAAAGCTCTGGAACTCCGGCAATGGAATCGAATCTACTAAAGCTGCACACTGATCATCAGTTACCGAGAGTTAGAATGTCACTGGTATACCCCTCAGACCCCGGCTGACCCAGAGCCATGTATTGTAATACCCAGAGAAAAGAAGAACTAATTTGAAAAAATAATATTTTAACATCTCAAAGGTGTTCTTAATCAGCTCTTATCCAATTTACAAAAACCAACATCAATTACGCTTAGCCTTTGTGCAAATCTTGGCCTGAGTCGCTCACCCTCAAGCAATTTTGTTCTGTCTAACTCCGTTAATTAACTTTAATATGCTCTAGCAAACTAGACTGGAGAAAAATATGATATGAATCTAGATAGTTCATCATTCTCCTGTATATATTGGGGGTGAGGGTAGTTTTTGCATTCATCTCTGCTTGCAGTTTTTTTTTTCTTATATCATTCAATCAATCAAAAAGCATTTTGCAGTCCACTGCTGAACATAGGCCTCTCCCAAAGAGCGCCATTTCTGCCCATCCACCGCTTTCCGCATCCAGTCTGTTCCAGCCATCACTTGAATTTATTAATTCAAATCAATACTTGATATTATGAAAACTAATCTAAAAGTTGAATCGAAACTTTCCAGTTACTATTAAGTGGCTATTGTGCGTCGATAAATGACCTCCTTCTCCATTAGTGCACGCCCGGGGGCGTCACCCAGAGCCGCCTGTCACCCTAGCAGAAGCAGGCTGCAGCAATGGCACGCGTTACGCGTCTCCCCGTTTCCGGGGACGAGTTGGGGACTCTGTTGTCGCCACATGCGAGGAGGGCCAGATCGAGAGAGATGGCCCTGGGTCAGCCGGGGTGCGAGGGATATGCCTTTCAACCTTACCTTCAAATAATGACCCATAGACATAATCTCTCCCGCCAGATCCGGTGAGGAGGTATCCGTGGAGATTTTTCACACGTAATTAAACGTAGCTAAAAATGATCTTTAAAATTGCAGCACAATCGAAAATCCCTTTAACAATACAGATGTTTTCTGTTGCGCTGTCTTCCGAAAACCCCATTTAAGTAAACCGGTTTTACCGAAATAAAATACTTCATTAAGTTATTCTATCCTAATAATTATAATAATCTAACAAATGTCTCTGAGTGAAAGAGTAGACAGAGATGAAAATCCAATGAAAAGTAAATCTACTAAGTCATTATAAATGGCGAAACCCAAGACCGTTATTCTCTAATACATTGCTTTAATTTAATGTGCTGAGGAAAATATATGGAGTGTCAAATGGAGATTATTTCACTTCTATATTATTAGCATGTAAATATGAATTGATAAAAATTAATGAGCTGAGAATTTTAATCAAAGAATGATCTTTGATTCAAACCCTCGACTAATAATGATCTATTTTTCTTTGTATCTGAATCTCTTACAAAAAGGACTAATCCTATTACAGCAAAGTACACATCCTTTACAGCATCTTACTGGGTTTAAAGGGTGCTTGAGTCAACCCTGTTGACTAGAGAGCACTTAGCGTGACCCAAGCCACAGGACCCAAAGGCGTATTTACATAAACATATGAATAGTAGTTTGGAGGAATTAGAATACAATTTTGGTAGTAGTCCTTAAGCCATAGGGATACGGACGCTGTATTAAAGATAGTGGGTAGATAGGACTTAAGGCTGCGATAGTAGTTAAACTTTATTATAGTATGTTACTGAAATTGAACTGTGTGTTACGCAACGTCTTGGTTTTAGACTGGATTATATAAATCTATATTATTTAGGGCACGCCGTAGTAACGGCGGTAAGACCCATCATGGGGGAGTGGCTAGAGAGGCCACACGGCAGCCTCTCGTACCGTCTGACGCAGATGATCACCGAGCACGGATGCTTCGGAAAGTATCTGCGTCGGATGCACAAAGAGCCAACGTCCGAGTGCCATCACTGCGACGCGAGCGAGGACTCAGGTCCGCACACGCTCACCGAGTGTCCGGCGTGGGAGACGCCGAGGCGGGAGCTTGTGGCGGCACTGGGAGTGAGGGTTCTCACGCTCTCCACCTTGCTCGCGGCGATGGTTCGCTGCGCAGATGCGTGGGCGGCCGGCGCCTCCTTCTGCGAGCAAGTAATGCTCGTGAAGGAGGAGGCGGGGCGGAAGCGGCAGCGGGAGCGACGAAGGATCAAGACAAGGAGCAAGACAAGCTGCCCGCGTACGAAGGCAACTCGGGCGTCGGAGGTCGATGAACGACCTCCGCCCCCCATGAGCGCCGGCCTGGGGGTGACAGGTGAAGCCGCCTGTCACCCTGGCAGAAGCAGGCCGCGGCGGTGGCGCGCGTGGCGCGCCTCCCCGTTTCCGGGGACGAGTTGGGGACTCTGTAGTCCCCACACCCGAGAAGAGGGCCAGATCGTGAGAGATGGCCCTGGGTCGGCCGGGGTGCGAGGGATATGCCTGTCAACCTCACCTTCGGCAACCAAAACGACCCACAGGCGGCGTGCGTTTTAGTCGGTTCGAGTCCGACATAACCTCCTCCACCGGCTCCGGGGGGGAGGTATCCGAGGGGATTTTGCGCACGTAAAAAAAAAAAATCTATATTATTTATAAATATTTTTAACTAAATAGAGTTTCCATTTTAAGAATCAGAATACCGCTGCCATAAGAACCTCGTGTTGTGTTCACGGCGATGAGTAGGGTAGCCAGAGCTCACTGGAGGATTTTTGTCCTGTCAGTGGGAAGACCAAAAGCTTGTCCTGCTTTGTCTTTTACACTGACGGCGCAGAAACTTACAATGCTTGCAGGGTTGACAGCGCGAGTGTGACTCTCTTGGTTTTGCACGTGTCCATAAGCCACGGTGACCACTTTCCATCAGGTGGGCTGTGTGCTTGTTTGCTACCTAAGTGGCATAAAAAAGAAGAAAGAAATAAAAAATAAAGTGATGTAGTAGATAGTAGTAGTAGAAGTAGAAAAATAAGAAAAAAAGTAAAGTGAGAAAGACGATGAAAGTAAAAGAGAAAGTGAAAAATAGAGTGAAAAAATATTTTCACTTTATCATCTATCTTTTTCTGTTTATTAAGATTTTTTTTATCCTGAATGCGCCTGCGAGGGTAATGTGTTACATGCGTATGTATATAATATTAATTGTTCACCTCTACAGGTCTAATGGCTGAACGGATTTCGATTTATGAGATCTCAAATTAAAGGTATTCATATCCCGAGTGACGTGAGGTAGATAATATATCAACAAAAACTATGTGATAGGTTTTTGGTGCTAAACTTTTAACCGGAGACACGTAGCCTCACAGTCGACTTTTATTTTGCAAATTCTCCGAATTGACTTCTTCCCCTTGATTGCCGCGACCGTGCAAATTAGTAGCTTTTGTTTTAGTGACAAAAAGATCACGGAAGAAGGCAAAATTGACCTTCGTTACATAAACCGTGAGTAAACTTCATTTTAAGATAGGAAGTGAGATTACGCGTCCCCCGTGGGTCGGCCGGGGTGCGAGGGATATGCCAGGGAGGTATGCGAGGATATGCGAGGGATTTGACAGGCCCTGTCAACCTCACCTTCGGCAAGCAAAACGACCCACAGGCGGCGTGCGTTTTAGTCGGTTCGAGTCCGACATAATCTCTTCCACCGGCTCCGGATTTTGCGCACGTAAAAAAAAAAAGATTACGCGTCCCCAGTTAGGTACCATATATAATATTTTGTTAAACTATTGTTGTATATTTAGTACAAACATTGCCGAAAATAGTCGAAAACGCCAAGGATATTAAATTCATCAAGAAATAATGTAATCCAGGTTTACACTCTGTCTTTTAGAAGAATTAAATTCCTTGATGTTGGCGTCAGACCAATCAGATAGCATTAATTATTATTTATTCATCATACCAATCTACCCCTGAACCAAATTTCAGCCAGATCAGTTCAGCCGTTAGAACGTGATTGAACACACATTCAAACAAACATTCAAAGATTTATACATCTAAATTTTTCATATTTACTATATTAATAGGTTTATAGGGTTTCAAACGTTCAACCATGGTCCCTCGGCGGTGAGACCAATCTGGGCCATTCTAGCTTATTTTATTCATAACATAACATAAACTCACGCCTTTATCCCCGAAGGGGTAGGCAGAGGTGATAGCACCCACATTTCGCCAGTTTATATTTTATTCATCACTATATTTTACTCTTTTTCTCAATAACATTCAGAAATTAATGTAATACGTTGGAGAAAAAATACAAGAATCACTACCCCGTCTCATCCGAAGGCTGTCGTAAGAGGCGATTGACGGCAACAAACGCAGACGATATCACTGCGAGAGAAGGAAAACTCGCAATAAAACCTTATACCAACCCGTCTGGCCAGCGTGGAAACAGTAGGCAAAAGCCTGTCAACATAGTGAGAGTGGACTGCGATAGGGTTAATGATTGATAGAGACTTAGTAGACACATTTTGCTTTTCATTTGATTTCCATCATTTAATACTTGATTGAATTGTTATCACGAACGTGCTCCACAGCTATCGCTTCCTTCAGATAAGCTTTCTGCATTATACTATCAAATGAATGGTGAACTAACGATAAAGGGATAGATTTAAATGGGGACATCCCCTTCCTAGCTCGAGCAACAAAGATTATAGGGATTAACATCACCATTAATAAATCGATTAAGATATAATTTTCTTTTTTAATCAGGCGGGATTCGAACCCGCGATGTTTCCCTTACAGAGGGAATCTCAAATCTTTCTATCTATATCCATCTTTAATAAATATTAATAATATTTATTTTTATACCACTTAGGTGGCAGATGGTGGCTGAAAACCACGGCCCCCCCTGATGGGAAATGGTTACTGTGGGCTATGGACGTGTGCGACACCAGAAGCGTTACACTCGCGGTGCCGACCCTGAAGAAACCTTCTAACGCTCCTCTTGAAGAACCCTATATTGTAGGCACTTTGGAAAACCGCAGCAGCAGTCATTCCACAGTTTGAGTGTGCGTGGAATGAAGTTTCTTTCGTACCGTACAGTGCGCACCCACACAGGTTGCAAAATATGAATTATATTTTTTATCCGAGTTAAATAAAACCTTGTGAAAAAGGAGTTGTCTGAATCCACCCCGATATTCGTCCACTCAAGGAACATTACCAGCGGTAACTTTCACAAAATAAGGAAAAGCTCCTCCAATATCACTTCGTCATTATATACCCTTCAATAAATTATTATCTAATATAATCCAATATCTCAAGGGAAAGTAGCTCTGGTAGTGTTTGTATTAATTTTAATCTACCTTTAAATATAGTATTGGCATTAGGAGCAGCTGTCCCGGCGGCATAACCCGAATATTAATTGCCTACATTATCCAGGGATGGAAAATACGAAGATATTAAATATTGTAGGAGATGGCGAGAGGCTTAGAACTATGGAGTGTTTAGTTATTTTTGACAGACTGTAGCGTGGCGGCAGTAACGCGGTAGTACATGTTCAGCAATAAAATGATTTTATTTGATTTGAATATACATTAGAGGTGTGGCGTGTCGTGACAATTATTTTTTAAATTTTTAGAACAGAAGATCTATGATAACAGAATCCACTCTCTATTTGAATGTTTTTTTTAATTACATGCAACAAAGGCTTAATATTTATTAGTATTACTTATGTCTATGTTAGTATAAATTATAACAATTTGAAAATCTAAAAATCTACATAGCCCATGCCTGCGACCCCCCCCCCCCCCACCCCTAAAACAATGGTATACGTGGCGACTTTCCAATCTTCTCGCGATCATGTTCAGGATGCTGTTGCCGCCTCTTGTTTATTTGTGTGTATTGTGCATTTGTGTGTATTATATTAAAATAACCAGTAGAAATAATATTCTACTGACTGAATTCTGTTCTACGATCAATACATTTAAGTTGAAATTTCTTCACGGCGAAATTGACAAAATACAGAAGCTAGCACATCTCCAGTAATACCTTCATTGCCTAGCTATAAGAGAAGTTCCCTATTCAAGTGTCGTTACGTTCACTCGAGTCAGCTTGCCAGCTTCAAGTTTGCAACACCTTGCTTTGAAACGATTCAATTGCACACCTGTCTCTATCATTTGAGACGGTTTATTGGAAATTTATACTAGTTGGTATCTATTTTACTACAAATTGACTATAGTATAGAATTTTTTCTGTAAGTTTATATTTTATAGGTTTGATTTTAACACTTACATATGATGTTAATTGCAATAAAATAAAGGATTAGAATTAACTATACATATTGATGAAATACTCTTGTTTTTTTTTATACAACTTTGGTGGCAGGCAAGCACACGGCCCACAAGTGGTTACCATGACCTATGAACGTGTGTAACACCAGTGGAGTCACATCCGTGCTGCCGACCCTGTAAGAACAGAGATTTTGTACCGTCAGTGAAGAGGACAAAGCAGGACAAGCCTTTGGTCATCCCACTGACAGCACAAAAACTCTCCAGTGAGCTCTGGCTACCCTGCTCACCGCCGGGAACACAACACGAAGTTATTATAACCGCGGTATTCTGTAGGGCGGAGGTACTTCCCCAGTCGGACTGCTCAATTGGGCGGAAATACCGCCGTGTCCTACCTCCTCAAACTTGAACTTTTACTACAGTTTTTTTATTATTACATCTAACCAGTTTCGCCGTACGGCATCCTCAAAAGTTTGAGGATACTCAAGGAAGTTGGTTGGGCCCATGAACCCTACTTGTAAATATGATATGAAACAACATATTTTACTTCACAATATTTATTTCAAATATAACAAATCACATATTACTTAGTAATAATAGAATGAGTTGTCTGAATATGGGTATCCATAACTGGGATACCCATAATTGGAATAACCATAATTTGGATATCCGTAACTATTGGAATACCGGTAGTAAGGGTTACTATTGTAGTATGAGTATGGGTATTGGTATCGGTATGAAGGCAATGAGGAATAATAGAAGGCAGTTGTCGTAGAGAGGGTCACAGCAATGACGAGCAACAGAAGAAAAGCTTTCGACATCTGAAAAAGATGATATAAATTTAACATTTCATATAAGGTAGAAAATATTAATAAATATTTCTTAAAAAACTCGGTTAAGTGCGAGTCGGACTCGCGCACCGAGGGTTCCGTAACTAAAGCTACATAAACCGTAACACATTTTGAATGTGTTAACATAGACGTTTGAATTTTGCACAGTTTTAAGATGTTATAGATTTGAGTATGTGGTATGAATTTCAACTTGATACCTCCACTCATTCCTGACGAAATAGGTCTTGACAAACAGACAGACAGACAAACAGACAGTCGAACAAACGGACAGCGAAGTGTTCTTATAAGGGATCCATATTTTTCCTTTTCAGATACAGAATTCTAAAAACGACCTCGTATGTCCTAAAATAACTTCACAATGATGATGGTTTCTGATAACAATTCAATTATTGCCTTTAACAGAAAATATTACAATTGGTAAAACTATTTTTTTTCCTTCTTTCTACAGTCCCGGGTCCTTTAAGAGGAGCGTGAAAAAGCATATGATGAGGCCGTCAAGCTGAGTGAACATGATATGTGTAAGTAATGGTGACCCTCTTTTCTGAGACTTTGAATTCAGCTTACCATCAGGCAAGGTGAAGTCTAATTGACGTGTTCTATATAAAAAAAATATATTTATATCTCTAAATCTTCGATAAATTTTCTAAATTTACTAAAAAACCAATGTAATAACTATTTCCTGGAACTGTTACGTACGAAATTCATGCACCAAGTTTTATAAAATATTGCAATGTGTTTCTTTCAGAACATGGATCGTTCATATCTTTCCAAGAACTCCGTGTAACTTCGACGTCGTTTTGCATTGAGAAAATATTATCTAACTATTTTGAAAAGACTTCGCTGTTCTAGCCTTGTTGTTACAATGAAGAGTTTGAACTTTATGCAAAGGTTAATAAAAATAATTTTGTACTGTAACTACAAATAATATTTATAGGTAAACATCGTCACCTTAATTGCGAAGTGGCGAATCGGCCATATTTGCGAAAATCTTATGTAATATCTAATAGTTTACATAGATAAGAATAATAGCATAATATATTAAAGGAATACTGAGAACTCTGGTTAAAATTTGTGAATTTAGGTCGAATTTTGAATATATATTATAAACATGAATATTATAAGTAAAACATAACATAACATAAACTCCCGCCTATATCCCCGAAGGGGTAGGCAGAGGTGCTATCACCCACATTTCGCCAGTTTATGATAAACATAAACTGGCGAAATGAGGGTCCCGATGTAATAGGTGGCGAGCCTATTGCCATTAACCGAGCACTTATAAACCTGTGATAAATACACACATAACTTCGAAAAGCATCAAAAAGTCATTGGTGTGTGCTATGGTAAAACCTGGGATCGAACCCGAGACCTCGTCTCAGCAGTCCATTACCCATACCACTAGGCTACCGCGGTTAAGTAAAACGTTTTTAATAATAAAGAACTTACCTTTATTGAAGTATACTGTTAACTTTGTAGTGAAATAATTGAGGTAACCGAACCTCAGACGCTCTCTGTTCAATGTAACTTATAATAGCCCGGTTTCTTCTATTTATAGTTATACAGATACATTATCATTTAATAGTTGGGGATTTTGGTTTAATTTCTAATGGATATTTAATTAAAATTTACATTCATTTCTTAATTAAAACATAATCTTATTATGATTGCATTTTAATATACTTATTAGGTAAATACAACTAGTCAACTTAATTAATAGGTACATTGGAAAAAAGTGAATGGTCAAGACGGGGTTTGAACCGGTGCCCAGTTCCTTACAGGGGGATATTCTGACCGAGTTACTGAATACATCTTAAGCATTCGTTGTTTATCATAAATAAGTATTACGTAATTGTCATGACTATTTTTTTTTTTTTTTACGTTCGCAAAATCCCCACGGATACCTCCCCACCGGAGCCGGAGGAGGTTATGTCGGACACGAACCGACTAAAACGCACGCCGCCTGTGGGTCGTTTTGGTTGCCGAAGGTGAGGTTGACAGGCATATCCCTCGCACCCCGGCCGACCCAGGGCCATCTCTCACGATCTGGCCCTCTTCTCGGGTGTGGGGACTACAGAGTCCCCAACTCGTCCCCGGAAACGGGGAGGCGCGCCACGCGCGCCACCGCCGCGGTGTCATGACTATTCGATGTCGATTTTCGATCTTTTTTTTAATACCACTTAAAAGTGAAAGTGATTATCGTGGCCTATGGACGTGTGTAACACCAGAGAAGCCACACTCGCGCTGCCGACCCTGTAAGCACAGAGTTTCTGTGCCGTCAGTAGTAGAGGACCAAGCAGGACAAGCCTTTAGTCATCCCACTGACAGCACAAATTCTCCAGTGAACTCTGGCTACCCTACTCACCGCTGGGAACACAACATGAAGTTATTATAACCGCGGTATTCTGTAGGGCGGAGGTATTTCCCCAGTCGGACTGCTCAATTGGGCGACCGTCAAGCTGAGTGTCACTATTGTCACACGGTATGTGTAGGTAATGGTGATCCTCTTTTCTGAGACTTTGCCTTCAGCTTACCATCAGGCAAGGCGAAGTCTAATTGACGTGTTCTATATATAAAAATTAAAAAAAATACCGCCGTGTCCTACCTCCTCATGATCTATTTTACCTAAGTATATTTAATTATTTGTTGTCGATAGCTTAATGGTTAAGGAGTCGGTCTTACAGTCGAGAGGTTCCCGGTTCGAGTCCTGGTCATTACACTACCGACGCGACGTGACCTCATTCCTAACATAAGTAACTTAGCTTAGCTGGACGGGTTAGAAGTAATATTAGTAATTTCAGTTCTAATATTCTTAATAAAATAAAAGAAAAGATAAATCTAATCTACATTGTTACAGTGATTACCAAAATATCTTGCTAATATTATAAATGTAGATATTTGTGAGTGCAGTGATGTTTGTTACTCTATCAGACAGCTTAGACAGGACGTATCTGGATGATATTTGGCACATACATAGATTTTTATCTCAGAAATACATACATATTAAATATAACATACTTATAAAATTACCTGTCCCGACTGATTCATAAACACAGAGCTTAAACCACTGGACTTAGAAACTTGAAATTTTGCCAGGTGATGCCTTTTATAGTGTGAGCATTCACTAAAAAAATATTTTTGAAATTTCACTACTAAAGGGAAAAGATATGTGTGGAAGGGTTGTTTAAAAAGTACATATATGATTCTCGTATCAATTTTTCATGAGCGAAGCTGGGACCAGGGCTGCCATGAGATTTGATTCACGAGGGACGAACAATTTTTTTCTTTTTCAAGCCCGCTTCTTGGCAATCTGCTTTAAAAACAATAATTCAAACTAATCTGGCTTAGGATTTCAATGGAGAGATGTATCCAGTGATCCAGATTCAAATTTTCAGGGTTGGCGAATCTAATCACAACGTTTAGAATGCTATGTCTCTTCAGTTTATAGAAACTGAGGCTACCGGGGCCATGCAACCGGCGAGACAGTTTTTATGGTTGTCTAATCTTATCTGATATATTAGGATGAATACTATAGTAGGCTATAGTATTCAATTTCTACCCTGGCAGAAGCAGGCCGTGACGGCGCCGGCGGCGCGTCTGGCGCGCCTCCCCGTTTCCGGGGACGAGTCTCTCTGCGGTCCCCACACCCGAGGACAGGGCCAGATCGTGAGAGATGGCCCTGAGTCGACCCAGGTGCGAGAGATATGCCTGTCTACCTCACCTTCGGCAACCAAAATCGACCCACAGTTGGCGTGCGTTTTGGTCGGTTTGAGTTCGACATAACCTCTTCCACCGGCTCCGGTGGGGGGGGATCCGTGGGGTTTTTGCGCAAAAAAAAAGGTATTCAATTTCTTGCTTCACTGAATTCAGCTTGATATCCCGATAAATAAAATTATTGCTTACATGAAGCGATGCATTTAGCATAATGCGGATAGTTTTGTTTTGGAATCTTTCCAGTATTTCAATGTCACTGAGTCTGGCAGAACCCCGTATTTGAATTCCGTAGGTCCATACCTATCGGTTTGATAATGCTTTTATAGACAACTATTTTGCTAATAATAACTTTTAAACTATCGCGTTCCATGATATACAATAATATTAATAGGAATTGACGCGATGTTGGTATAGGTAGCAGTCAGCCTGTGACCACGGTCGGTGTGACCTGGTCGAAACGTCAGGCAAATCAAAGGTAGTACCTATACCATGATCGCGTTAATTCCTGTTAACATTGTTGTATATTTTGCTACTGTCTGTTAATTGGGATTTGTTTCCAATCAGCGGATCTGTGGATTTTGAGATCCAGTTGCTTGCACCTCGTCCAGATATGCTTTCGCCAGATCAGTTGCCAATAGAACAATAGCTTCTTCTTCATCCTTATGTTAACCCAGTCACATCCGAATTGTTGGCCTTGGAGTTTGGGGTCCGTTTTGTCCAGTCTAACTGCGGGTTTGGCTGAGATCGATATTTTCCGTGAAGCGATTACTATTAGACCTCGACAACGCATTGGCAATATCTAAGTATTGCAGTAACACCAGTTGTTAAACTTTTTAGAGCTCCAACTATCCGTAACGACAGCCATAAATGTTTGTATGATAATCGGGATCGACGGGTTAACGAGGCACGACCAGATCAATGCAAATAGTCATACTCATGCGTACAAATACTTGCACTGACCAGGAATTGAATTCACACCTCCTGCGTAGTAGTCGCATTCACTACCATCACTCCACAGATACTGTCAGGGCTCCTTCCTGAACAATAGCTATGATGTATAAAAAATTTCATTTAACAAAATGAGATTAAAAAGTTACAAACACAAACATCTATATGACTCACGGTAACCACTTTCCACCAGGTATTATAAAGCCCAATGCTAATATTATAAAGCCAAATTGTTTGTTTTTTTGAACGCGATAGTGTTGAATAGTCCGTTTATCGACGAAGGTTTCAGGTTATATATCATTACGTTACTACTTAAAGGTGCGGAGCAGTAATCATAAATGTCAACACATCCAGCAGATCTCCATACATTATTTAAAAACAGATAATATTTTCGCGTTTAGTAAAAATACTGATTGTGCATCTAATTAAGTTCAGAATGATCACCACCCGCCCCGAAATGGATAGGTTAGGTTAGAAGACTAACTCCGCTTCGCTTCGCTCCCGCCTTATGTCTTTGTGGTAATTTTTTTTATAATTGGTTGGTTGGTTGGTTGCTAACTAACTACTTACTTGCAGTAGTTTGTTGGTGCTCAATCAGTATTTTTGATGTGAATTTGGATTATTTTGTCGTACAAAATGTACTCTTTTTGATATACGTTTTAATACCATCCTTTAAAAACTAAAGAAATACGGGCTCAAATAGGTGATATGAGGTTTCAAATTACGCCACAGGCGAAGCTGGGGCGGGTCAGCAAGTGTTATGATATAGCTGTTTCTCCAGCACCGCTAAAGAGCCTGGGATGGTAAGTGGCCTTCTTTGTACATAAAGCTTTTAGTCAAAAGTTTTTGAATACATTCATGCCACTTGGGACAACCTTTCATACCTTTGCACGTGGAATATTGATCGTCGCGACTACTCAGAGAATGTTTATCTTATTTAACAGAACATAAAATATGAAGAGATATGGAAACCACCTAGATTAATTAACAAGAATTTATTTTATACACACAGAAGGTCAAATAGAGCCTTTGCATATGCGTAGAGATGTTGTGTTCTTGGCAGTATTTTACCCTCTGTGCCATGGTGAATGTTCTGGTGAGTGCTTCCGATAAGTTCTACCCTCTCCTTTCCTATATAGGACAACGTGCACGGCTTAGATATCACCTGCAGATGGTGCGAAACATCCAATCAAGAACCAAGTGGTTTGGAAACTCTTTCATTTACAGCACCAGTAAGACCTGGAATTCATTTTCAGCTCACGTGTTTCCTTTTTCCTACAGTCCCGGGTCTTTTAAGCGGGGTGTGAAAAAGTATATGATGAGGTCGTCAAGCTGAGTGTCACAATTGTAACATGGTATATGTATGGTGACCCTCTTTCCTGAGACTTAGCCTTCAGTTTACCATCAGGCGACGTCAAGAAAAATGTAAAGAATTATTTTTTATAGGACACATCAATTTGACTTCGAGTTTTTAAATAAAACTTATAAAAAGACACATCAATATTGTTTAGCTACATCAAGCCCATCGCCGTCCACTGTGGGACATAGGCCTCTCCCAATGTTGGGAAGCTTTGGCCTACTGTTTCCACGCTGGCCATTCGGGTCGGTGCAGGGCTTTATTTCAAGTTTCCCTTCTCTCTTAATTCAGTTCAAATCAGATTTTACTTTTCGAAAAGATTATAGTTATTTTCATTAGAACTTAAAAATAACTTCTTATAAAGAGTTCATCATGATTAAATCAATATTTTTTATACCACTTAGGTGGCAGACAAGCACGCGGCCCACTTGATGGAAAGTGGTTACCGTAGCCTATGGACGTGTGTCACACCAGAGGAGTCACACTCGCGCTGCCGATCCTGTAAGCACAGAGCTTCTGTGCTGTCAGTGTAGAAGACAAATCAGGACAAGCCTTTAGTTTTCCCACTGACAGCACGAATTCCCCAGTGAGCTCTGAAATTTAATTGGAATGTAATCGTTAAATAACATAATGTTTTGAAATTTGATGAGCGACTATGATTCTACACAACTGATGTCACTACAATGAATACACACTTGTACAAGTACAAGTGTATTGAACCTTGTCAGTTTTGCTTCACGGCATTCTCAAAGACCTATACTTTGACTTACATGCTTATATTTTTGTTTTAAACATCATAGCCTGAGACTGCCATAGCCTGAAATTCATCGTTCAACGTATGTGTTTAGAAATACAATGTTGGCACCCATACCCAAGAAAAAATGAAGATGACTCCATGTCAGCCGGGAAGTGACGGATATGCCAAGGGGCAATCTTACCTCCAGCAACTAAATGACCCAAGACAGTGTGCGGTTTTAGTCGATTCGAGTCCGACATAAACACTCCGTCAGCCGCGGCGAAGTCAATCAATCAATCAATTCACCTACCGCAGTCCACTGCTGGGCATACGCCCCTCTTAATGTGCGTCACTTCAGCCGATCCTCTGCCTTCCACATCCAGACTGTCCCAGCCACCTTTTTCAAGTCTTCCATCCATCTGGCCAGGTGCGTCCTAAGTTTCGTTTGTCTTCTCGCAGTCTTCACTCTAGGACTCGTTTGCTCCAACGGCCATCGGTCCTTCGACAAACGTGACCTGCTCACTATCATTTCAGCTTGCTTATTCTGCGATCTATGTCGGTAACTTTCGGTCCTCGTTCCGAATTATATCCTTCAAGGTAACTCCAAGCATAGCTTGCTCTATAGTCTGATGCGCAACTTTTAACTTATGAACCAGACCTGC
Source organism: Eilema griseolum (assembly GCA_963662185.1). Taxonomy (NCBI): domain Eukaryota; kingdom Metazoa; phylum Arthropoda; class Insecta; order Lepidoptera; family Erebidae; genus Eilema; species Eilema griseolum. The sequence goes on from OY759246.1 coordinate 1,789,972, forward strand.
GAATTAATCGAGGGGATTTCTGCCCTATACAAAAAATTTGGATAGAAGACTAGTCATATGCTATTTAGTGGGTTGAATACTGGTATTAATGGATGCCATAAATCCATTAAGCATCTGTTCTATATCAAAATTATGCGAAAATCAATTATTTTTATTGTTTATTGCTAATCAAATCAATGTTGTTATTGAACGCCTGTCAACAACCGCTATTTTATTACATCATATCACAAAATTGCTGGTTTATGTTTGCTAGCTATGTTCCTATTCAATATTCGCGATCACTTAATGAAGAATTTTCAATGAAGTTGACATTGTTAGTGAAGTGAAAACCTCGACGTTGACCAGTTCGAACGCGTTCCTTTATCGGAAATTTCTGACCATTAATATCGATGTGGCTGGAGGCTATACTCTCAGTATATAGCGATTCAGTTGACCGCATCTCAAAATGACGTAAGCAATATTTTCGTGATGATATATCCTTGTCAATAAATTAATATAGTATTATTAACTTCAGTTTTTTATTCCACTTTTTTTTTCTGTGCGCATAATTCCCAAGGATACCCCGGCCACAGTAGCCGGTGGGGGAGGTTATGTCAGACTTCAACCAACTAAAACGCATGCCAACTTTATGGGCTGCAGGTTGCCGGAGTTGAAATTATCGGAGACATCTTCTTATGAGACGGCTCTCTTCAGGTGTGGGGACCACGGAGTCCCCATCTCGTCCCCGGACATGGGGCCACCGCGGCTTGCTCCTGCTAGGGTAACAGGTGGCTCCACCCGTCACCCACAGGCCCGTAGTTTTTATATCACTTAGGTTTTAACTAACAACACCAGGGATATCATACTTGCACTTCCGGCCCTGTAAGAACCTTCTGAAGCCTTTTTTGAAGAACCCCATATTGAAGTCGCTTGAAAAAATCGCAGGGAGGTCATTCAAAAACTACAACCTTGATTGAAATAAATCTGACTGAGCGTACTGTTTCCGTTTTTATTGGAAAAAATTCAATACGAGTAGCAAATAGTACAAGTTAAGACAAAGTGTCTCATTGCCTGCAACAGGCTCTCCTGGTGTCGAAAACATGGTTTCCTTCAAAGTACCCTATATATTCCTATGATAACCTGAGACCCCGTGAAATTGCTTGCTCATTGAATTGAGTATAGGTATCGTACAAACCAATATGGTTAAAATATTATATTTTAATATAATATTTTTATCTATGGTATATATTTTAAAATATATTTTTTTTAAATCACTAAGTTTTGGGTTATTTGTCATATATCGTTGAAAAAATGATAAATGTAGATCATTTGATAAAGAAGTAATCCGATACTTTATGTTGTTAGTGTCTATGATAATTTGATTATTTTGAATAGCCATGTAATTTGGTTCTTGCATTCATACATACGTACAAATCACGACTTTATCCCCGAGGGGTTACACAGTAATAAAATTATCACTTGAATTCGGTCCCACGTAATTTTCTTTCTTCTTTCCGTTTCTTTCTTTCTTTCATTCATTATTTTATATTTAAAGTCTAATGAATCAGGTTATATCAAGCCGTTTACTCTAAGGTATAACAATACCTAAATCAAAAACCTTTAAGTGCTGTTTAAATTCGATGTTTCTCAAGTAGGGTTTCGTTGAAGCAGGACATTATAATTAGATATACACTCAGTGCGGGTCCACGAGAGTCCTCAACATTCAAAGAAATTCAATCCAGTCTCGTATTTATTTTAGATCTTTTACAGAGACTTTAAATTAAACTGTAACAGTGAATTATAAACCAATTGGAGACGGGAATGCAATTTATTGAAATTTATAAGCAATAAGTATGGTTTTCAAATAGATTTTGATTGGATAAAGTGATTGCGATATTATAAGTATATTTCTTTACTATCTTATTTATATACATTTTTTTATACCACTTAGTTGGCAGACAAGCGCACGGCCCACCTGATGGAAAGTGGTTACCGTGACCTATGGACGTTTGTAATACCAGAGGAGTCACAGTCAGTCATAATTATGTTTACTGTTTGAAATTGAAAAGTTATTATACCATCAATGATTTTTGGAGGACATCTCACTGTAATTAATACCTATAATGACAATATAAATGTTGTGCATGATAATGTATTAATGAATTATATTTCTGTTTCGATTGACTTTGTGCTATTTGTATTCTTTATTTAATTTTATGTGATAACTAAATCAATAACTTAATGAATAATCTAATGAGTTAATAAAATGAATAACCTCCTTAATATTGTATACCCAAATAGTAAAACATAGCTGAACTAATTATTCTGTACAACTCTGTGTGTAACATCTTTTATACCTATGATTTGCAATAAAAATGATTTGATTTGATACTAGAACAATATTACGAGCACCTACCTCGACAAATCTCTGCATTACCATAAGGTTGACTGGCAAAAAATACCCATGGCATTAAGGTACATAAAGATTAAATAAATAAAATGCTCAGGCGAGACTTGAACCTGCTGCCACTCTCTAACATGGGGAATACTTTGATCGATTTATTCATGTCACACCTAAAAACATTTTTTTAACATTCTACACACGCTATCTTTTTTTTTTTTTTTTTACGTGCGCAAAATCCCCACGGATACCTCCCCACCGGAGCCGGTGAAGGAGGTTATGTCGGACTCGAACCGACTAAAACGCACGCCGCCTGTGGGTCGTTTCGGTTGCCGAAGGTGAGGTTGACAGGCATATCCCTCGCACCCTGGCCGACCCAGGGCCATCTCTCACGATATGGCCCTCTTCTCGGGTGTGGGGACTACAGAGTCCCCAACTCGTCCCCGGAAACAGGGAGGCGCGCCACGCGCGTCACCGCCGCGGCCTGCTTCTGCCAGGGTGACAGGCGGCTTCACCTGTCACCCCCAGGCCGGCGCTCATGGGGGGCGGAGGTCGTTCATCGACCTCCGACGCCCGAGTTGCCTTCGTGCGCGGGCAGCTTGTCTTGCGATCCTTCGTCACTCCCGCTGCCGCTCCCGCCCCGCCTCCTCCTTCACGAGCATTACTTGCTCGCAGAAGGAGGCGCCGGCCGCCCACGCATCCGCGCAGCGAACCATCGCCGCGAGCAAGGTGGAGAGCGTGAGAACCCTCACTCCCAGGGCCGCCACAAGCTCCCGCCTCGGCGTCTCCCACGCCGGACACTCGGTGAGCGTGTGCGGACCTGAGTCCTCGCTCGCGTCGCAGTGATGGCACTCGGACGTTGGCTCTTTCTGCATCCGACGCAGATACTTTCCGAAGCATCCGTGCTCGGTGATCATCTGCGTCAGACGGTACGAGAGGCTGCCGTGTGGCCTCTCTAGCCACTCCCCCATGATGGGTCTTACCGCCGTTACTACGGCGTGCCCTGCGCTTGGTTGCCCAAGTCGTCTCTCCCATTCCGCCACCATTTCCCTGTGGAGCCGGGATCTCACGGCCCGAATTTCTTCGGGCTCGGGATCGTGACCCCGCTCCCGCGCCGCCCTTCGGAACCGGTATAGCGCCGAAAGGCATCTCGCTTCCAGGATCCATGGTGGGGATCCGGCGAGGAGACTCGCCGCGTTGAAGGATATCGTGCGGTACCCCCTTATGATGCGGCACGCCAACTTCCGCTGCGGACGCTGCAGCAGGAGCATGTGCCGATCACTCAGGGTGTCCGCCCACACGGGACACCCGTACAGGGCCATGGACCGCACGACACCCGCGTAGAGTCTCCACACACGCTATCTAGACTCATGGTAAGCATAGCTTAACTAACTTGTGTTATAGATTGTAGAACTCGGATAAACATACTTAGATACTTTTTATTGGAAATACATACATTCATAGCATGGTGCATGACAACTTGATCTTGTGTAAGGATTTAAGTGACGAGAAAATTTATCTATATTAATAAATTAACATAACAGATACATGTCTTGCTTGACCTGTATCAGAAAGAGGGACATACTGATAGCACAGAAACTCTGTGCTTACAGGGTCGGCAGCACGAGTGTGGCTTCTCTGGTGTTACACACGTCCATAGGCCACGGTAACCACTTTCCATCAGGTGGGCCGTGGGCTTGTCTGCCACCTAAGTGGTATAAAAAAAAAAAAGGTTTCGAAGCACGCTATTGCATCCTCCGATATTCATTACATTAGTTTGCATTAGGTCTGCTCTCCGCTGTTGGTTCTGAACACATTCCATCAGAATATGTTGTTACGTCTTCAAGATAGTAGATATTGATTACTAGATTAGGTCATACTGCTTATAATAATATATTACTTATAATGCAAAAAAAATACATTTTAATACATACTCTTCATCAATACGTCTAATTTATCGCTTTCTACTATTTGACAAGAACTTTTATTCATCCAGTGGTTAAATCTCAAATCGAATCATTTTATTGTGAAAATGGGTACATAGTGGTGCTGTGATAAAATGTGGTTTCTCCATTTGTTGCTTATAAAATATGCAACATAATAATTAAACAATTATGCACCCAGGCTACTTTATATCATACCAATAATTGAGTTAAAAAAAAAAATTCAGTATGAGTAAATGTCTAAAAATAAAAGTCATATATATAATTAAAATCATAAGGAGTACATACATTCCATTATCATTAGAATATTTAAAATTACACAAAATAAAAATAAAAAACAAATCATAACCCTGATGGATCCCTGGCCCATGGACCGCAAGAGAAAGCCAATATGCTAGTAAATCTCTTTGCGGCCAATTCCCGAGTCGATGATTGCGGTATACAGCCGCCGACACTACCCAATGGTGACCACGTAATGCCTGAAATACGTATCAGGCAATGCGATGTTCGTGCGGTGCTTCAATCACTCGATGTCCGGAAAGCCAGTGGCCCGGATGGTATTCCAGCGGTGGTCTTACAAAAATGTGCAGCGGAGTTGTCTCCGATGCTTACGCGGCTGTACCGACTGTCCTACAGCTCGGGTACAGTGCCTTCGGCTTGGAAAGAGGCGAATGTACGCCGATCCCCAAGAAGGGGGATCGCTCAGAGCCAGCCAACTATCGACCCATAGCCGTCACCTCAGTGCTGTGCAAGGTCTTCGAGCACATCATTAACAAACAGCTCATGCGTCACCTAGAGGATCACTCCTTAATTAATGACCGGCAATATGGCTTCAGGCCGAAACGGTCAACGGGTGATCTTCTAGCATACGTTACCCATCTTTGGGGTGAGGCTATGGACAAGCACGGCGAGTCACTGGCAATTAGTCTTGATATCGCCAAAGCTTTCGATAGAGTCTGGCACAAATCGCTTCTCTCCAAGCTACCAGCCTTTGGTCTGCCTCCTAGACTGTGCAACTGGATTGCTAGTTTCCTGCAGGAGCGCCGTATCCGCGTCCTCTGTGATGGACGGGCTTCGGAGTTCTTGCAAATAAATGCTGGCGTACCGCAGGGGTCTGTATTATCTCCCACTCTCTTTCTTCTGCATATCAACGACATGCTGTCCACCGGCAGCATACATTGCTATGCAGACGATAGCACCGTACACGGGAGTTATCACGGACAACCTGCGGCCAAACAGTCTGATATCGTGGAAAAAAGACAGCTTCTTGTCACTGAACTGGACCGGATCTTGAATCACATTTCTCAATGGGGCTCCGAGAACATGGTCGAGTTCAATGCCAAGAAGACGCAGGCTTGTGCGTTCACAGCAAAGGTATCTTCTTTCCTTCCCCTTCCCACTCTTCAGAGCACGCCACTTCCACTGCAGGACAATCTCTATATCCTAGGCATGGATATTCGCTGCAAACTGAATAACAGAAATTACATCGAGAGCATCATCAAAACAGCCTCGCGGAAACTCGGACTCCTAAACAAAGTGAGACGTTTTTTCACGCCGGAGCAGCGGTGTCTTCTCTATAAGACACAAATTCGCTCCTGCGTGGAATACTGCTCGCATCTCTGGGATGGCTCCGCGAAATACCTACTAGATGCTCTCGACAGGTTGCAGCGACGCGCGGTCCGAATTATTGGGAACCCTGAGGTCACGAACACCCTCGAGCCTTTGCAGATGCGTAGAGATATTGCTTCCTTGGCTGTATTTTACCGTCTCTACCACGGTGAGTGTTCTGACGAGCTCTTCCAACTAATCCCACCATCTCCTTTCCTACATAGGACAACACGTGCAGGCCTTAGATGTCACCCTCACACTGTGCAGAATATACGAGCAAGAACCAAGCGGTTCGGAGACTCTTTTCTTTGCCGCACCACCAAGACCTGGAATTCATTACCAGCACACGTGTTTCCTTCTTCCTACAGTCCCGGGGCCTTTAAGCGGGGCGTGAAAAAGCATCTGATGAGGCCGCCAAGCTGAGTGCCACCATTGTAGCACTTAGTGTCTATAATGGTGACCCTCTTTCCTGAGACTTTGCCTTTAGCTTACCATCAGGCGAGGTGAGGTCTAGTTGGCGTGTCGTATATAAAAAAAAAAAAAAAAAAAAATAACAAAACAAATTAAAACAATTCAAATCACATTAAATCTCGTTCTGTTAACTTCTAATAAATTATATTACAGTAAATTACTTTGTCTTGTCTTCTAGGAATTCATTTAGTTAATAAAGAACTCAAATCAATTCATAAAATTATTTATTCACCAGAATTATTCATTCTTCTTTCTGAATTGGCTTGTATATATCGTAACGGGATTTAGGTGGTATGGTAACGTGGGGAATTGGGGCAAAACCAGGGTCGATTTGCGTGTTCGGGGTTATATCGAGAAATCCGAAAACATTTTGCTCTTCGGGTTTTCCCGCGGGTTGTTTGGCTGGTTCAGCAGTATCATTTGCTTCTGCGTGTACTGCACATACAGCCACAACCACACACAGAAGAAGGAATAGTTTCATCTGTAATGTAACGAAAGGTTGTCTAGATAATTAAGATGTTGAAAATGTTGAACTAAATAGGTTTCTATATTATTTTCCTACATTTAGGAAACTCCCGGTGCAGTAAAATAGAGCTACCACTCTGCCCTTGGGTACAGTAGAAGCAAATGACTGTTCTCCATCTGACAGTATTAACATACAGTCCATGACGAAGTGTCAACTCGACAGTAATAGGCACGCCTCCAATTACGTGGGACCGAAAACCATAGTTTTTTTTTTACGTGCGCAAAATCCCCACGGATACCTCCCCACCGGAGCCGGTGGAGGAGGTTATGTCGGACTCGAACCGATTAAAACGCACGCCGCCTGTGGGTCGTTTTGGTTGCCGAAGTTGAGGTTGACAGGCATATCCCTCGCACCCCGGCCAACCCAGGGCCATCTCTCACGATCTGGCCCTCTCCTCGGATGTGTGGGGACTACAGAGCCCCCAACTCGTCCCCGGAAAACGGGGAGGCGCATAAGGCGCGCCATCGCCGCGGCCAGCAGGCCATCTGCCAGGGTAACAGGTGGCTCCACCAGCCAGTTCATCGACCTCCGACGCCCGAATTGCCTTAGTACGCGTACTTCGTAGCTTGGCTTACCGAAAACCATAGTTGGTGAAATATGGGTGTTAATACTCCTCTGCCTAATAAGAAAGAACACTATATTTGAATAGAATTTTATTTTCTGTTAAATTTGGGATACTGGAATATAGTCTATTTAACAGTAGTGATAGAATACATGCATATATTCACGCCTTTATCCCCGGAGGGTAAGGCAGAAGTAAATTAACACCAACATTTCACCAATCATTGTATTCGATCCCACGTAATAGGGGTTAACCCTATTGCCGTTTTCTGTTCACAATTGTTGACTCAAGTCATGCATATGAAGCTGAGCCTGGGCTTTATCTATCTGTCAGATGTTAAACAACCAACAACAACAATGGGGTGTTTAAACTATCATGGTCACTCACATCAGTAGCAGAATAAACGGGATATTTGTTTCATTGTTTTGAGTTTCCGATATTTCGACGCTGTTGCAAGCACCATGATCACGGAGGAACTGGAGTAGTGGCGGTGAACAGAGAAAAAGTTTTTTCCTAGGAGTAATTATGTCGATCTACCCTCTTTCGAGTTCTTTTACTACGCGTATCTGCACTACTATTGGTTTCACTATCACTGCAAACTCGAACCCGATCTCGATCACAAATCAAAACAATGAAACATGGTAAATATCCCGTTTATTCTGATACTGAAACAATGGGGTGGTCCAGATTCAACTCTACCGGGAACCACGCGGCTTGTATTTAATACATTAGGTTTTATGTTACAAAACTTCAGTAGTTAAGTAGTTTCCCATCGTGTAGAAAATCAGAAGTCGACACTTGACTTGAAACAATTTCGATTACTAGATATTATTTTCAGCGAAAACACTCAAAAAACAAAATTGAAAAATTTATTTCAACTAAAGCACAAAAGAAAAATAGAACTCAATGTTAAAGAAAAAAGACACTGAACACTCACGTACCTTAAGCAAAAAATTTCAACCAAATGACGACTTGTTCAAAGTATGTAGTTTAATTTAATGTGTATTTATATGAACGGCTATTTAAATTATAATAGAACTTGTTTCTTATTGCATTTCAATCAGTGAATACATTTTGAATAATGCATAAATAATGCCTGGATCACCGTATAAGTTAATCGATACTGTAAACAACTTAGTAACAATAACATTAATGACACTGATTATACTTTATAATCTTTTTATGAACTACAACAAACAAGTTTATGTTATTAAGTAATAATGTTTGAGTTAAAACCACAGAAGCGCGATCTGCATTATTGGGAATTCTGAAGTCATGAACACCCTAGAACCTATGCAGATGCGTAGATATGTTGCGTCCTTGGCAGTCTTTTACCGTTTGTAACATGGTCATTCACCATGTTACAAACGGTAAAAGACTGCCGCTTTTCTGATGAGCTCTTCCAATTAGTCCCACCCTCTCATTTCCTACACAGGACAACACGTGCAGGGCTTAGATGTCATTCAAAACTATTCAGTACCAGTCTAGGGCTCGTATTATTGTACGCTGAATCACCCGAGTATGTCACTTTATAGGTATGTCACTATGAGCGTATATCGTATCGTATATCACTTACAGCGACTCTTTCGATAGCAAAAGTTAGTTAAGGTTAATGGGAATATTAGTTATTTCGGTTCGGTTCTAGTAAATAAAGCACTTTCGAGAATATAATTTGCTTTAGTTATCACTTACCGTTTATTTACTTTACATTCGTGATCAGTTCAGAGTCACTGCGCGTCGATAATATATCTTCATTTTTAAAACTAAATCGAGACAACATTTTCATTGAATAATAATATGACCAAATTCAAATACTTCACTGATTTGTTGTTTTTTATATATGATGAGTCAATTTGACTTAACCTCGCCCGATAGTAAGCTAAAGGCAAAGTTTCAGGAAAGAGGGTCACCATTACAGACACGTAGTATGTTACAACTCATTCATCATAAGATGCTTTTTCATGTTCCGGATAAAAGACCCGGGGCTGTAGGAAGAAGGAAACTCGCCCAATGTGCGCCATTTCATCCGATCCTCTGCCTTCCGCATTGAGCATTAAGCAGGTGGCTGGGACGGACTGGTGCCCCAATCACCTGCTTAATTTAATAGGAATCTATTGAGATGTACTGAAAATTCACATAGTCTCTCAATGTAGCATTTTTAGAGTCGCTCAACGTGGGATGTTGTCACCGATGCTTCAAAACTTTACAAACAACTACCCTTCATTTGCACTTTAAACCAACCAATACTTTACAACGTTTAAAACAAATAACTGAAATAATATTATTACCAAATAAAATACAAGTAATGCAAATTAAACACATTGAAAAGGCACATATTAAGTTAAAAAGTAATTGGTCCACGGTTGCAAATATTTAAAACCCAAATAAAACGCAACGGTGACGCGGAGCGGAGGTACGACCACTGCCTCACAATAAATCCCTCATGTTTATTCCCCACCTCGCCTGGATATAATTAATTGAAGCTTTTATAAACACCTCCCTACTTGTCTATCTGTAGAATGCTCGCCCCCTCTTGAGGTTCTGGTTATGTATGGTCCAAGTAAAGAAAGATGAAATAATTGTGTTCATAATTGAAAAGCAATTTGTTGATATTTAACCTTTTGAGATGTTTAGTTTAAGGGTTACATTTACCGTAACCATATAAAGGATAATGGACATGGTATATTGGACCAGAAATTTCAAAGGATCTCGGTTACCAATATGAAAACGAAATCTTGACACTCTTTTTGAGAAAATAAATACATGCCGCCAAGCTGAGTGCCACCATTGTAACACTTAGTGTCTGTAATGGTGACCCTCTTTCCTGAGACTTTGCCTTTAGCTTACCATCAGGCGAGGTGAGGTCAAGTTGGCGTGTCCTATATAAAAAAAAATAAGATGTCCAGACCACACCCTTGTGACTTAGCCTAACCTAGATTTAGCCCAGCATCCGGTTGCATCCGAACCTTTCACCTCTGTGTCTGGAGATCGCTTTTTCCTATCTAAATGGTTTAGCTAATCTTCGATATTTTACGTGAAACAACTGCCATCTAACCACCGTTGGCGATATCGATACATAATATATACAAGAGTATATTGTAACATGTAACATACGAGTAGTGTAACACAAGAATTACACAAGGTTTAGACAGAATAAAATGGAAATGAACATTCATTTTTCTTTCCTTTAATATGTCATCAAATGAAGTCATGCGTATGAACAATACAGAAAGAAATCAACGTGACATGGCCTCTGTCTGATATGACTCAGGACCAGCCAAAAAGCCGAACCAGAATGAATATTCACCAAAAATCACTCAATCTATTTTAGTATGATTGAGTAGCAAATAAACAAACTAACTTTTCTTAACAGATTCATTGAGATGTCTTTTGGTCTCAGCTGCAAATAAATTAGAACATCTTACTAATCTCTCTATATTGTGATCGATGGACTGTGACACCCTCCTATTTACCGCGCCGGTTGCCAGTATTCACCCCAGAGAGTTAGCTGGATCACTGCATCTGTGGTCATGGCAACAATATTCTACTACTATATTGTAGTAAGTCTGTATATGTGGCATGAGGCGTCCAGTGCTGGATGATAAATCTTCGTATTGGACAATTGAATTAGTTGTAATTATTATTAAATTATTTTATTTCGGAAAATTATCCATAGCGTTATAAATGAAATGTATACTCATTTATTTTTTATTTTTTTCACGGGTATACAACGGAGATAGGATCGTTTCACAAGTGAATTCGTATTCCATCTCTCCCATCTCTGCAATATAGGATAGTCCTGCCGATCTGCAAATACGCCCAGAGTTCCATTGTAGCTACCGCGTACACGGTCTAGCATAGATGGACACTGCCTCATCAAAATAACCTCGAAATCATACGTACGCACCTCAGTAAACATAGGTTTGTTCAGGTGATGCACTACAGTGCCACGGGAACCCCATCAGGACCCTAAACGCATTATTATATTGGACATACAAAGCGCTGTATGCCCACTGTGTATATCTAATCCACAGGCTGCACGTGTAAAAGGATTGACAGTAGGCTTTAAATAGTTTGTAATAAGTCTTTATATTCGTAAAATTACCAAGATACTATATGTGCACTTCACTCAACGCTGACGGTAGTTTTTTTTTTCTTAGATCTATAACTACTCCAAAATCCCAGTGCCGCCAGACATCATGTATTTTCTGACAATACAAATGTGTACTATTGAGTTAGTATACATTTTTATAGTATATATTTTTACGTGCGCATAATCCCCACGGATACCCCCCCACCGGAGCCTGTGGAAGAGGTTATGTCGGACTCGAACCGACCAAAACACACGCCGCCTGTGGGTCGTTCTTGGTTGCCGAAGATGAGGTTGACAGGCATATCCCTCGCACCCCGGCCGACCCAGGGCTATCTCTTACGATCTGTTGGGGACTACAGAGTCCCCAACTCGTCCCCGGATACGGAGAGGCGCAAGAGGCGCGCCACCGCCGTGGCTGCATACTGCTACCTAGCTGCTAGTTTGGCCAGACTGCCAGTTTCCAGGTGTCAGACAATAAAATCGTAAATCCACTCGGCTAATTATTACGTATACTTTAGGTAATATCTTTAAAAATAGGTCATCTATACTCTCAAACTTATTCCGATAGCCATATTACTGTACTGACGCTTCAAAGCTCCTGAAATCATTACTTGAAGTAGTAGATGCACTCCTAGGGAGTAGGATATCGACCTGAGTAACAGCCACGTATGCCTGTAGGTCGATTTCACTGGGACACAATAAGGTAATTAGGACAATTGGCCCCTTGTATTGGTGATCCTTAGATTCTTCTAATTTTATTTTCTTTTTATAAAAATTCTACCCATTAATCTACTAATAATTATCTCAATAAATTATCGAACTTCAATGTTTACCTGAGTGATCACTGTACACTGAAGAATCATACAGAAAATATTGAACTATCTAATGACATTTTATTTTAAATTCATACCAAAATAACTTGTGATAGCATTGCGGGCTCAATCATAGGGGAGACTGCAGGAAATTGGCAAAAGACAGAGGGTGCAGAACGCTGTCTGGAGTACAAATGGGTAGTTTAGTTCATTACCCAATGGAGCAATCTTCTCTGGATTTTTGTTCAAATTACCAGTACGATCGCCTGGTAGGTGATACAATATCGAGTTTATGGTTTTTGCTGGAAACGTCTATGCTAATAGGAGCTAGAATACTGTTTTGCCATTATGCTTCTTTCCATCCATATTATGCTTCTTTGTTGTGCTCATCTTTGGAAAATATAAGGTAGGTATACTATACCTATAATAAAAATATAACATAACATAAACTCACGCCTATATCGCCGAAGGGGTAGGCAGAGGTGCTAGCACCCACATTTCGCCAGTTTATTGTAATAGGTAGCGAGCCTATTGCCATTAACCGGGTACTTATAAACCTGCGATAAATACACACATAACTTCGAAAAACAACGAAAAGTCATTGGTGTGTGCCATGGTAAAGCCTGGGATCGAACCCGAAACCTCGTCTCAGCAGTCCATTACCCATATCACTAGGCTGCAGCGGTAATAATATAAGCAGGCGAAATTATTATGTATCAGTTCTTCAAGCATGGTTCTAAAACTAAACTGCTTATCATAAATCAACCTCTACCACTTAATATTTTCTAAAGATCTCTCGTGTAGATTAAGATAAAGAAAAAATTGAAACGATTCAGGCGGGATTAGAAACCGCGATCTTTCCCTTACAGTGAGAACTTACATACATACATACATACATATAATCACACCTGTATCCCCGGAGGGTTAAACAGAGGTGAATTATCACCCAAATTTCACTAATAATTGTATCCGGTCCCACGTTATAGGGATTGAGCCTATTGCCGTATTTCGGGCACTATTGTTGACTCGAGACATGCATCTGAGGCTGAGTCTGGGCTGTATATATCTGTCCGATGTGAAACAGCCCTATCCCTTAGTCGCCTTGTAGGACACCATATGGGAAAAGATGGGGTGGTCCAAATTCTACTCTGCCGGGAACCACACGGCAATAATTTACTCGAGTCAATAATTCACTTTTTTACTACTTTAAACAGTTCGGGAATAAACTTTTGAAATCTTGAAAATAAAACCAATATATGAAATCTTTCAACCAAAAGTGTTTTAAAATACATATAAAAATATATAATGTAAAAAGGGAACGCTAAGTAACTTACTTCAATCAAGGGGTAAAAAGGAATCAATGTTCAATATTTTCCATTAAGCTCGTTGAATTGGATTTGGGGCATGTGAAGTGTGCTTTCAAGGTATAATTTAAAATCACTATGAGGAAACCGAAATGGGTAATTGACTTTTTCTTACAAAAAATGTTAGAAAATAGATAACGAAATAGTCCAGTCGAATTGAGCAGTAAGATACCCTCACCCTACACCACACCCCACGGCTATAATAACCTCATGTTGTGTTCCCGGTGGTGAGTAGGGTAGCCAGAGCTCACTGGAGAGTTTTTGTGCTGTCAGTGGGATGACCAAAGGCTTGTCCTGCTTTGTCCTCTACACTGACGGCATAAAATCTCTGTTCTTACAGGGTCGGCAGCACGGATGTGACTCCACTGGTGTTACACACGTTCATAGGTCATGGTAACCACTTTCCATCCGGTGGGACGTGTGCTTGTCTGCCACTTAAGTTGTATAAAAAAAAAAAAACATTTGCCCTATAAAGGGGCAAACCTAGAAAAAAGTCAAACGAAAAGAAAGCAATTTTCTCTCGACATTTATTAATCTTAAGTTAATCTAACAAAAATTCGACCTAAAAGGAATATCAATCATAACATAACATCCTTACATTCAAGATTACGGATAACGCAATGAACCAAATAACACACAAAACGAAATTGAAAATTCCGAAAGAAATTTGCTACTAGAGTTTTTTTTTTCAAGGTTAAATCCTAATTCGCCTGAGTTAATAATTGCAATAATTGCAATTGCAATTGTTAAAAATAAACATTAGAAGATGATGATATTGTCATATTGAACTGAATAATTCGAAATTCAAATAAATTTTATTTTTCAAATGACACGCACGCGAAAAGATCTTCACTGTATCACGCTAGCAATCTCCACGCAGTCTATGATGAAATATTGATATCTGTCAATGCTCCTAGATTTATCTGTGCTTGTATTATAACAGTGTGCCCTGTAGGACACAGAAATAATAAAAAGGTCCGTTTCCGACATTGATATTGGTACCGATTGAAGTATTGAACGCATTGTCTGCACGCCGGCGCCGTGGCTCAAATAAATAAAGAACTATTACTTTTCGAATTTATCGCAGGTTTATAAGTGCCCGGTTAATGGCAATAGGCTCGCCACCTATTACATTATATCCCCGAAGGGGTAGGCAGAGGTGCTAGCGCACCCACATTTCGCCAGTTTATGTTTAGGTCCCAATGTAATAGGTGGCGAACCTATTGCCATTAACCGGGCACTTATAAACCTGCGATAAATACACACATAACTTCGAAAAGCATCGAAAAGTCATTGGTGTGTGCCATGGTACAACCTGGAATCGAACCCGAGACCTTGTCTCAGCAGTCCATTACCCATACCACTAGGCTACCGCGGTGACCTCGCCTGAATCCACCTAAATTTTCCTATATATATCCGTCTTGCGGTGACGCCAGACAAATTAATTTCTAACTCCTGGAAACTTCTTGTACAGTCGGAAACAGAGGTGTTCAACCTGTATTTATTATTTAACTCCCTTTCTTTTGTGACTTCACCCATCCATCATGGCGTAGACTATAACAAGATTGATGATAAAAAATTCTGGTAAACAGTGGCAACATGTACCTAATGTATAATTCAGTATCAATAAAAGATAACATGGAAAATGACTTCCTTTTTTACCTTAAAGAAACAAATTACTTCTTGGTTTTTTTTTTATACCGCTTAGTTGGCAGACAAGCACACGGCCCACCTGATGGAAAGTAGTTACCGTGGCCTATGGACGTCTGTAACACCAGAGAAGTCACAGTCGCGCTGCCAACCCTGTAAGTACAGAGTTTCTGTGCCGTCAGTAGAAGACAAATCAGGACAAGCCTTTAGTCTTCCCACTGACGGCACAAATTCTCCAGTGAGCTCTGGCTACCCTACTCACCGCTGAGAACACAACACGAAGTTATTATAACCGCGGTATTCTGTAGGGCGTTATATTTCAATCAGACAAAATTAACATCCAGTGTAGTATATGAACTTGAGTCGATCACAGTCTGGGGAGAATACGATGTTAGTTGAACTACCTAGATTAGGCAAAAAAAGGTCAGTCTATAAATAACTAAATTGGCTCTAGAGTGGGATTACTGCGATTTGTTTTTAATTGGTACTAGCTGAACCGCCCCGGCTTTGCTTGTGGCATATTTAGAAATCTAAAATGACTTCTTTAAGTCCGTTATTTTTGAGTCGTCAAATAATCTGTATAAATCTGCCGATTTGTTGACATTTATGATCACTGCTCCGCTCTCTTAAGTAGTAGCGTGATGGTATTTAATCTAAAACCTTACGTCGATAAACGGACTGTTCAATACAAACAGAATATTTCAATTCGAACCAGCAGTTCCTGACAAACAACCAAACAAACTCTTCATACATACATACATACATATAATCACGCCTTTGTTCCGGAAGGGTTAGGCAGAGACACCCACATTTCACCAATCATTCAACCAACCAACCAACAATTCAAGAGGGTGAGCCTATTGCCGCCTCGGGGCACTATTGTTGACTCGAGCCATGTATTGCTGCATGAGTTTGAACTATATATATCTGTCTGATGTTAAACAGCCCTATCCCTTAGTCACCTTGTACGACACCGCATGGGAAGA
Organism: Eilema griseolum; assembly: GCA_963662185.1. Classification (NCBI taxonomy): domain Eukaryota; kingdom Metazoa; phylum Arthropoda; class Insecta; order Lepidoptera; family Erebidae; genus Eilema; species Eilema griseolum. Next base: position 1,806,367 of record OY759246.1, read on the forward strand.
GATGGAGTGGCTAAAATTCTACTCAGCCGAGCAACTCTTCAGCTCTATAATATCAAGAATAGATTATTAACATTTAGCCCGACGTTTCGGCTTATTTTCAGCCGGTTGAAGGTCAAAGGGTCTGAAAAGTAGCTGAAACCAAAACATAAATAAATGTTCTACAACAATCTACACAAGGTAAGCTAAGCTTAACTAGCTTGTGTTATGAAATCTAGAATGCGCATACATACTTAGATACTTTTTTTTGTAAATATATACATATTATACATAGAAACACCGAGACCAATGCAAATATACATATTCATGCATACAAATATTTGCACTGAGCGGGAATCGAATTCGCGGCCCCTGCGTAGCTGTTGAACGTTCTACCGCTACGCCACAGAGGCAATTATTACAATAAGTGATATTCGTGTACACTACCGACAGTAAATATCGTCATACTACAATTATAAATTCTATATTTTAATAATTCGTTAATTCGTTAAATACCTAATTAAAAGTTAACGAATCAAGAAGAAACTAGAATAGATTACTTAGTTTGTTAGTAATACGAACTAATTATTATACATGAGCATACTTGTGTACTTAGTTATTCTAAATGGCATTGGAATAGTATTAAAATACAAACGCATAGGTACCTGCATTACCTACGGGTCACAAGTGAAAGGTCGACCTGCCTCCTCCTAGCAGGGCCAACAATTTTACATTAGAAGTAGTAATTGTCGCGGACACTGTAGTTGTAATAACAATTATATTTATTTAAACGCAAATAGCCATCTGTCTATCTATCTAACACAAAATTAACAAGCACTTTCTATAATCTTCAAACGCTGCTGTCACCACTTTCGTTAGTGTTTTCGAATTGCAGTTTTTAAACACAGAATTGGATGATCTTGAAAGATCACACCCTGATAAGCTATAAAAACCTGTTTTTTTACCACCATTTGTATATAATTTGTAGTAAAAATGGTGGAAAAAAACCATGTGGTAAAAAAACCACGTGGTAAAAAACCAGGTATTAAAAATACAGGTGGTAAAACGCACCCACTAGGGTGTTAACTTTATAAGTTGTACATAGATAATTCGTGGTAAAAATGGTGGTAAAAAACCAGGTGGTAAAAAGCAGGTGGTAAAATACAGATGGTAAAAAAGCAGGAGAAAAAAACCAGGTGGTAAAATCCACTCACCAGGGTGTTAACCTAGTAAGTTGTAACATAGATTATTCGTGTTCTCTAATTAAAAACGCGTCTAATTGACTATGATACCAATCATACGTATCATCCGCTAATCAGTTGATATCGGGTTTAGTGTCATCCCTTCTTATACTAAGAGGTCGTCAAAAGGTAAACGTGAAAAAACAAAAGCTAATATGAAAAATTAATATTCCCGACATCCTAAAAGCGTTTCCTAATCGGTTCTTTTCCAATTTGTAGAAGCCGACATCAATTCCGTTCAGCCTTTGTGCTCATACATGATTGGCAAGATCGCCCTGAGCCAATTTGGTACTGTCTATCAGGTAAATTAATGATAAGAACATTTATTGAACGAAAGAAATATATAGTTAATCAAGGATACGAATGTGTGAAGGAATATGTTACCTACATAGTTGATTATTTGATATGGGTTAGTCAGAAAGCGATATGAAAATAATGCTATGAAAAGGAAATGTAATACCTCAGATCATATATGTACTTATTGATATTGATTGTATGGGTATGTGGTATAGGTAATGGACTGCTGAGACGAGGTTTCTGATTCGATCCCAGGTTTTACCATAGCACACACCAATGACTTTTCGATGCTTTTCGAAGTTATGTATGTATTTATCGCAGGTTTATTAGTGCCCGGTTAATGGCAATAGGCTCGCCACCTATTACATTGGGACCTAATATGTTTAGGTGACTGGTGAAATGTGGGTGCTAGCACCTCTGCCTACCCCTTCGGGGATATAGGCGTGAGTTTATGTTATGTTATGATATTGATTAGATTTGGAAGTAACGCTTTGGTTCTTTATAACTAACTAAACTCCTGGTGACGATGACATAATATAGAATATTTTTTCCTTGAGATACTTTACCAAGAATCCAGTCATAAGAATTTAGGAAGCCGATCAGACAACAGATGTTGAACAGAAAAATTAAATTAATTAAAATATTACCAGTGATTCTCAACCTTCCAGCATTAACTTTATAAGCCGAGAAAGTTTATAATGGCGTTATAACTAAAATATTACAGGAATTCTTCTAAAACTGGCGGCGGTGGTTACGGAGCGCTGTTCGCTATTATCGTGAAATATGTTCCTGTATTAGCAGTACCGTTTGTTACCATGCAGGTGTTATCAATACATTGTATATTTTAAAGTGCCCATGAATTTTACACTGTACTATCCACCTGCGCGGTTAATGCTACTTTTGCTCATATTTATGATTCTACTGAACTGATTGCGATTAAACAAACGTAAGATTTAAGTTTGATCAGGATCTTTCCAACAAATTAACGGGAAAAAATCTGTTTATTTATTTATTTACATGCTGTTGACAATATAACCTTCTGTTCAGTAATTTTCGCGTCCATTGTGGTCATACAGACAAATAGACAAGTAATTAAAAAAAAATCTGTCCATTGTCCAGTAGTGAACTGTAATAGGCTAATTGATAATTGATTGACATCCTAAGACTAAAATACAATGGTATTGTAAATTAATTTTGTCGCTGTAAAAATTTAATTACATCAAAAGTATTAGATATTATACCTTTGACGCTACCCCCCCCCCCCCCCCCGAGCCTGTGGGAGAGGCTATGTCGGACTCGATCCTACTAAAGAGATTGACGGGCATATTCCTTCCTCCCATCTCTCTCGATCTGACCCACCTCGGGTGTGGGGGACCACAGAGTCCCCAATTCGTCCCCGGAAACGGGTAGGCGCACCAACGCCAACGTGCGCCGCTCCTGCGGCCTGCTTCTGCCAGGGTGACAGGCAGCTCCACCCGTTAACCCCAGGCCTGCGCTCATGAGGGGCGGAGGTCATTCACTGACCACTGACGCTCGAATTGCCTCAGTACGCGGGCAGCTTGACTTGCAATCGACCTTCGCTCCGACTTCGCCTCCTCCTTCACGAGCATAACATGCTAGCAAAAGGAGGCGCCGCTCACGTATCTGCACAGCGAGCCATCGCCGCGAACAAGGTGGCAAGCGTGAGAACTCTGACTCCTGCCACCAGCTCCCGTCTCGGCGTCTCCCACTCGGACTCGGACACTCGGTGAGCGTGAGCAGTCCCGCTTCCTCACTCGCGTCGCAGTGATTTGTAACGTTGGCTCTTTCTCCATTCAACGCAGATACTGCCCGAAGCACCACGATAAAGTCATCTTGCCATCGTTGAATTTACACTAGCGTAACAGTGTTGTTACTCTTGCCGAACGTTTAATCATAGTTACTGAAGCGGCCATTTTGCAAAAACACTCTTGAACAAAGACCACTGCCGTGCCGTGCTCACAGTACGGCGGGTTAATTTATTACACGCCTTTAAAGTTGCTTTATTTATTTTACGTTTAGTTAATTAAGCTGACTGCTTTGTTATTCACTGTCTATTAATAATGATCTTATAATAAACTTCTGGAAAGTGCGTATTAAAGAGAATAGGAATCAAGTGTATTCATACCACCTTTTTCAGGCTATCAGTTCATCTGGCTGGAGGCCATACCAATCCGTTTGCCACTCCAGGAGTCGTTTGCTCCAACGGTCATCGGTCTTTTGATAAATGTGACCAGCCTACTGCCACTTCAATTTGCTTCTTCTGCAAGCTATGTCAGTAACTTTAGTTCTGTGTCGAATGTCCTCATTGCGATTATTTACCTTCAAAGAAACTTCAAGAATAACTCACCACATAGTATATATCGCCACAAATCATGGGTGATTTACTCGCCATATTGCCTGTTGCGTCAGTCTTCACGTTTTGGTTCCGTAGGTCATAACTGACAAGGCGCACAGCACACATGTATGTATGTACATGTCGTACAAGGCGACTAAGGGATAGGGCTATTTAACATCCGACAGATATATACAGCCCAGACTCAGCCTCAGATGCATGGCTTGAGTTAATAATAGTGCCCGGAAGACGGCAATAGGTTCATCCCCTATTGCGTGGCAGCGAATTTAATGATTGGTGAAATGTGGGTATTAATTCACCTCTGCCTAACCCTCCGGGGATTATGGCGTGATCATATGTATGTATGTATGTAAAATTACAAAGCTTGCTTGTATAGACTAGGTACTGATATCTATCACAAATTTTAAGTAAAGTGATCATCATAACGACTCTTAACTTTCCCCTAGCAACAATAAACATCTATACGAACATAAAATAATGATTGCAGTAATAAAAAATTACAAATTCCTAACAATATTTTGTAGTAACAATTTTCACGAGAACTTTTATGTCTCGGGCATTTTCATGGCTACTGTACTCCGAGTCAATGGAAAATCCAGCCATGAATTACTAATGAGGCGATCGATGCAGTCTGCACGCCAACAGTTACATAATTAAACACCCTTTGGAGCTGATTTTATGCTGTACTTGCATGTACAGTTAGAAAAAAATAATACAGGTTGTGCTTTTTAATAAATTGTTGTACCTTTAAACTAACATTTACTTTATGTGGAACAACACATAGCAACATATCTATTTATTTATCACATACAAAATGATTAAAGCATAAATACACGAAACAAATTCGCGATCATGTCGCGTCAAACAACCCACTCCTCATCGTTCCCGGCATGAGCCATGGCTGAATCGCAATAGCCATCCATTGCCCCAGGAACGAGCCGGATCGGAAGTCACCGCCTTGGTAGTGGATGCGGCCAATTTCCGCGATCATTTATTTTCAGGCAATAAATGATTATTATTATTATTACAGAAAAGGTGTAGGTAATTGAGTTTACAAGGGTAGTATTCTAAATCATAGCAAAACAAAGAAAATTGAATGGCGATCGGAATAAAGAGCCAGCAATCCATAAATTAAAACTTTATTCTTTTATCATTACAGCTAAGAATAAACTTGATCAAAGTGAATAAAGAAGAAACCAGTTCGTAAGGAGCAAAGTTCCAGGGATAATAAAAGAAGTTATAGCGAGAATGTATATTAATATTTCTTAAACCAGTAAATATGAGTTTGTGAGTTTTCCGGGTTCAACGAATAGATCCGGCTTAGCCATAAGGGTGTGTTTACGACAAATAAGTATTGAATTTCAGATTATATGTTTTATTTGTTTATTTCCTTCAATAAAGTGAGTATTACCTTGTATAATAAATACTCTACAACATTCTACACAACGCTATCTAGACCCATGGTTAAGCATAGTTTAAACTAGCTTGTGTTATGGAATCTAGAATACGGATAAACCTACTTAAATACTTTTTTTTTGTAAATACATACATAGAAACACCCAGACCAATGCAAATACCCATATTCATGCATACGAATACTTGCACTGAGCGGGGATCGAACCCGCGGCTCCTGCGTAGTGCGAGTTTCTAGATGTTATGAAAAAAAAACAATTGAACCCGGTAAGTGGCGCTAATGGACTCTTTTTTTCAAGATAAGATCACATATGCCGGGTTCGCTAGTTTAACACATTAAAAAAAAACAAATGAAATACACGTTATTTACTGCAAATAGGTGATATTCTAAGGTACATAATACGGGGGCCCCCCAAGTTCTAGGGGCCTCACCGAGATATACGGGGCCCCATTAAAATCCATAGGGTGCAAGCCTTATCTGCTGGTCGGTGCAACAGCTGATTGACGGGTCTGGTGCAGGTTTTTTCTAGGTATGAGCTTCCATACTGACGAGGTTTAAGAACACAATCGATGTTACATTTCGACAATGCACCCTAACGTTTTATAATAAAAAGCAGGCCAAGTGGGAGTAAGACTCGCGCACCGAGAGGGTTCCGTAATTTAAGCTACATAAGCTGTAATATATTTTGAATTCGTTGACTTAGAAGTTTGAGTTTTGCACAGTTTCAAGACGTTATGTATGTCGTATGAATTTCAACTTGATAACTCCACGCATTCCTGAGAAAAAGGTCTTAACAGACAGGCAGACAGGCAGACTGACAACGAAGTGATCACACATATTAAGAACTCACCTGTACTTTTCCACATTATTTTTAATTATTATTAAACCTGACCGGTTTCGCCTTGCGGCATCCTCAAAGGTTTGACTGACATGTTTTAGAAATGTCATTTTCTGAAACATGTCTGTTCTCTATATATGTGTTATGACAAATTCCCACCAAGTGCCATCAATCAACAGTATAAATAAACAAAGTGATCTTTTAATTTTCTTTTTTTTTCTTTTTCAGAAAGGTTCCGTTTATTTTTCTTTAAAAGTACGGAACCCTAAAACGGCAAATTGTTAAACGTAAAATAACGCTTGGGGGCCATAATAACTTGTCTTTTGTCTTACAAATCGGAAAAGAACATCAGCAACAAACTTTTAGGTGACAACAAATTGTATTCAGCCGTCTTTAAACTTCGATAACGTGACGTCACTTACGAGTCAGGACTTGTCCTTTATTTGCGATAATGATGGAGCTATTATTGTTTCTGACATAGACACGACTTGTCGAATTGAACTTTGGGAATGTATCATTAGTCTACGTCCTCAGTTACGATACGAAATGTCTGGAAAGTTTAATAGTTGCGGAGTTAGGGTAATCGGAGATGCCATTACCGTTACAAAGGTGATAATGGCATATCCGATTACCGATAATGAATAAGAATATTTGTGTCTGAATATATATAGATATATACAGTTTAGTGCCACTTACTAAGGAGTAACCTAGTTGCCGTATTACGGGTACTAAAATTTATCCCATTTTGTTTAAAACTGTGAAACACATCTTTTTATCTAGGACACGCCAACTTAACTTCGCCTCGCCTCATGGTAAGCTAAAAGTGTCAGGAAAGAGGGTCACCATTACAGACACTAAGTAATGTACAAAGCGTTTTAGCAGGTCCAGCCAACACGTATTCAATATCTCTAAATTCACAACCAGGCTGAAATTCCATTTCTTCTTCCTACAGTCCCCGGTCCTTTAAGCGGGGCGTGAAAAACCATATGATGAGGCCGTCTAGCTGAGTGTCCCATTGTCACATAATATGTAAGTAGTAGTGACCCTCTGTTCTGAGACATTGCCTTCAGCTTATCATCAGGTGAGGCGAAGTCTAAATGACGTGTCCTATATAAAAAAAGTCGTTATGTTCCACATATATTCTGAATAAATCATATTCTGAATGTCTGACTTCGAGTTGAGGAGTGTTCTCGAGACGGAATTTCACGAAGAATGAATTTCGGATATGTGAGTCCAGCTTAAGTCTAAAACCTGTGTAAAGAGAGAAATGTTTAGACAAAACCGTCCACTCCCGGTCATCGAACCGGTAATAAAACAACTTATTGTTGTAGTACGACAGCTCCAATCAGTCGAGTGGTATTTCATGTCGTGCCGTCACGCATCGCAAGCATGGAAAACAAACTTGGAGTATCTTTTATGGGAAATTACAGCTTTTCTTGTTTTTATATTGAGTTGTATGTAGGTTGTTTGTTGAACTCTTGACAAGGGGGAAAAGATACGAGAATATTTAAGAACCCTGGAAATATCATACTTTTAATAAAGTTATTGTATGGTACTCGAGCACGCATGAAACAAGTAAAGGTACATGGACACACTGACAGACATTAGGTACAATTATTTTTATAACAAGCGCATTCCTTAATCAATTTCGTTTATTAATTTATTGGCTGTTGCCAACGGCTTCACTCACGTGGAATTTTGATTCCGTTCCCGCAACCTATGGGAACGCATTTCCGAGCTATAGCTATGTGTTATTCTAGACTATGATTTATCTATACCTTTATAACATATTTCAGTCAATTGATCGGAACTGGCTGGTCGCCGTTAGAGCTTGATTGAATAACAAACATCCAAACATATTCGCAAGCTTTCACGTTCATAATATTAGTAGAATCATCATCATCACCGCCACAGCATTAATCCCGGTTTAATCCAAGGCTGTAAGTTGGAGCGCTCAAACGTGTAAATCTCCTCTAACCTACTTTTTTATTGACTTGACTATTGTGACTGTCGTCTTCCCCAACTATTTATATGCATATGTACCATTTGATCAAGATCCAGTAAAATAAAATGTGTAATAAACATAAAAATTGTAATAAAATAGTTAAATTTAGTACCAACTAGTTGCCTAGATGGCGTTGTTCGAAATTAGAACGAGATAATTATGATTTCGTTATCACGCTGGGTAAATAAACTAACTGATAATTGTATGTCTTGCTTTTACGTTATTTGAGGACCTCTAGTACCAATATTGAACATCATATTTGTATGAATGAATAGTGTCCATAATATTGTATTAGGAAAATGATTTCTAAATATTTAAAGTGTGGTTAAATATTTTACAGTAAAGTTTAATATATACCTTTTAATAATCATCGCATATTTAATATTTATTCTTAATAAATTACTTATTGTAAATTGACGTCTCTAAAATGCCACAGTGGAGTTTATTGCACCGTCTTCTCCACTAGCGCCTAGGAAGCGGTTGTAAATTTAGTTTTAAGCAGAATATGACATCAAAAAAATGTAATAGCGTTGCACTATTTTGTTAAATGAAAAGCCTTTAATTTTCAATTTACCTCTAATTAATAATAATATGATTATCATACAAACGAGGAATTCTCCAAACTTGGCAGATAACAAGCTACTTACGTAAGTCATGCGCATATAATAGGAACATGCATTTGGATTACGCCCAAGCATTCCACGGTCACTGCCGGTGACGTGCGAGCGTACTGGTGATATACTGCCCGATGTAAATGACCAGAATGGATATTGTGGCCCTAAGTAGGAAGCCTAAGGTTAATGTGGCCTAAGAGTTCAATAAATCTTCTGTTCATGGTTGAACATTAGTTTTTCTTATCTTAACAGAAATTTTCAGCTTCATTAAGCGTCCTATATCCGCGTCAAATCGTGTAACACAATTTATATCTTTATCTACTATTGCAAATATTTAAAAGAAAATTATCTGTTGCCTATATATTCAAGATGGATAAGAACAATAAGGACCTTATGCTTAGGTATTAAATTTGTAATAGGTTCAGATATCCAAGAGGTCGATTCTGCTAAAGCAAAACCACTGTCATACAACGGGCTTTGCTAAAAATCCATTTAATTTTAGACGTAAAGCAATGTGGTTAAAGTTCAAAATTATTTTTTTTTACAAAGTGAATGATAAACTGTGGTGAAACTCTTTTCATTTCAATTTGAACTTTAAGAGTATACAAATAAAGTCTTAAATTTAATGCTTTTTCCTACAGAGTTATGACTATAGAGTGATATGACAGTAGTATTGCTTTTGTAGAATCGAGGGCCAGTTAGTATGCCAGATATACTACCGCCCTGAATTCACTCTTAACAGGAGTATACTTAAAAGAATACTTTAAAAAAGTATTAATTAGCCCTTTAGCTTTGATACACCTAGTAATATTTTGATTCAAGCGTTGTCGTGTTGGGGGACCTTTAGCTGGCTAGCACCCGGAAATTTTATCAGCACGATCGGCAGTCCCCCGACATGACAACGCTTATAATAAGCTAAAAAATTATAATATCCCTTTTTTACGTCGGAGGTTAAAAAGAATAGATTGAAATATAATACCTATATATAAAACATGACCTGCAAAATATTTTCTGCTTTCGAAATAATATCAAAATTATCCATTACAAAATTTATGAAACCTAAATTTGAATGGGTCAATACATAAACCCTCGGGGTTATAGCCCCTTCTAAAATTCGGGTTCCAATATTGGCAAATATATCACGTAACACATGATAATAAAAACCTTTCAACCGAATTGAGACCTAATATATAAAATTCTCATGTCATTGTGTCTGCCTGCAAACTCCACAGAAACGGCTTCACCAATTGTTATAAAATTATTTATGCATATTTGGTTAGTCTGAGAATCGTTTGTACCTGAAAACAGCGGGTCTCTTTATGAACTAGTCACTTTATGAATTTCCAGAAGATCTCAATAGATTCCTATATAATTCGTAAAATGGACACTCATCTACACTGACGGCACAGAAACTCTGTACTTACAGGGTTGGCAGCGCGACTGTGACTCCTCTGATGTTACAAACGTCCATAGGCTAGAGTAACCAGTTTCCATCAGGTGGGCCGTGTGCTTGTCTGTCACCTAAGTGGTATAAAAAAAAACTCATATGAGAAGAATGACAACAAGTCATTTACTAAACAGATTCTAATTTCATGTAAATATCGCTGAAAGACAAAATATTATCCTAAAACGATTTAAATAAAGTGGCTTTTTAGACCTCCGGGATATTGAGTGTGAAATTTTGGCAACGAATCGGTAGTCACATTACTCGTTCTGTAGAAATGACCTTCAATCATTATTCAGAACAAAGATATGAAAGAAACAGAATATTCAGATTTTTCGACATTCTTGACACAAACCGCTTAACACACTGAATAGGTTAATGAGTTCTTCTTGAGTCTGGTATTTGAATATTATTCTGCTTCACATGTTACAAAACATAACGCTATATGTCTGTTCATTATAACGCTAGCGACTAGAGAACAATGATACATAAAACTAAAACATAATATTTACTTTGGTACACCGTGCACCCACGCCTGAGGGGACCATCCTGATGACCCTGGGTCTGCAGGGACGTGAGGGATATGTTATAGGCAATCTCACCCTCTGCTATTAATGACACTATACGACGTGCGGGTTTAGTCGGTACGAATCCGAAATAACACTGGTTCTGGCGGGTATCCATGGGGATTTTCCCGCACATTGAAAAGGTACACTGAACACAGTATACTAGTAGTTGTCCATAATTTTCTTTTTAGAACGGAAGAAGTTCTCAATTTTGATGATTAAATACATTTTTTTTTAAATGTTTGCACGTCCATAGTTTCGTCCTTTGTGGACGGATTTGCGAAATTCTTTTATATTTGATCGAAAGGATTATTATCCAAAATGGTCCCATTTTCATTTTGTGAAGATATGATGAGGGGTTTTAGAGACAGACCACAGAACTTTTCAACAAATACCAGGAAACCAGCTACAATGGTTGCAATCGCATATTATTCAGGACTACGTCATAAAATCATGTATTTATCCTTTAGATGGGTATGCAGAAGTGTACATGATAGTCAGCTATATTTTTATGTTTTATGCACATTATTCATTATACATATTCGTTTAAGTTCAAGTTAAGTTTAAGTTTAGTACTGTAGCCGTAGCCTAGTGGCATGGGTAATGGACTGCTGCGACGACGTCTCGGGTTCGATTCAAGGTTTCACCATGGCACACACCAATGGCTTTTCGATGCTTTTCGAATCGTATGTGTGTATTTATCGCAGGTTTATACGTACCTACGTACCATTGGGACCTAAAATATAAACTGGCGGAATGTGGGTGCTAGCACGTCTGCCTGCCCCTTCGGGGATATAGGCGTGAGTTTATGCTATGTTATGTACCTTGGATACCGGAAATTCACGAGGGAACACATCAAAATCAAATAGAAAGTGTGTAATGAGCGAAATATTGTTATATTTATGAAATATTCTAATATTGACTTCAAGATATGTCTTATGCGCATTTTTGTCTTTTGAGGTATATCTGCAATTATTTTTCACTTTTCGGTGAATTTTTTTTAGAAGATTTTTCATTTTCTTGTTTCACTTTTTTTTATACCTATCATTTTATTTGAGTAAATAATTCGATATTACTTATACCTAGTTGTATTTAACATTTATATACACAATTGAACTAATAAATAACTTAATTACTAGTGTTGAGTGTAATAAGGTTGATTTTACTTTGCTACAGAAAATGCAGTAAAAGAGACGTGTGTTAGCTTCAATGGATTTATTTACACTCCTTAAGTAAACCAACGATCTGAATGACATGCATAGTTATATGAATCTATAGATACGTATCTAATCATCCGAACATACCGCCCACCAAAGAACGGCTAGTTCTTTAAAAACATCATGCAAATTCACAAAATAACATGCAACTATACAATTACTCGCTAAACTAGATACAAAATTGTATAATAGTCAAAACTATAACAAATTGTAAATCAATCGAATAGATAGTTAATGATTATTAAGCATTATACATGCATTTGATACTTGGAACTCAGACTACTACCTATTTTACCTAAACTTTGATATCTACAGGCAAAAGACATAATTTACTAACAGATCGCTTAACTATACTACTACCGCTCTTCACACTGTAGACTCTGGTAACTGCATCAGGGCCAGGGTGTTTATCTACGATGCGGCCAAGAGGCCATTTGCCTGGTGGAGCATTATCACTCTTTATGGGCACTATCTGTCCAATCTCATATTCTTCAGTTTTTTTTAACCACTTCGGTCGTTGTTGAAGTCTAGATAAGTACTCATCCTGCCAGCGCCTCCAAAAATCGTTCAATATCTTTTGAGTATGACGCCATCTTGTTAAATTGCTTACTGGAACGTTTTGCAAACTGGGTGAAGGTAGAGTAATAGGCGCTTCTCCGATTAAAAAGTGACCCGGAGTTAGTACATTCAGGTTCTCCGTATCTGAACTATCTATCGGACATAAAGGACGTGAATTCAGACACGCTTCAATCTGGTATAAAAGTGTACTGAATTCTTCAAAGGTCATGTGTCCGTTTAAAACTCGTTTCAGATGATACTTTGTGGATTTTATGCCGGCCTCCCAAAGGCCTCCAAAATTCGGACTATACGCTGGTATAAAATGCCACTGTGTGCTGTCCTTAGCCAGAGTTTCTATGATGTCACCTTCGAATTCTAATCTGGCTGCCCTCCAGGCTTCTCGAAGATCTTTATTGGCGCCAATGAAATTCCGACCTTGGTCACTCCACATGTGAGCGCATCTTCCTCGACGTGCAACAAACCGCCGAAAGGCTCCACTAAAGGCTTCTGATGTCAAGTCTCCAACCAGCTCCAGATGTACGGCCTTTGTTGACATACATATAAATAAGGCGATATAACCTTTAATAGTTTTAGCACCTCTTCCTCTGGACATGAGAATGTTGTACGGGCCAGCGAAATCGACACCACAATGTAAAAAAGGACGAGCAGGTGTTACTCTTTCCTTAGGTAAGTCTCCCATTAACTGGGTTCTGACACTTGCACGCTGTTTAGCACAGATTAGACATTTGTGTATTTCAGTTTTTACTAATAGCTTACATTTTAATATCCAATATTTAGATCGAATGTAATTAATCATTAATTGTACGCCTCCATGTAATGTTGCGATATGTGCATCAGCAACAATTAATTTCGTCAAGTATCCTTTATCACTTAGAATTATAGGGTGTTTTCTATCATCGCTTAAACAGGAATGTTGAATTCTTCCGCCCACCCTGAGTATATAATTTCGATCTAAATATGGGTTGAGAGACTTCAGTCGACTTATGTTCTTAACCCTTCCTTTATTTCTTAAGTCTTCTAAGTCCTCTTCAAAACACTCTCTTTGTGCTATCTGTATACATTTATGTAATGAAAGTTGTAGCTCTTCTGTTGTCAAATTAATTTGTGTTCTTTCTTTTTTCAGGTTTAAGTATTGTCTGCAGTATGTCACAGCTCCCATCAACTCAACGGTTTCTCTTCCATAATCTGATTTGTTACGGCGTTCACACTTATATTCCGTTTTATTTCCAAATCTGTTGTTGTATTTATATTTTTAAATGCTATTTCTTCTTGTTTCAGCCATTCTGGCCCTTCCCACCATAATTGACACTTCTTTAACTCTGGTAGCAGCATACCTCGTGATACAACGTCAGCAGGGTTATTCTTTGAATCCACGTGAAACCAATTACTGCCGATATTATCGATAATTGTAATGACTCTGTTCCTCACAAAGGTCTGCCATCTAGTAGGATCTCCTTGCAACCAGGATAGAACTATTGTGGAATCTGTCCACGAGTATATTTGACTGGTAGGAATTCGCATTGCTTCGCTTATCTGTTTCAATAATTTTGCAAGAAGTACAGCACCACACAGTTCAAGTCGTGGTAGTGACATCGGTTTTACAGGTGCTACTCTTGATTTTGCAGCAATTATGGACGTTTTGTATTGAAGATCATCTCCCAGTACTCTCAGGTAAGCAACTGCTCCATATGCTTTGTTAGAAGCGTCACAGTATCCATGAACAGTAACGCTTTTAATGTCTTTGCTTGAACATTGCAGCCATCTTTGTATTTCTATATCCTTCAAATGTGTAAAGCTTTGTCGTATACTACTCCACTCCTGTTCTGTTTCAGGACCTATTTCATCATCCCAAGCACTATGATTTAACCACAACTTCTGAATCAACATCTTTGCAGGTACAATAGCAGGAGCCAGCCATCCCAGTGGGTCAAATAGGCGATGTATGTCAGCCAATATCTTCCTCTTAGTGATCGCTTCCATTTTCAGTGTATAATCTAAATGGTAATGTATTGTATCCTTTCCCATGTTGCAGAATAAACCAAGTGTTCGAACTGTACCGTGCAACTTCATATCTATTGCAACTTGCTTACTACGATGTGATGAATCGAATTGTTTCAGAAATTCTACGCTGTTTGACGACCACTTCTGCAGCGTGAAGCCTCCCTTTTGTAAAATATCGCTGACATTTTTTGCCAACTCTATAGCTTTCTCCACCGTATCTTCACCAGAAAGCATATCATCCATGAAAAAGTCTTCTTTGATAATTGCAGCTGCAGATGGGTAATCTGAGCCTTCGTCTTCTGCTAACTGGTGGAGAGTCTTAACGGCTAGGTACGGTGCTGGAGCAGTACCAAAGGTGACTCTTAATAGGCGGTAGTCTTTAATTGGTTCATTGACATCATGTCGCCAGAGTATACGCTGATAATCTGTATCCACCCTTGTTACTAATATCATCCGATACATCTTTTCAATGTCTGCTCCGAAACAAATAGGCTTCATTCTCCATCTCATTACTAAATATCTCATATCTTCCTGCAATTGGGGTCCTATAAGTAATTCTTCATTCAGAGATATATTATTACAACCCTTAGACGATGCGTTGAACACCACTCTCACCTTCGTGGTTTCACTACTCTCCTTAAGGACTGGATGATGAGGTAAGTATACTGCAGGGTTTTCTATTTCATGTGGTGGAACTTCTTCCATGTGATTCAAATCAATATACTCCTTCATTACTCTCGTGTATTCTGTCCTTAAGTTTTGGTCATTTTCTAAACGTCGTTCAAGTTGCATGTATCTTCTTAGTGCTATATCCCTTGTATACCCTTCAGGTGATTTAGGATTTTCAGCCTTAAATGGTAATTTTACCACGTATCTTCCTTCAGAATTTCTTGTATATGTTTCTTTATATATTTTCTCACATAATTCTTCATCTTGTGTTAGTTTATTCTTACTGTCTTCTTCTACTTCCCAAAAGGATTTCAACATATCTTCTATATTCATATGATGATGCATAACAGTAATGTCTTCTGAGGAAGTGCTTTCTTCCACCTTTCCAAAAAGAATCCATCCTAGGCTTGTGTTTTGAGCAGTTGGGGAGCCTATGGGACCTTTAACCAGACCATCTCTTAATATTGTGTCATATACCTTGACACCTAACAAAAGATCTACTCGCCCTGGTGTATTGTAACTTGGATCGGCCAGGGTGAGTCCTTGCAAATGTGGCCAGGCTTCGATATTGTAGGTGAAATGTCTTGGAGGCAAGTTGGAGGTTATCTTGGTGGGTATTACATATGCCTTCATGAATATGTTGAAATCTTCATCACATCTTGAAAAAAGATCAAACTCAATAACGTGATTTATCTGTGTTTGTATCCCTCCAACTGCTGTAACTGTACCCTTGCTTGACTTTCGTTTCACCTTTAACTTCTGTGATGCTCTTTCACTAATGAAACTTTCATGAGATCCTTGATCAATTAAGGCGCGCAATACTGTAGTCAATCCATTACTATCTCTTACATAAACCAATGCCGTTGCCAGCAAGGCTGTAGACTTCTTTGCTGCAAAGTGTGAGGATATTGCGACGTCTGAGACCTCATCTTTCTTCTCCTTCTCTTTACCTTCGACATGGCTGTCTTGAGTTTGTGAATTGTCTGATTGCTTGGTACTTCTAGACTCGTGTAGCAGCGAGTGGTGACGTCGTTTACATACGCGGCAATGAACAGGTACTCGACACTTCCAGGTGGTGTGCCCGGGTATCAGACAATTGTAGCACAGGCGATTATTTCGTACAAACTCACTTCTCTCTATAGGTTGAAGCTTTATAAAATCTTTACAATGGCAAAGCTTGTGATCTTCTTTGCACATCATACACGTCTTCACAGGTGCGGTCGCAGAAACATGACAGAGCTTCTCCTTGGTAGCCTTTTCCCTTGTGACGGCTGTAGAATTAGTAGGTGTAGTCGACTCCAACGTACGAAACTTGCACTCCAAAAATATAATGAATTCATTCCAGGTAGGCAGTTTATCAGACTCCTGAGTGTATGAATGCTCCTCCCAATCCTTATGGGTCTCAGTACCTAATTTTTGAACTACCAAAAATATAATGATGGGGTCCCAAGTCTCGGTAGATATGTCCAGATTTCGTAGACTATGTAAACATTCTGTGGTAGTGTGCTTCAATATGTCCCATGCTTGCTCGTAATTGCTTTCAGTAATTTTCACGTTTTTTAACAAAGTTTCAGCTTCACCCGTGATACTTGATTTCAAATATTGTAATTTCTGTACCATACTCAACGACTTATTCGTATGGACTAGTGATATAAACAAATCATGATAAGTAGGCCAATCTTCGTATTTACCATTAAACACGGGAAGATGAGTTTTAGGTAGTATAACTTCAGTCGGGATAGTACTCACGGTATCTTTAGTTCTTATTGCCAATGCAGATAGCATATCCTTTAAATCACCGTGTAAACAAATGTACAAATCTTCAATCACGTAGTAATCTTCGTTTACAAAATATGGAATGTTCGTACGTTGTTCTTTCGGTGTACACTTCACAAGTTCTTGATGCGTACTTTTAAAGGACTGCCAGTATTCTTCAATGCATTGCAACCTAGTTTCAATGTATCCCTTTGTTAATCTTGCTTTAGGACATTTTTTCAAGTTTACTTGCGCTTTTTGCATTTTCCCAGCAATTTCTTCCAAAACATCCAGTAACTGGGTACTTGTGGTACTCATTTTCGTAAAAAATAACCTTTAAACTATATATTTTGACCCAAAAATCACGAAGTTCATCTGATAATATCGTAGTCGTTAAGTTGTGATTTTATAAAACTTTTCAATCTCGGCTATTATGCGCCCGGTTCCTATCGCGCAGGAATGCAGTTCTTTTGTCTTCGAGCGGCCGACGTATTTTTTGCAACAATTTACTAATCCGGTTCGTTTGGACCATATGTTGAGTGTAATAAGGTTGATTTTACTTTGCTACAGAAAATGCAGTAAAAGAGACGTGTGTTAGCTTCAATGGATTTATTTACACTCCTTAAGTAAACCAACGATCTGAATGACATGCATAGTTATATGAATCTATAGATACGTATCTAATCATCCGAACAACTAGCAATACAACAGCAGCAATGCAGGTATTCAAAAAATGCCACTGACAAAGCAGTTTGTAAAAAAAATAAGTAGATTTAGAATTTTTTCAAAGATACAAATTTATCAGACCGTATTAGAGGGTGAGCCAGCCAATCGCTGTCAAGTGTTATTCGAAGAATGTATTAAATCAAGTTCAATTTTCTCGTTGGTTAGTATATAACTAACGGGGATTTGGTTATAAATACGTAACCAATATTGCTCACAATGGTGAAAACGGCTTGAGTATTTTTTATTATTTTATATAGCAAACAAGCCAACAATTCACCAAATAACAATACCGCCTGTAGAGAGTAAGGAGGTAAAAATAAAAATATTTTATCGATGCCCCGGCACTCACACAAACTATTCGTAATACAGCAGTCTGACGTTTAAAATTCTTCCTTTCGTATTGTGCAAAATATGGCTCAACCTACCTTATGCATTATACAATATTGCATTCATCTGTAAAAATATACGGTATGCACTCTGCATATTTCTCACTTTCATTTCTATCACTGTAAATACAGATAGATTTGAGCTCACGTATAACCTAGAAATTTTTCAAAATTCATACTTCACAGATTGCATTGTTATTGTTCACATTTATTTTATCAAAATAATGAGTGGTTAACAATATTCGTTGATGTAGTGCTACTGAATAATTAATACGTAACGACTACAGGTGCTATGGTTGACGAAAATCGAAGTTGTTCAAATGACTTATTATTATCATCGTCTTTAAAATATATGAAAAGAGGGGGCGGCACTGTCCTTCTTCATGGTGGACACCAGTACACATTGAATGAAAAAATACAAGAATGGGAATATACCATGGGAATGCGTAAATAGAAAGAGAAAAAGATGTGGTATGGCTGGTGGTATGTGGCTGCTCAAAGTCCCGATGATAAAAATAGTAAGATATTTCGTGATTACATGTCATGTGCTTTAGCAGTGGTTGCGTGATGACTTTATAAACGTGTGGTGCGTTTTCGGACAAAACCACCGTACGACGAATGCCCTGGAAGCGTGGCACAGCAAGTTTAACAAGGCAATTAAAAAAAAGCAGCCCAATATGATCGAGGTGTTAAATGCGCTTTATACTGACGCTTTTTATTACAAAACAAGATCAGTACAAATTGAAAATAAGGTAGCCATTACTCGACGCCATTCAAAAGAGGCCGTGCTTCGAGAAGACTTGATTCAGGAGGCAACTAAACTGAAATTATTGATTTTATTTAAAACACTTTAAAATATTTTTTTATAATTGTTATTGCTGTTGATTATATACACTCAACTACAATCTGTGGTTATTAACATTTGTGATATAGGTACATATAATTTTGTAACATGGATAAGAGGTTAGTAGATAAATACATACATACATACATAAAATCACGCCTGTTTCCCATAGGGGTAGGCAGAGATCACGGATCTCCACTTGCTACGATCCTGACATACTACTCTCGCTTCATTCGCTCTCATTACATTCTTCACGCATGCTCGTCGGTTTCGAGCACTCCTGACCTGCCCCTTTTCTAAAACTTCCCCGATTTGATCCAGGTATGTGCGCCTAGGTCTTCCCCTTTCAACGGTACCATCCACACTCGCCTCATACACCTGTTTCGTTAGTCTTCTTTGATTCATTATCTCAACATGACCAAACCATCTCAACTTTCCTCTCTCAATTCTCATCACTACATCTTCTATCACTCCACATCGTTCTCTTATCACGCTATTTCTCACTCTATCTTTCAAGGTCAAGCCACACATACTTCGCAACGCACGCATTTCTATTGTATTCACTCTACTCTTACGCTTTTTCTGCCACACCCAACTTTCACTACCATACATAAGAGTCGGCACTAATACTCCACCATGTACAGCCAGTCGTGCCTTTTCGGACACTTTCCGGCTGCTCATAAAGTTGTGTAGTGCCCCATTCACTCTATTTCCAGCTGTCACTCTCCTTTCAACATCTTCTTCATGCTTTCCATCTCTCGTAAACAATGTTCCCAAATATATGAACTCATTCACTTGTTCCACTTTTTCTCCATCTATACAAATCCTACACTCTGTCACGCATTCATCTCTTTCAAAAACCATAACTTTTGTCTTACTAACATTCACTTTCATTTCTTTCCTCTCATGCATAGTTGTTACCATCTCCTGCAACTCATCTGCCGATGACGCAAGTAAAACCTGATCATCACCATAGAGAAGACATTTGACGAGTAAATTCTTCATTCTTAAACCAAATTCTTTATCTTTCAAATCTTGCAAACAACTTTCCATGAATAAGTTAAACAGCCATGGTGACGCTACACATCCCTGTCTTACCCCCTTTTGGATGCTAAACCATTCAGTGTATGACCCATGTATCCTCACGCAAGCTCTAGAGTCCTCATAGAGAGACTTCAGAGCTCGAATAAGGTTGCTACTCACGCCATACATATACAGTACCGACCAAAGTTCATTCCTCACCACTTTGTCATAGGCCTTTTCCAAATCCACAAAAGCGCAATAGACCTTTTGACTCTTGGCCAAAAATTTCTCGGCTATGCTTCGCAATGAAAAGACCTGATCCGTACATCCCATTCCCTTTCTAAAACCCGCCTGTGCATCCCATATTTTCTCATCGGTTTCTTTCATAACTCTCTCAACCAACACTTTCGCATACAGTTTGCCGACGACGCTGAGTAGGCTAATGCCCCTGTAGTTTTTGCAGTCTTGATGCGAGCCCTTAAAATTTAAAAAATAAAATAGAAAAATTGTATGATATATTACCTAATAATTTTGTTTAATTGGCTTCGTTGATTATTTATACAAAAATATTGTAATTATGTTTAAATTAAAAGGATCTACTTATAATATGTATATTTCATGTTGAGATTTATGATACAAGT
The DNA here is from genome assembly GCA_963662185.1 of Eilema griseolum. Classification (NCBI taxonomy): domain Eukaryota; kingdom Metazoa; phylum Arthropoda; class Insecta; order Lepidoptera; family Erebidae; genus Eilema; species Eilema griseolum. Next base: position 1,826,977 of record OY759246.1, read on the forward strand.
TGATATCGCGTCATACAGAATTGTATAATAAACAGTTTGATTAATAAGTTCAATCCCTTTCATAGATGCATGTTGTTTGTATTTCACAAATTACGTGGCGTATCCGCTATTCTCCCCTTACCGGGGACGATGGCACTTGATTTGTGTCGTCTGGCCCGGTAAACATATCAACGGGCCAGTTAAAACTTTTTTTTTCCCATGTGGCCCGGCACCAGATCAAGTCACCGGGGCAGATGGGATACACTCGTTACAAAATCGGCGAAACTGTTTAGATGTCGAACTATCAATATAATGTGCCTAAAACTGAGACAGAGCCATTTAACTTAAGCACTTAGAATTTAAAGAATATGGTTGTTCTAATTACTACAGCAATTCTTATTTTTTTTTTTTTTTATATAGGACACGCCAACTTGACCTCACCTCGCCTGATGGTAAGCTAAAGGCAAAGTCTCAGGAAAGAGGGCCACCATTACAGACACTAAGTGCTACAATGGTGGCACTCAGCTTGGCGGCCTCATCAGATGCTTTTTCACGCCCCGCTTAAAGGCCTCGGGACTGTAGGAAGAAGGAAACACGTGAGCTGGTAATGAATTCCAAGTCTTGGTGGTGCGGCAAAGAAAAGAGTCTCCGAACCGCTTGGTTCTTGCTCGTATATTCTGCACAGTGTGAGGGTGACATCTAAGGCCTGCACGTGTTGTCCTATGTAGGAAAGGAGATAGTGGGATTAGTTGGAAGAGCTCGTCAGAACACTCACCGTGGTAGAGACGGTAAAATACAGCCAAGGAAGCAATATCTCTACGCATCTGCAAAGGCTCGAGGGTGTTCGTGACCTCAGGGTTCCCAATAATTCGGACCGCGCGTCGCTGCAACCTGTCGAGAGCATCTAGTAGGTATTTCGCGGAGCCATCCCAGAGATGCGAGCAGTATTCCACGCAGGAGCGAATTTGTGTCTTATAGAGAAGACACACTTATAGAGAAGACACCGCTGCTCCGGCGTGAAAAAACGTCTCACTTTGTTTAGGAGTCCGAGTTTCCGCGAGGCTGTTTTGATGATGCTCTCGATGTAATTTCTGTTATTCAGTTTGCAGCGAATATCCATGCCTAGGATATTGAGATTGTCCTGCAGTGGCAGTGGCGTGCTCTGAAGAGTGGGAAGGGGAAGGAAAGAAATCTTATAGGTACATAGTGTTAGAGTCGATAACACAAGCTCAAGTCTGATCAAATTAGAGGATGATATGTACATCATAGACGAGTCTTTAGTTTGTGAAATGGCTATGCTGCAAGGTTAAAATCCTGGTCGTAATACTAAAAGTCAATTTCGAAAAACCAAAAAGGAACGGTATTTAATCACAAAAGAAAAAAAAAGGAGCCCTTAGAGGATCGCTTCGTTTTCCTTGTCTGTCAAGAACTTTTTCTCAGGAATGCGTAGTGATATTAAGTTAAAATTAATACCACATACTCAAGTCTAACAGTGCTATAAAAAAGTTCTGTAACGTCTTGATACTGTGCAAAATCAAACTCCTAAGTCAACGCAATTATAATACTTTATTACGGTTTATATAGCAGAAGTTAATCTAATTTTGCGCAGAACCCTCAGAGTGCGAGTCCAACTCGCAGTTGATCGAGTTTTTCTATACCTTTTTTATACCATTTAGGTGGTAGACAAGCACACGACCCACCTGATAGGAAGGTGTTATCGTGGCCTATGTACGTGTGCCAACTTATATGGCTTACAATTATATTTCCAAATTGAATGTACCATACCATGAGTACGATTTAGATTTATTTTTCACCAGCACTAATCAACTTAAAGCCAAGTTGAGCAGGTAATTTTTTGACAAAGTGTAATGCGATTATCGAAATAACTTTTCTTTTGTTCTATGCTAGGTGTAGTTTATTAAATATGTATATTATTACTATTGCAATGCTATCTACCGTCTTGTACATGTCATAATAACAGCTATAAGCAAAAACTTGTAATTGGCCATTTTATATTACAATTGTTTTAATCTGTATTCTAGCTGTAAGTTTTGCCGAAAGAATAAATAAAATAAAAATAAAAATAAATGACATCTATAAAGCAACCAAATATAAATTACCTACTTAACCAAACAAAATATAAATTGTATTTAAAATCCTCTTCATACTTACCACTGTAATATTTTGCGGGCGTATTCAGACAAAATTATCGATATAAAAGGAAATCGTTTGGCTATCAGCCAAGGTGTGAACTGAAACGTACATAATATTATAAAATAAAATGTTTGAGCATAGACTCTTACAAAAAAGGCTGCTATTTAATCCTATTGGTGATCAATTTGCAGAATCATATTTATCAGAAGACGTTTGCTCACTATCTCATCAGCTCATCGTTTAGTTGTGATATAATCATGAAACCTAATATATCAATTTTTTTGCGTGGTCAACATAAGTCTCTTGCTTGCTCGCACAAAATAAATTGTAAACTAAAGCAAATGAAAAAAAAAAGAAAAATCTCGTTCTAATATAGTTCGCTGAGTTTCTTGCTGATATCTTCTCAGTAGAACTAACCTACCGAACCAGCGAAAGAATCATTTTCCAATGGTTTATTTTTACATTATTTAATATTTTAATATTATTTCTTGACATACTCAATTGTAAAATTTTGACGTTCATATGTGCTCTTTGTGTGCCTAATCTGAATAATTGAAATTGATTCTTTGATTCGTCTTTGATTCTTTGTCTCAAAAAAGACCCACAAAATAACAAACAATTATATAGACTTACAATAATGTTAACAGGAATTTAATATAGGTACATACTAGCTATTATTCTATACTACTTTATATTGTATTATCTTTCGAACTAAAGGTGTGTACCAAATATCAGAATAATCATTAAAGAGAAAAGGGGAATACCAAGGTTTAAAGATCATTTTAAGTACTTTTCTAGTCAATTAGTATTAAAGTTATCGGGATATTTACCATATTGCTCCGAAATTACGGTACTGTTGCTGTTGGTAAATATTAAGATAACTTTAATACTAATGTGAGTGACCATGATAGTACACACATAAATACAGTCACGCCTTTATCCCCGGAGGGTTAGAGGTGAATTGACACCCTCATTTCACCAATCGTTAAATTCGGTCGCATGTAATAGTGGGTGAGCCTATTGCGGTCTTCCGGGCACTATTGTCGACTCGAGGCATGCATCTGAGGCTGAGTCTGGGCTGTATATATCTCACTGATGTTAAACAGCCCTATCCCTTAGTCGCCTTGTACGACACCGCACGAGATGACATGGGGTGGCCCAAGTTCTACTCTGCCGGGAATCACGTGGCGTAGCGGTAGAGTATTCGACTGCTATGCAGAGGCGCGGGTTCAATGCCCGCTCAGTGCAAATATTTGTATGCATGAAAATGTATATTTGCATTGGTCTGGGTGTTTCTATGTATAATATGAATGTATTTAAAAAAAAGTATTTAAGTATGTTTATCCGCATTCTAGATCCCATAACACAAGCTAGTACGCTTACCATGGGTCTAGATAGCGTTGTGTAGAATGTCGTGGAATATATTTATTATTATTTATTTATTTATTATTACCATGGTAGTTTAAACACCTATTTTGTTAGTCAAGATCGATCTGATGCTACAAATTGTTAAAACTGTTAACAGATTAGTGAGTCTCATTTACAACAGTTTCAGGAGGTTTTTTCCATAGTACATATCTACTATGTGGTTATTAGATGTGGTAAGCAGTAAGTAAGTCCGGAAGCGTTATAATGACTACGAACATCAACACTCGATGTCGAGAACACTTTCTCACGCATCTGGCCTCTTGTTGATAGCAAACAGTTCCGAAGTACTGTTACCACTTCCTATTTGTTTGGGTGGAGATTGACCGACTTATTCAAGAGTCATTTGTTTGGTTAGGCTTCACCAAGCACAGGAGTAAATAGGAACTTATAATGATCAGTGCATGGATTTTGCTGCCGTACTTTTAAGTATTGAATAACTTAATGTTTTTTTATTTTCAATATTATGTAGTAATATTAAAACAATAATGATACAATCAAAAGTACCGTGTATGACAATCTGCTGTATACAGAGTGTATTTTTTGGCGATTTCTGTCTTTCCTAGTACTGAAAGCTAAAATGGTCTCATAGAGTTTTTTGATCCCCACATGAAATTGAATCGATTGGCATAAAAAAAATATTTTTGGACTTTTTGCATTTTTTTTGCCAACTAAAAGTTTTTACAAAATCTGTGAATGCAGTTCAAAATATGTCAAAAAGTTAGGGAAGGTCTTCTAAGAACGTTTTACTGTAACTGCAACGGTTAAGGTACTTGCCCTTACTGCCCCGTTTCAAAAATACACCCTGTATAATATTCTATTCATACACCGGAGTAAATCAAAATGTTAAAAAATCCCCGGAACAAATAGAAGTAACTTGACAATACCCCGACTGGGCACGTTTGTCAAAGGACCGATGGCCGTTGGAGCAAACGAGTCCTAGAGCGGAGACCGCGAGAGACCGGAGTAAACGAAAGGTAGGACGCTCCTAGCCAGATGGACTGACGACCTGAAAAAGGTGGCTGGGACAGACTGGATGCGGAAGGCGGAGGATCGGAGAAAATGGCGCACATTGGCAGAGGCCTATGTCCAGCTGTGGACTGATTGATTTGATTTTATTTGACAATACCCAATATTCTTATAAACATCTTCTCTTTATTAAACTTCAAGTTAATAACAACACAAAAATGCAATCGCAGAATATTTGCTTCCATTTTCGTGCAACAAATGATTGTAAGTTCTGTCCGAGGCAAGTTCCTGGGGGACATTATATTCAAGAATCAAGGATTATTGTCCTCTGCGGACAAAAGTTTCTCGCTTTCACAGACCATAAATTAACAGGTTCTTGTAAGACCACACTTGTAGTATTATCGCGTTACTGAATAATTCGATAACACAATGTCATTTCATTAAAATATATTTTATTTTATACCATTTAGGTGACAGGTCAGGGCAGACACATATAAGGTCGCGTTGCAGACCCTTTAAGAAACTTCAGATGCCCTTTTTGAAGAACTAATAGGAGGTAAGACACGGTGGTATTTCCGCCCAATCGAACAGTCCGACTGGGGTAGTATCTCCGCCCTAAAGAATACCGCGGTTATAATAACTTCGTGTTGTGTTCCCAGCGGTGAGTACGGTAGCCAGAGCTCACTGGAGAATTTGTGCTGTCAGTGGGATGACTAAAGGCTTGTCCTGCTTTGTCCTCTACACTAACGGCACAGAGACTCTGTGCTTACAGGGCAGCACTGCAGCAGCACAGCCAATAGTTTGTCAAAATAAGAGAAACTTTACTCAGAGAAGTTTATAAAATCTTTTTATAATCAATAGGCTCGCGTTTGAGCTCGCGTGGTGATACTATGCTCGGCGTTGGAACACGCTTGTCTAAAATCAACATTCTGGAAAAACAGACAATCACATCTTAATTTATATAAAAATCAATTGCTGTTCGTTAGTCTCGCTAAAACTCGAACGGATTTATCTCATCTTGGTCTTGAAATGTTCGTGGAGAACTAGGAAAGATTTAAAAGGTGAGAAAAATTCGAATAATTGCCGGGAACCGACATCGACGCGAGCGGAACCGCGGGCAAAAGCTAGTTTATAATAAAATCCCGCCTCCTTGAATGTATTTAACAAAAGTTTTCTTCTTGACTTCCCAAGAGTTCCCTTTCCTACATTTTATTGGACAACTGTTATGGTTTGGACCCTTTATTATAAATTATTTTAGACCATTAATCACGTTGTTTTTCATTCCCACGTTATAATTACTTGCTTTCTTCCTATAAGGAGTCCTGGTTCCTTTAAGCGGGACGCAAAAATATTTGGAGAGGTCGTTAAGATAGGAACAGCTATTTTAGGGACAACGTGTGTAATGGCAACCACTATTCTTTGAACTAGATACATCCTAGGATACCATCATGTGGAGTAGGTATAACCAACTTGACGATCAAATGTAAAAAGAAATGAGAAAACACAATTCATTTTGTAAATTTTCTAGTACCACGCCGTCATTCGCAAAAGAAGTGCATCGCTGCTATTCAGAATACGGTATAGTGACAACAGCGTCCTAAAAAGCATTGGTGCTCCAATTATTAAATTCCTTGTGAGAAGGACAATCAGTTAGGAGCACAATACAACCTGGGGTCCCCCTCGCAAAAATAAGAGATAGCTGCGTTATTGAGATAATTTCTAAATTAAAAATAGATCTAATAAATTAATTAATTAAAATAAAGTTATAACAATGTGCACTAACCCTAATCTAAGTCGTTGAATGATTTATTTTGATAACATAACATAACATAACATAAACTCACGTCTTTATCCCCGAAGGGGTAGGCAGAGGTGCTAGCACCCACATTTCACCAGTTTATGTTTAGGTCCCAATGTAACAGGTGGCGAGCCTATTGCCATTAACCGGGCACTTATAAGACTGCGTCATTGATGTGTGCCACCTGGGATCGAACCTGAGACCTCGTCTCAACAGTCCATTACCTATACCACTAGGCTATCGCCGTTTGATTTTGATTTTGATTTGATAAGTAAATAACATAATAGGAATTATTACTCATCCCACATAACTACATCAAGTTAACATCACTTTATTGACATTACCTTTGTCGAATCCTAAATCTTCAGCAAATAATTACAAATGTTTGTCAAGTGATTCGTGTATATTTGAGGTTCGGAGTTGGATCAAAGTATCTTTCGCAAATACGCCAAACTTTTCGTCAAATATAATTTTCGACATGTGAGGAACACAAACAGGTAATGTATAACAAACAGAACGCTATTGGATTTTGTTGATTTTTTGTTTAACGAGTGGCTCAGGACCCAATATATTCAGCTGGCTTTTTACTATAACGTTTTTATTTGATAAAAAGAAGATGTAGACATTTTTAGAGGAGGTAGGACACGGCGGAATTTCCGTCCAATTGAGCAGTCCGTCTGGGGAAGTATCTCTACCCTACAGAATCCCGCGACCATAATAACTTCGGTGTTGTGTTCCCGGCGGTAAGTAGAGTAGCCAGAGCTCTCTGGAGAGATTTTGTGCTGTCTGTGGGAAGATCAAAGGCTTGTATTGCTTCGTCCTCTACATTGACGAGTGTAACTCCCATGGTGTTGCACACGTTCATAGGCTACGGCGCGAACTATGTTTAAATGATTAAACTATGTTACTATTCACCATACCATATATAATATATCAAATATATCTCGATAATATCTTTTAAAAGTAATTTTATTTCAATCAAAGAATCAATTCAGGCACATAATTACATAATTTTACATTGAAGTCAAAAAATATTATATAAACATTGAATAAGATAGATAAACCATTGGACTATGATCCTTTCGCCTGGTTCGGTAGGTTAGTTCTACGGAGAAGGTACCAGCAAGAAACTCAGAGAACTACAAGAATTACATATCTTTTTTTGCCCCGAATTATGATCTCCTCTGGTGTTACAATGTCCGTAGGCCATGATAACCACTTTTCATCAGGTAGACCGTGTGCTTGTCTGCCACCTAAGTGGTCCAAAAAAGAAAAGATATTTTATACAATTGCGAACAAGCAAGAGACCAACGAGTGATATTCCTGTAAACTTCAGATATTATTCAAGTTACAACAAAATATATATTTATATTCTCTATTTACACAATGTAATCGTCCCGTTGTCCGAGAAATTCCATTTCAAAAATTGTCCTTTCTTTTCACCCTCACAAGCTATCCCGTAACAGTGTGATAGGGGTCTCCACAGTAAATTAAGTGTACGTCACCCTGAAACATTTTCCGACATGCCAAATAGTTGGCAATTTTCTGTACACCACGCATTTGCGGTATTCACCACGTGAAGATGAATACGAATTTTGTACATACATACAAACAAATCACGCCTTTATCCCTGGAGGGTTAGGCAGAGGGGAATTAACACCCACATTTCACCAATAATTATTATTGTATTCGGTTCCACGTAATAATGGGTGAGTCTATTGCCGTATTCCGGGCACTATTGTTGACTCGAGCCATGCATCTGAGGCTGAGTCTGGGCTGTATACATCTGTCTGATGTTATACAGCCCTATCCCTTAGTCGCTTTGTACGACACTGCATTGGAAGAGATGGGGAGGTCCTAATTCTACTCTGCCGGGAACCACGCGGCAATTTTTGTAAAGTATTCGTATAGCAAAATGTTATTTACACATATTTTTTTAACATGTTTTGTGATGATTATTATAATATAGTACGCATTTATATATAGTAAATGCTGTAGGCCTAAGCTATATTATAAATGCGAAAATAACTCTGTCTGTTTGTTACGCTTTGATGCCTAAACCACTAAATCGATTTTGAAAAAATTTGGTATTAAGGTAGATTAGACCTTGAGATGGGACATGGGCTATGTTTGGTTGCGATACTTCCACACGGACAGAGCCGGGGCCTACACCTAGTCTAGTATACTTTACACATCGTACAACTCCATTTATAAATAAACACAGGTGATACCAAATATCATGATACTGTTTTTAGGGCTTCACCTCAGTCGGTTACATAATTGAAGTGACACTTTTTCATTGACGATTAATTAAAAACAAGCTAACTATTATTACATCAATTAGGGTTGTAACGGAACTTCGCCCCCGCTTCGGTAACTGAGGAAATTTCACAAGAAATTGCACCTCCGCCTCCGCTTCCGCCTCCGCAAAATTTGTACAGAGTTGTAACAGAGATACATCATTCGTAGAACATCTTTCTTCAGAATAGCATCTTGTAACAATATAACAAATAATAACGATATAACTCAATCGATGCAACCGCCCGCTCGCTGCTTTAACGTTAGGTTTATGTTAAATTGTTATATTAAAGAAATGTAATATCTGCTTGTTTAATTGTGTGTTGTGCTTGTTTAATGGCGCACGAGACAAACCCCCAGTGGTTTTAGGATGTGCCAATGTGTGTAACGATTGTATTATACTTTGTAAGTAAATAAATAAAAAATAAAAAAATACTTACCTAATTTGTTGCTACGCGCAATGATCCTGTAACAAGAAAAATAAAATTAATTTCATATCTTTGTGAAATATGTGAGATAATAGTGATTCTTTTCCAAATGGAGATATATAAGCTTGATATATTTTGCATTTTATTACTACTGCATATCCATTTTTACTCGACTACGGCGAATTCAAAGGAGGGTTATGATTTTGACAGGCAATGTATGATGTTTGTAGGTTCATCTTTTCCTGAGAAATGAGGTATCATTAGAAGCGTCTTAATCGTCCACTGGTTATAGGCCATATAACCTGTCACTGAATCTAATGTGGCGCCCTCTAGCGGTTATAAAGTACTGTATTAAAAATAAATTTGAGATAAATATGTCGTGTTTGGTATCAACTGAAAGGGCTTAATTAAAACATTTCCAATAATGTACAAATTATACATATTGCTTTTTTTTATATAGGACACGTCAATTAGACTTCACCTTGCCTGATGGTAAGCTGAAGGCAAAGTCCCAGAAAAGAGGGTCACCATTACTTACACATACCGTGTGACAATGGTGACACTCAGCTTGACGGCCTCATCATATGCTTTTTCATACCCCGCTTAAAGGACCCGGGACTGCAGGAAGCAGGAAACACGTGAGCTGGCAATGAATTCCAGGCCTTAATGGTGCGAAAGAGGAAAGAGTCTCCGAACCGCTTGGTTCATGATCGGATATTTTGCACCGTGTGCCGATGACATCTAAGACCTGCACGTGTTGTCCTGTGTAGGAAAGGGGAGGGTGGGACTAATTGGAAGAGCTCATCAGAACACTCCCCATGGTAAAGACGGTAAAATACAGCCATGGACGCAACATCTCTACACATCTGTAAAGGTTCTAGGGTGTTTGTGACCTCGGGATTCCCAATGATGCGGACCGCACGTCACTGCAACCTGTCGAGAGCCTCATAATCATAATCATAATCATAATCATTTATTTGCGAAAATGGGTACATAAGGTGTTTACATGAAATATTTTTTTTAAACAGCTAAATTCCGCCTCAAGTACTAGTAAGTACTTTGCTGAACCATCCCAGAGATGCGAGTAGTATTCCACACAGGAGCGAATTTGTGTCTTGTATAGAAGACACCGCTGCTCCGGCGTGAAAAATCGTCTCACTCTGTTCAGGACTCCGAGTTTTCGTGAGGCTGTTTTGAGGATATTTTCGATGTAATTTTTGTTATTCAGGTTGCAGCGAACATCCAACCTAGGATATTGAGATTGTCCTGCAGTGGACAGTGGCGTGCTCTGAAAAGTGGGGAGGGGAAGGAAAGAAGATACTTTTGCTGTAAACGCACATGCCTGCGTCTTCTTAGCATTGAACTCAACCAGGTTCTCAGCACCCCATTGAGAAATGTGATTCAGGATCCCGTCAAGCTCAGTGACAAGAAGCTCCATAATAATATAAATAAAAATATAAGTTTAAAACTAAAACACGCCTACTGAAAAATCACGCTATACAAAGTATTAAACAAGAAAATACCTAGGATAACCGTGGTCGTATGCCACTTAGTCTAACAAAACAATACATTCTAGGAAAAAGTGGCATACGATTTTTCAGTAGTCAGGTTTTAGTTGTAATCTTATATTTTATATAGGACATGCCAACTTGACTTCACCTCGCCTGATGGTAAGCTAAAGGCAAAGTCTCAGGAAAGAGGGTCACCGTTACATACACTAAGTGTTACAATTGTGGCACTCAGCTTGGCGGCCTCATCAGATACCTTTTCACGCCCCGCTTAACTCTGTTTGTCTATCTATATGTTATGTTATAAACAGCTTAATCGATTTTGAAGAAATTTGGCACAGAGGTAAATAAAAGTAAACCTTAGAAAGGACAGCCTATATTTTGTCGCGATAACCGACATCCTCTTGGTAGGGTAAGGTAGATAGGTAAGTAAGGTAGGTACATACCTAAGTAGGTACCTAAATGAGGACAATCTACAGACTATATCACCGATTGGGTTTCTCATTTACCGGTTGTTGCCACTGTAGGCGGGGGCGAGTCATCAATTTTTATGGTACAGTCGAAAGTCAGTCGTAAAAACCTTATCTCCGCAATAAATATCGTAAATAAAAGGACAGTAAATGATAGCAGATGGTTAAAAACTGAACGTTTCAAACATACATATTGTTACGTGCACGGGGTACAATGAAATGCCGTTTACTCAACGAAGAGATTTATTAGCTCACCACAAACTAGACAATTAAATCACTTTTTTTTTTTTTACGTGCGCAAAATCCCCACGGATACCTCCCCACCGGAGCCGGTGGAGGAGGTTATGTCGGACTCGAACCGACTAAAACGCACGCCGCCTGTGGGTCGTTTTGGTTGCCGAAGGTGACTGGAAGGTTGACAGGCATATCCCTCGCACCCCAGCCGACCCAGGGCCGACAATTAAATCACTAGTACACACAGTACTTCTTCAACAGTTCCAGTCGCTCAGTAGTTCACAGTAGTCCACAGTCGTTGCTCAGGTTGCAGGTAGAATCTTCTTCGGTCGTTTAAGTTCGCTGTGTTCGTTATCGATCTCAAAGACAGAATGAATCGTGTAGCTATGCGAGCATGTTTTTATACCTCTCAATTAGGAGGATCGAATTATCCAGAAAGTTCGCGAGCGATAAATACCTATTCTTTTGATCTTGCCGCCGTCGCTTACCTTCGAGTACATTCTCGATATTTACCTATTGTTTGTTTTTATTCAAAAGAGTGTGTAGGTACTCGTAGGTAGGTTGTGACTTTTTGTTGACGATTCTAGATTTTTCTATGCCATTCGGTAGAGTACCTCGTCACTAACAATGCGTTTTTTATTTCTTGAAGATTCGATTATTAGTTTTCGAGATATCGACGGCTCTCGTAACAATATTATCATGCCGTTATATCCGGAGGGTTTGGCAGATGTGAAGTATTAAAGAATCAATTTCTTTTAATCAGTTTTGGTATATAAAGAGCACATGGGGACGTCAAAATTTAACAATTGGGTATTTGACTGTTTACAATGTTTTACCTACGCAGCGACTATAAGTGTAAACTTGTTATTGGCTTTCTATGACCTAATCCAACGCTATTCATGTTTTTATGCTGTAAGTTTTCCATGTAATAAATAAATAAATTAAAAAAAATAGTGACTTTTTACTAAACGTCAGAACGGTAAGTTATAAGGAAACTTGTATGAAATATTTTATTGTGACCTCATAATATTTAATAGTGAAATCATTTACATTTACATTTATTTATAGGTTGGGTGGATGATGAAAAATAAATAAATAATGTAAAATAATAACGCAACGCAACGCAACTTTTACCGCTCTTTTGCCATTCCTAATTTAATGAGCTCAATTAAATAATTTACTTTAATTATAGGAAAATACCCAATTGTTAAACAATATTTAATAATGGTTGGAAAATGATTCTTTCACTAGTTCGGTACGTTAGTTCTACTGAGAAGATACCAACAAGAAACTAAGAGAACTATTTAGAACAAGGTTAAGTTTGATATACAATAAAAGTCCAAAATTTAATGAAAAAAGTTCGTTACATTTTTCATTCATTCTGCAAGATGTCATTTAATTTTAAAGCTTCATAACATGAAAGTAAAGTTACAATTAAATGTCATTGTTGCGTATTTGTCATGACAGTGGTTTTGCCATGACATAAAATTAGCGGAATTAGGACCCTGCTTCTATTGGAATGAGAGAGAATGAGAATCATCAATTAGCCCACCCCAGTCCACTGCTGGGACTGGCAGATGAAATGGCGCACATTAGAAGAGGCCTCTTCTAATGTGCGCCATTTCATCTGATCCCCTGCCGTCCGCATCCAGTCTGTCCCAGCCCCCTTTTCAGGTCGTCCGTCTATCTGGCCAGGGGGTGTCCCTACCTTCCGTTTTCCTTCTCGCGGTCTCTACTCTTTTTTTTCACCTGCCTGTCAGAAGCAGAAACAGGCAGAATCAGGACGCGGCGGCTGCGTGAATCGCGCGCCTCCCCATTTCTGGGGACGAGTTGTGGACTCTGTGGTCCCCTCACCCGAGGAAAGAGCCAGATCGAGAGAGATCGCCCTGAGTCGGCCGGGGTGCGAGGGATACGCCTGTTAACCTCACCTTCGGCAACCAAAAACGACCCACAGGCGGTGTGCGTTTCGGTCGGTTCGAGTCCGACATAACCTCTTCCACTGGCTCCGGTGGGGGGTATCCGTGGGGATTTAGCGCACGTAAAAAAAATAGAGAAGGAAAACTTGGGATAAAACCCTTTGCCAATCCGTCTGGCCAGCGTGGCAATATTAGGCTAAAAAAACCTCACATTGATTGGATGTCATTGGCTAGGTACTTGTGGTTAATTGTGATAATGCACAAAGAAATAGGGGTTCCGTCGACGCCGCTCGAGCCTACAATTTGGCGACGGACATATTACTTTGTGGACGAATTTTAGCCGTAGCTTAAATCAGACCGATTTAAATTACGGTGGCGTTCAGAACAAGAAGCGCTGAGTTTCCAAATAATTTGTAGTAAGTACTTGGTAGGTACTGCTTGGCTAATGGTTTCCCGTCACAGCGGCAGTCGCGCGCAATGCTATTTTATCGCCAGAGTATAATTAGACGTGGAGCTTTCAAGTCTGACTGCAGGGATGAATAATATATTTTTATTTAATTAGTATAAAATGCTCGAGAGTAATTGGTTATATTTACTTCCAGTCCCAATCGAACAGGTGCTAGACGAGCACACGGCCCTCCTAATGAAAAGTGGTTACCATGGCCTATGGACGTGTGTAACACCAGAGGAGCCACACTCGCGCTACTGACCCTATAAGCACTGAGTTTCTGTGCCGTCAGTGCAGAAGACAAAACAGGACAAGCTTGTGGTCTTCCTACTGACAGTACAAAAACTCTCCAGTAAGTGCTGGCTATTACTCACCGCCGGGAACACAACACGTGGTTATCATGTCTGCAGTATTCTGTTGGGTGGAGGTATAGAAACTCTCTGTTCTTACAGTGACGGCAGCACGAGTGTGACTCCCCTAGTGTTGCAACGTTAATAGGTTACGGGAACCACTTTATATCAGGTGAGCCGTGTGCTTGTCTGCAACCTAAGTGGCACAAAACAATTACACTGTGCCTTGTCATAATTCTCTGAGCATTTTCCCAATTGAGTTGAGTCAGCATTTCAGTGTAACTGTGATGCGGTTGAATTTCGATATTTTTCGTGTAGCGACTTGGCAGTCGCTGACCTCGACAACCAATTGGTATTGATGAAATTTTGGAATCGATGTTCTGTTGTTTCTGCAGAGTTTCAGTAGTTCTGTAAACGTACTTGAAACGCGCATAAACGTGCGCGTTATTAGGTGCCACAAAATAATATGGTTAAGTTTTACGCTAGTTCTCTGGCCGCCAAGCTGAGTGTCACCATTGTCACATGGTATATACTTAGTCTGGCCATAAATACTGTTACAATTAAAATAAGAAAGATATTACATTTGAAATTGGAATCTGTCATTTTTATACGATTGTTCATTGTGTTTTCTAATTTTGGCGCCAATACATTGTACAATATTTTGCTATATTAAAATGGAGTGGGCTGATAAAGAAAACCGAATCACTGTGATTGCATTACACAAAGTTGGTATGGAGCCGAATGTAATTTTTTAAAAACTCTCCATACGCTTGGTATTAGTCAAATGTTTGTATACCGGGCTATTAATAGGTACAATGAGACCTCCTCTGTTTGTGACAGAAAAAGATCTGGCCGTCCACGTAGTGTTCGTACGAAAAAGGTGGTCAAAGCAGTAAGGGAAAGAATTCGAAGAAATCCTGTCCGAAAGCAAAAGATTTTATCTCGGGAGATGAAGATAGCACCCAGAACCATGTCGCGCATTTTAAAAGATGACTTAGGACTTGCAGCCTATAAGAGACGCACTGGTCATTTTTTAACTGATAATTTAAAATAGAATAAAGTGGTAAAATTGAAGCAACTACTGAAGCGGTACGCAAAGGGAGGTCACAGAAAAATTTTGTTTACGGATGAGAAAATCTTTACAATTGAGCAACATTTTAACAAACAAAATTAAGGTATTTATGCTCAAAGCTCTAAGGAAGCTTCCCAATTAGTCGACAGAGTGCAACGTGGGCATTATCCGACTTCAGTGATGGTTTGGTGAGGTGTTAGCTATGAAGGAGTGACTGAGCCATATTTTTGTGAAAAAGGTATCAAAACATCGGCACAAGTGTATCAAGATACCATTCTTGATAAGGTAGTTAAACCCCTTAACAACACCATGTTCAATAACCAAGTATGGTCCTTCCAACAAGACTCAGCGCCGGGTCATAAAGCTCGGTCCACGCAGTCTTGGTTGGAAGTGAACGTTTCGGACTTCATCAGAGCTGAAGACCGGCCGTCGTCTAGTCCCGATCTTAATCCGCTGGATTATGATTTATGGTCAGTTTTAGAGAGTATGGCTTGCTCTAAACGCCATGATAATTTGGAGTCCCTAAAACAATCCATACGATTGGCAGTGAAGAATTTTCCCATGGAAAGAGTGCGTGCTTCTATTGATAACTGGCCTCAACGTTTAAAGGACTGTGTTGCAGCCAATGGAGACCACTTCGAATAAGCTTTTTATATTTTAAATTGTTTTATATTTATGTATTTAAACTAACACACTGTAAAAGTAATAAATATTATTTGCAATAAAAAAAAATGTTTTTTCTTCGTAACAATATTTATGGCTAGACTAGGTATTAGTAATGGTGACTCTCTTCTGAGACTTTGGCTTCAGCTTACTATCAGGGGAGGCGAAGTCTTATTGACGTGTCCTACATTAAAAAAACCTACGATCAGATCCTTACAGGGGAATGCTTTGACAAACTAAGCACATATACAGGGTGTATTTTTGAAACGGGGCAGTAAGGGCAAGTACCTTAACCGTTGCAGTTACAGCAAAACGTTCTTAGAAGACCTTCCCTAACTTTTTGACATATTTTGAACTGCATTCACAGATTTTGTAAAAAACTTACAGTTGGCAAAAAAAATGCAAAAAGTCCAAATTTTTTTTTTATGTCAATCGATTCTATTTCATGTGGGGATCAAAAAACTCTATAAGACCATTTTAGCTTTCAGTACTAGGAAAGACAGAAATCGCCAAAAACGTTTCCCATACATTTCGGCAACAGAAACAAATTTCTACGATGGTCTAACTTTTTGTTATGGCCAGGAAGTGGGTAGAATTGACTGTAAAGTAAATAAAAAGAATTTTTCCCTCAAATTTCGAATTTGATTCGAAAATCTGTGTGTTATACTTAGTTTTAGCTGAGAAACTTCGTATGAGTTATTAATTAAGGATTTTCGCTAAAATGTCTTCTAATCGTGAAAAAATTGACTTATTAGAAGCGTATTTTGTCAATAATCGAAATGCGGGAGCTGCATTAGTGTGGTACCGCAATAAGTATCCGTTGCGGCATGTGCCAACAAGAAAGGTTATTACAAATCTTTTAAAAATCCTGGAATTGCAGGGTTCTTTCAAAAGAAAGCGGCAGCCTCGTGTGGACATGGACACGGAGATTGCGGTTCTGACTTATGTCGAAGCATATCCAGAAGTATCGTCCAGGCAAGTCGCCCTTGAAGTAGGTGTATCCCACTCCCTTGTGATAAAGATATGGAAGAACTACGGCTACAAGTGCTATCGATATGGGCGCATAGTTCAAGTGTTACATCCGGGTGATGATGTTCGAAGGCTTACTTTTTGCAGATGGGTAAGAGGAAAAATAAGCAGAGATCATGAATTTTTAAATTACATACTGTGGTCAGACGAAACGAATTTTTCCAATAACGGTATGTACAACAGAAAAAATCACCACTATTGGTCCAAAGAAAATCCACTAAGAGTTACGGCAAGTCATAATCAGGTTCGCTTCTCATTCAACTGTTGGTGTGGTATAATGTCCAATCGAGTCATAATGGTGGGATTTTATGAAGGGAAACTGAATTCTGCCATGTATAATGAAGTCATTTTACACCATCTTGAAAACGAGATGGACGAATGGCCCCAGTCGGAATTGCGAAAAGTTCATTTTCAACAAGATGGTGCTCCGCCACATTACAGTCACCTTTCGCGTTCCAATTTGAGCCGCCTATTCGGTACACAGTGGATAGGTACACATGGTCCAACACAGTGGCCACCTCGTAGCCCCGATCTAACACCACTTGATTTTTTTTATGGGGCTTCGTGAAAATCGAGGTGTATAAGACGACGTACGCCAGTGTTCAAGAGCTCAAGGATGCATTAATGACCATTTTACGTAATATTCATCCCAGAACATTATTAGCCGCCATTCGTTCAGTGCAAAAAAGGATAGACTTATGTATTCGTGAAAATGGAAATCATTTTGAGCAATTTATTTCATAAACCAATTTCTTAAATGTTTAAATGATTTTTTTTATTTAAAAAAGTTCAAAATTTTACCTGATCTATGAGTTTCGAGTTGATTTATCATATTTCCGTACGAAATGTATGGGAAACGTTTTTGGCGATTTCTGTCTTTTCTAGTACTGAAAGCTAAAATGGTCCCATAGAGTTTTTTGATCCCCACATGAAATAGAATCGATTGGCATAAAAAAAAAATTTTGAACTTTTTGCATTTTTTTTGCTAACTGTAAGTTTTTTACAAAATCTGTGAATGCAGTTCAAAATGTCCCAAAAAGTTAGGGAAGGTCTTTTAAGAACGTTTTGCTGTAACTGCAACGGTTAAGGTACTTGCCCTTACTGCCCCGTTTCAAAAATACACCCTGTATACTGCTACTAATTATTATACTTCAAAGAAAAGCATGTACCTACTAGTAGGTAACATAACATAAACTCACACCTATATCCCCGAAGGGGTAGGCAGAGGGGGTAGGACACGGCGGTATTTCCGCCCAATTGAGCAGTCCGACTGGGGCAGTACCTCCGCCCTACAGAATACCGCGCCTATAATAACTTCGTGTTATGTTCTCAGCGGTGAGTAGGGTAGCCAGAGCTCACTGGAGAATTTGTGCTGTCAGTGGGATGACTAAAGGCTTGTCCTGATTTGTCTTCTACACTGACAGCACAGAAACTCTGTACTTAGAGGGTTGGCAGCGCGACTGTGACTCCTCTGGTGTTACAAACGTCTATAGGCCACGGTAACCACTAATATATAAACCACCACACCATCAGGTGGGCAGTGTGCTTGTCTGCCACCTAAGTGGTATAAAAAAAAGCACCCACATTTCGCCAGTTTATATTTAGTTCCCAATGTAATAGGTGGCGCGAGCCTATTGCCATTAACCGGGCACTTATAAACCTGCGCTGAATACACACATGTATGATATAATACAGAAATAACATACTTAAATTAATGTACTCTCTTTTGCTTGTGCAAGCAGCTTACGTCGCGTCGTTCACTTCTCAGCACATCTCTGCTTCAACGCCAAATTCATTAAGAGCAGAGATGAAGAGTGCTATCAAGCCAGATTAAACTCACTGACATTAGGAAGCTTTCACAATATACCGCGTGTACACAATCTGTAACAGAATATACTCTAATGTTAAAATAATTTAATAGATGCATTATGACAATTGTAGTCATGGGTTGAATTGTCTCATTTTATTGTGAGGATAATCGATTTAGATTACAAACGATTAATCGCAATGTTACTAGAATGTAATTTTTGTAACATTTTAAGTTACTTTCGACCTGTATCGTAAAAGGCATTAGGTTGCAGCGGTAACCGTGAGAATTCCGAGAAGTGAAACCGGTTCAAAAATTAAAAAAATGGCTAAAATTCGTGTGCCTTATTCAATATGTGTAACAAGTTCCAACAAGTACAATCAATCAAACCTCCCTAAATTATTTCCATGTTTAATGATTTTTATTTATTAACTTTCTGTGCTACTTTCGCTTTCATTATCAAAAACAAAAAATCGTTGTCTCCAGTATGTGATACGGCAAAAGTAACATCGAAGTAACATTCTGAGTTGTGTAACACAGAAACAATAGAGGGCCAGAAGCAACGCAAAATATTACAAAAGTTATATTCTGGCAACGCCGACCATAAAGATAATGAGTCCATACGATTAAAATAACATAACATACTTTTTTTTTTTTTTTTTTTACGTGCGCGAAATCCCCACGGATACCTCCCCACCGGAGCCGGTGGAGGAGGTTATGTCGGACTCGAACCGACTAAAACGCACGCCGGTCACGATCTGGCCCTCGTCTCGGGTGTGGGGACTACAGAGTCCCCAACTCGACCCCGAAAACGGGGAGGCGCGCTAGGCGAACATAACATACTGCCAGTCTTAGATTATATACAAACTCTATACCTAGACGAAGCAATTGTTATTTAAACACGGTTAAAAATGACTACTTTCAGTAAAAGTATAATGTCAATAATGAATGTATAATACACTCTACATTCATTATTGACATTAGAAAACTTACACAGTTTTTTGCGATGAATTTAGTTAGCAAGTCAGTCAAAACAGCTGCCAACAATATTTGATTTTTAAGTTATGATTCTGAACTCTACAGCACTATAATTTTCAAGTCTTTGTCATGAACGCGAGCGAGGACTCGGGGCCGCACACGCTCACCGAGTGTCCGACGTGGGAAACGCCGAGACGGGAGCTTGTGGCGGTTTTGGGAGTGAGAGTTCTCAAGCTCTCCACCTTGCTCGCGGCTATGGTCCACTGCGCGAGCAAGTAATGCTCGTGAAGGAGGAGGCGGGGCGGGAGCGGCAGCGGTAGCGACGAAGGATCGCAAGCCAAGCTGCCCGCGTACGAAGGCAATACGGGCGTCGGAGGTCGATGAACGACCTCCGCCCCCCATGAGCGCAGGCCTGGGGGTGACAGGTGGAGCCGCCTGTCACCCTGGCAGAAGCAGGCTGCGGCAGTGGCGCGCCTCGCGCGCCTCCACGTTTCCGGGAACGAGTTGGGGACTCTGTAGTCCCCACACCCTAGGAGAGGGCCAGATCGTGAGAGATGGCCCTGGGTCGGCCGGGGTGCGAGGGATATGCCTGTCAACCTCACCTTCGGTCGGTTCGCGTCCGACATAACCTTCTCCACCGGTTACGGTGTCTGTAATGTAGTCTGGGGCGACGGCGACTGACAGAATGGTACATTTGGCGGCAGTTTTACCATATTTGGTGACAGATTTGCAATTTTAGTGCACATATTCGATGACAAATTATAAACTTTGCGGATAAAAAATATATTTCACATATTTTATTATAAATATTATTGAGTATGTGCGATTAGTCTTATACGAGAGATTTTAACTTCCTTATTTACAACTTAATTTTTTCATTGGATAAAAATTCAATATTGGCTTCTATCGTTGTGTTTCCGGATTATACGTATCCAAACATATAGTAGAACAAAAAATTGTGGCACTCCAAGAACGCTAACGGAAGTGGAAACAGTCGGTATTAAAAGTAATTACTTCAAAAAGTAAAGTGCTCAACGTGTCTAAAAAAGAATGCTGGTGGCGCGATTCTCATGCCACCTGAGCTAGTGGACTGTATTATGCGGGGGGTGAAGTTAACATGTTTCATATGACACTTTACACAACAAACAAGACAGGTGATCGGGTTGCCGCGGAGGTGGTTTAGACATTGAATGCAACCCGAGAAATTAGGAGAGGATGCACTAACCTTTACGAAGCCACGTGCTATCGGGGCCGGTACACCGGTCTTCTCTTCCTGGCTCAGGAGCTGCTGCCCACATCACTAAATCACTTGAGGGACACACGAGAGGCACAATCCGATCGGTATAGGTCTATGAAAGCGGTTAAAATCCAACAAACATTATTCATTTCTGAGAGTCGCGCGCGCCGCCGGCCATTGTTTTTTCGTTCAATGCGAAGTGACGATGCGGCCACTTTGACCATTGGCGGGCGAAAAACTATTGTTATCTTTCACTTAGAGGTAGTGCGGGAGGGAGATGGGTATAGGGAGCGTGTGCTCAGCGTCAACCAATTGAGACGATTTGAGTATACTACTACTGGCGCCACCATTCCCCCCGGCTTGAAGGGTTACCTTCAAAACGAAAAATGCGGAACAAATCTAAAGTCTAATCTAAATCTAGGTTTGGGAAATAACAACTAAAATATAAACCTAGATTTGAACTCGTGCCTACTGCTGGCTAGGCAGAGGGCAGAGGCGAACAACCGGGCGCAGATACGATCCGGTTGTGGTTTTAACCCGTACAACACGAGTTATCCCGCGGGAATCGGGAAAAACTTCATCTACTACTCCTAGAGGCCAATGTAAAGGAGGCGCATTCTCAGTCATAAGGACTACCACCGTACCTACAGTAATTGGGTTGGATGGAGTATTCCATTTTTGACGCGACTGCAGCGTGTGCAAATAATCGGTTCTCCAACGATTCCAAAACGATTGGACTAATTTATCTAAAAGAGCGTGACGAGTTAGAAGGTGCATTCTATCGTCATCAACATCTATTGCGGGCAAATATTTTAGAGGAGTCGTATTTAAGAAGTGAGCTGGCGTCAACGCTAATGGCTCTGACGGATCGCTAGATAGAGTCCGACATAGCGGACGCGTGTTCATCACCGCCTCTACTTGAGCGAGTACGGTACTCAACTCCTCGAACGAGAGAATCTGTTCGCCTATGACGCGAAACAGATGCGACTTAAGGCTTTTAATATTCGCTTCCCAATTGCCACCAAAATGACTAGCTGCAGGCGTGTTAAAGTACCATTCAATGCGATTTTCGGCTAAGATGTGAGCGAATTCACTTTGGTAGTACTTAGACCGTAAGAATGTGTGCAATTCCGAAATACTACGTCGGGCCCCTACATAGTTTGTACCGTTGTCCGAAAACATGCGCTTAACCGGACCACGACGCGACAAAAAACGTTTAAAAGCGGACATAAAATTTTGCGTACTTAAATCACCGGTCAACTCTATATGAACCGCGCGAGTTGTCATACAAATGAACAAACAAACATAAGCTTTCGTGGAGCGAATGCCACGACCACGAGCAATGGTGACTTTGAAAGGCCCAGCAAAGTCTGTGCCGGTGTGTACGAAAGGTTTTGCGGATTGAACAACACGACAAGAGCGATGATCGGCCATTTCAGGCGCGATAAAACGCGGGCGAAGTTTAAAACAAGGTACACATCTGTGTACTCTAGCGCGAATCAAATTACGAGCGGAAATTATCCAGTATTTCTGTCTCAAAATAGACATTAACAAATCGGGACCAGCGTGACAATTCACCTTATGATGATAATCTACTAACAAATCTTATACGTGGTCCTTACGCGGGAGAACTACTGGATGCCTTTGTTCAAATCCTAAACTTGAATTTCTCAAACGACCACCTACTCGAATGAGTCCATCTTCCAAAAATGGTTTCAAGTGTCGGAAAGAACGACTACAAGGTTTGTTAAATTCTAAATTTTTAAATTCAGAAGCAAAATAACATTTCTGCAACTCGCGAAGTATGACCAATTCAGCTTTATCTAAATCAGCGGCAGTTATATGACCGCGCGTAGATAAAATTCTCAAAAATCGGCCTACATAAACAACACAACGCAACAGTCTCGACCAAGACGAGACGCGATTAGCCAACAACAAAATAAGGGACTCTTCACGTGGGACCGATACAACAAGCGAGTGCTTCTTCTCCTCGGGTGGTTCGGAAGCCGTAGTGGGATTGAATTGACTAACTGGCCACTTATCTAACGCGGCATGAATCCAGGACGGTTCACTAAACCATAACGGGTGATCTAAAATTTGCGAAGGAAGCAATCCACGAGAGAGACAATCGGCTGGGTTGTCGGTGCCAGCAACGTGAAAGAGATTTTGTGGCGCTAATTCCGATTGAATTTTTGCCACTCTATTAGCGACGAATGTGTCCCAACGATGGGGCGAAGAGTGGGCCCAACACAAAGCGACTGTTGAGTCCGAAAAAGCTAAAATTCTACTAATATTAATGCGACTACTACAAGCATTGGCGATAGAGGTGATCAATCTAACTAACAATAGTAAAGCGCTTAGCTCGAGGCGTGCCAGAGAGACGACCTTACGGGGAGAGACCTTTGATTTCGCGCTCATAAGGCTAATTGAAACCTTACCTACATTCGAGACATGAAAATAAACTACTCCTCCATACGCCTTCTCACTAGCGTCCGCGAAGCCTACTACCGTAACAACACTATGTTGCGATATACCTACATGACGCGGAATTTGTATTTGGTCAAGCACAGAAAGTTCCTTTCTAAAGCGAGCCCACAACTTAGCAATGTTGTCGGGCGCGGTGTCGTCCCAATCACAATTGGAAAGCCAAAGCTCTTTTATAAGTAGCTTGGCGTACAAAACGACAGGAGCTACGAATCCCATTACGTCCCATATCCGTGCCACACACGACAGGATAATGCGTTTAGTACAAGTTTGCGGGGTCGAACTAATTTTCAAACTAAACTTATCAGATGAGGGCGACCAGCTTAAACCGAGCACCTTGTGCGTATCACTTTCATCGAATTCCTTAACCGAAGACAATCGGTGCGACGGTGGAATCGACTCTAACGCAGTTTGCGAGTTGCTCGTCCATTTCACGAGATCAAATTGACCAGCCTTCATGAGACTTATAACTTGAGCGGCCGTCTCGACAGCCTCTGCCTCGCTATCTACACTATACACGAAGTCATCCATGTGTAAGCCCGTCTCAATGGTGGCTCTCGCTTTCGGAAATGCATCGCCCTCGTCAGCGGCCAACTGCTTGACGGTGCGAAGTGCGTGAAAAGGGCTAGATTTAAGCCCGAAGCAAACACGATTAAATTCGTAAACCATTAAAGGTTCTTGCGGTGAAAATCTATACAAAAATCGTTGAAACCTACGATCGGATTTGCGCACTTCAAGGCACAAAAACATTTGTCGAATATCTGCAGAGAGTGCAACAGCGAATAAGCGAAAATTTACAATTATGTTAAATAAATTACCTTGAAGATTTTGACCACAATACAAAATGTCATTAAGCGACACGGAAGTGCTAGTCTTAGCACTGCCATCCAAAACTACGCGGAGCTTAGTAGTAAGCTTATCTTCTCTAATAACTTAGGAATTTTATTGCCGCGATGATCCGACTCAAATAAACGAATGGTTTCCGAATCTAATTTCTTTAAACCCATATACAAAAATAAGAAGTCGCAGAGGTCATCGATCATTAGGTTTTTTACGGCGCGAACAGATGATGCGAAAGTATCTAGAAACTTCTCTAAGTTTTGATCGTTACATGCCGTAATGGCTTTCAAATCAAACATCTGATCCAAATATGCATTAGCTACCGATCTTTTATCCTCATACTTAGCTTTCAAAGTATTTAAAATTAAATTATAATTTTCGGCACTAAACGTAATTCCAGCGCAAACGGTTATAGCTTTACCAGTTAATTTTTCAACGAGATAATGCAATTTTTCGTGATCTGTCAACGAATCGTTCTTATCTATTGTATTCTCAAAACTATCTATAAATAAACACCAATTGCGAATGTTATCATCAAATTCGGGTATTTGAATTGGTGGCAACTTAGGTCGGTCGCGAGTGGGATTGGGTCGGTCAGACGGTTTCTCCAAACTCCTAGCGACGCGTTTGATACGACAATACAAATCGTCAAACGACGACAAGGCCTGATAACTCACTGAGTAATCGGGATTTAAATTTAACTCTAAAACGTTGATGTCATGTACTAAGGATTCGAAATCCGCGCGTAAACTATCCAAGTTTTCTATAGAACACAAGAACGAATCTCTAATAGCCAAATCAGAGGTTTTAAGTGCATTATCACAAATCGATTGTACGCGAGAGTAAATCATTTCTCTTTTAGCGTATAAAAGTTTCAATTGAACTTTACTATCGGTACTACCAACCTTTGGGGGCATGTTTACAACTAAATATCAAACTAAAGTGCGGTAAACAACAAATGAAATGACTTAATCTTAGCGGTACCTATAGAACAGCGACGCGGCGCGAGCGATATTCCGTAGGTAGGTAGGTACTTATAACTGCGAGTGCAAGCTTGAACAAACGCGCATAGCAACAAGATCGTACCTACGCGAGCTAGATCGCTGTCTAGGTTCAACTATTATTTCAGGGATTAAGTATTGCGTAATATCTATTCAAATTAAAATACTTTCGTATGAATTTGAATGAAATGCGAGCGAGGTACAACCGCGTACCTACCGTATTAGGTAAATACGATGCGAGCTAGCGGCGAACGGACAACTTAGAGATTGAAACAAATAAAAACAAAAGCCAAATGCGTTAGGTATTACACTGTGCCTATGCACTAGGGTGTCTAGGATACCTAAGATCTAAACCTAAATGCCTAGATGCGGGGTTTTCTACTAAAATAACTAGGTATTTAGGTGCGGTGCGTTTATTCCCAATAGAATAATAACAAAATGCGAAACTACGACCAAGGATTGATACGATAAGAGAAATGCGAGCGAGGTATAACCACGTACCTAACCTATGTAGGTATCAGGTAAACACGATGCGAGCCAGCGGCGAACGGACAACCCAGAAATTGAAATAGCCAAATGCGTTAGGTATTACACTGTGCCTATGCACTAGGGTGTCTAGGATATCTAAGATCTAAACCTAAATGCCTAGATGCGGGGTTTTCTACTAAAATAACTAGGTATTTAGGTGCGGTGCGTTTATTCCCAATAGAATAAATGACAAAATGCGATCTACGACCAAGGATCCGGCTCGACCAGGACCAAAAAGAATGGTGGCGCGATTCTCATGCCACCTGAGCTAGTGGACTGTATTTTACGGGGGGTGAAGTTAACATGTTTCATATGACACTTTACACAACAAACCATTGTTTTTTCGTTCAATGCGAAGTGACGATGCGGCCACTTTGACCATTGGCGGGCGAAAAACTATTGTTATCTTTCACTTAGAGGTAGTGCGGGAGGGAGATGGGTATAGGGAGCGTGTGCTCAGCGTCAACCAATTGAGACGATTTGAGTATACTACTACTGGAGCCACCAAATGCTATCCAAAAATAAGCACTACAATGTGTACATTCACTCACTGTTTCAACAAAATTTGCAAATGCACTCAATCTAAATACACCATGTTTGCACTGAAGAGAAGTCTTAATCAAGGTCTATACCGAGACGTCACCGCATGTAGGAACAGTGCGCGACAAAGACCGGAGTAGTAATTCCATTACTCTTGAAGCCAGTAAATAAAGGTTGTGTGACACTAGCTACACTAGTTACGGCTGCGTGAACTACTAAACATGGCGCTGTGAACAACGGAATTTTATTCCGCGTGCTACACCAAATTAAAACCATCTTTAACCCAAATTTTAATTTGACCTATTCTCCCATTCGCATAATTTGAACCATGTTTTCACACACCTATATATACAAATAAAAAATGAAATTAATATCGAAAATCAGCTTATGGTTACTTAAATACTGTCCCTTCCTTGTGTTCAAATTCTCACATAATTTGAACCATGTTTTCACACACCTATATATACCAATAAAAAATGAAATTAATATCGAAAATCAGCTTATGGTTACTTAAATACTGTCCCTTCCTTGTGTTCAAATTCTCACATAAATCACAAAAAATATTTCATCCTGCCTATCCTTAGCAAGAACTCTGGGTTAAGGTATATGTTTAGTGTTACCTGTTTCATAAAATGTCTACAGTAAAAGTTCAGAGTCGATCCCAAAAGGATTCAATTTCACGAAAATTTGTGTTACCTTCGAGAGATAGAGCAAAAGGAAATTTTCTGTTAGTATTTGAAAGCAGTCGACTTGAAAGTATTTCTTACTTACAATAAAATGTAGGTACTGGCACGATGTCCTTACCCTACTAAGATAAATTATAAATTAAAACAAGTTCGCATATTTTGAAAGTAGGACTGAAGATATCATTGCTACTACAATTTACAGAAAGGGAATTTTGTTACTGAATCTTAATAGCTTTATATTACGAGTACATTAAAAGGCTATAAAAATGGATAGCAATTTAGCACCGCGGTAGCCTAGTGCTATGGGTAATGGACTGCTGAGATGAGGTCTCGGGTTCGATTCCAGGTTTACCATGGCACACACCAATGACTTTGCTATGCTTTTCGAAGTTATGTGTGTATTTATCCCAGGTTTATAAGTGCCCGGTTAATGGCAATAGGCTCCTATTACATTGGGACTTAAACATAAACTGGCGAAATGTGAGTGCTAACACCTCTGACGAACCCTTCGGGGATATAGGCGTGAGTTTATGTTACATGTTATGTTACATCTAAAAAAAGGCGGAGGATCGGAGAAAATGGCGCACATTGGGAGAGGCCTTTGTCCAGCAGTGGACTGCGGTAGGCTATTTGATTGATTGATTGATTGACATCTAAAAAAAGGTGTGTAACTTCTGAACAAACTTTCTTTCTTCTTCATGCATGCTCGTCGGTTTAGAGTACTCCTGACCTGCCCCTTTTCTAAAACTTCCCCGATTTGGTCCAGGTATGTGCGCCTAGGTCTTCCCCTTCCGACGGTACCATCCACACTCGCCTCATACACCTGTTTCGTTAGTCTTCTTTCATTCATTCTCTCAATATGACCAAACCATCTCAACATTCCTCTCTCAATTCTCATCACTACATCTTCTATCACTCCACATCGTTCTCTTATCACGCTATTTCTCACTCTATCTTTCAAGGCCAAGCCACACATACTTCGCAACGCACGCATTTCTACTGCATTCACTCTACTCTGATGCTTTTTCTGCCACACCCAACTTTCACTACCATACATAAGAGTCGGCACCAACACTCCTCCATGTACAGCCAGTCGTGCCTTTTCGGACACTTTCCGGCTGCTCATAAAGTTGTGTAGTGCCCCATTCACTCTATTTCCAGCCATCACTCTCCTTTCAACATCTTCTTCATGCTTTCCATCTCTCGTAAACAATGTTCCCAAATATATGAACTCATTCACTTGTTCCACTTTTTCTCCATCTATACAAATCCTACACTCTGTCACGCATTCATCTCTTTCAAAAACCATAACTTTTGTCTTACTAACATTCACTTTCATTCCTTTCCTCTCAAAAGCTTCATGCATAGTTGTTACCATCTCCTACAACTCATCTGCCGATGACGCCAGTAAAACCTGATCATCAGCATAAAGAAGACATTTGACGAGTAAATTCATATGATACTAATTGTTAATAATAACTTTTAAACTATTGCGTTCCAAGATATGATTTATACATATTTAAACTATCATGGTCACTCACATCAGTATCAAAATAAACGGGATATTTACTATGTTTCATTCTTTTGAGTTTCCGATATTTCGTCGCTGCAAGCACCATGATCACGGAGGAACTGGAGTATTAGCGGTGAACAGTGAAAAAGTTTTTAGGAGTAAATACATCGATCTACCCTCTTTCGAGTTCTTTTACTACGCGTATCTGCACTAGCACTGGTTTCACTCTCACTACAAACTCGAACCCGATCTCGATCACGTTCACGACATACGATGCTTACTGTATCTATTTGTGATTTTATTTTGGCTTGTTCCCGGTTATAATGGAAGTTACCATGATAGTTTCAATCAATCAATCAACTAGCCCATCGCAGTCCATTGCTGGACTAGGCCTCTCCCAATGTTGCGAGGCTTTGGCCTACTGTTTCCACACTGGCCAGTCGGGTTGGTACAGGGTTCTATTTCGAGTTTTCCTTCTCTCGCAGTGATATGGTTTGCGTATGTTACCGTTAGTCACCTCTTACGACACCCCTCGGATGAGATGGGGTGGTGATACTTGTATTCTTTCTCCGTCACCATGATAGTTTAAATACCTGTAATGTTTGTATATATAGGATTGATTGATACAGACTACGCAGTGTAGCCGTGTAGTCTGTATCAATCCTATATCAGTGGACTCTGTGTGTGTGTGTGTGGTATCTGTGAATCCTATAACGTTCCCCCTGTAAGGGATAGATCGCGGGTTTGAATCCCGCTTGAACTGATTCAATTTTATCTATATTTTAATCGATATTAATAGGAAGTAAGATAACTAGTTGGGCCCCTAAAAGTCCGACAGTAAGTTTAGCCACTAGAACTTTTGTATAATTATCAGCCTTATGCCGATATTTGCGGTGGAACAAACACTTCTTGTCCGGTTGTGATGAAGGTCGGGTGCAATAAAACCAAAAACTTCACCTGAATTGGTGTAATAATATTGTTCGAAAATACATTGGTCGTTGATCATTAAATACCATGAGTGTGAACGAAACTATAGCGTGATCTAATTAGATGTCAACGTCATCTATCGAGCGTTGAGTGAAACTTAATCTAAATAGTACTGAACAACTTTAATGTCAGCATCTCCACATCCACATCTCCACAACCAATTGGCGGTTTACAGGAAATATCCAAGTTCAGCTGCAGCACAATTAGATTGAAAAGTCGATCTCAACTGAATTGAAAAAATGGCTCCGAGAATGATTAGGAGGTAGTAAGATACAGTTGGTACATACATATAAATACGCCTTTATCCCTAGGGGGTTTGGGTGAAGTGAATTAACACCCACATTTCACCAATAATTGTATTCGATCCCACGTAATAGTGGATAAGCCTATTGCCGTATTCCGGGCACTATTGTTGCCTCGAGCCGTGCATCTGAGGCTGAGTCTGGGCTGTATATATCTGTCTAATGTTAAACAGTCCTATTCTTTAGTCGCCTAGTACAACACCGCATGGGAACAGATGGGGTGGCCCTAATTCTACTCTGCCGGACACCAGTAGGTATTCTTTTTATACCACTTAGGTGGTAGACAAGTAGTGGTGGTGGTGGGTGGGCCGTGCTCACCTGATGGAAAGTGGTTACCATAGTCTATGGACATGTGTAACATTAGAGGAGTTACATTCGCGCTGCCGGCCCTGTAAGCACAGAGTTTCTGAATCGTCAGTGTAGAAGACAAAGCAAACCTTTAGTCTTCCCACTGACAGCACAAACTCTCCAGTAAGCTCTGGCTACCCTACTCACCGCTGGGAACACAACACAAAATTATTATGGTCGCGGTATTCTGTAGATGGGAGATATTTCCCCAGTCGGACTGCTCAATTGGACAGAAATACCGCCGTGTCTTACTCAAGTAGGTAGTAATATATCCAACCAAAACTATCTAAGTAAAATCCAAAAAATAAGCCCGCAGGCATCAGCTGCACGTATTGCGTGTTGAACTTATTCTACTTATGCGTAACGTAACGTAAACATCAGAAAACATATTTGAACGTCAAACGTAAGTACATTACTCAAGGCAACCGAGTCCTTTGTTCATTTCTACGATAATATACATACAGCCCTTCGTTAAATCTTAAGAAATACCTCAATTTTCGACACGGGGATTGAACTGAGACTCTTTTGATGTTATGGGTGTAGCGGGTGGGGGGAGAGGTTGTAATACATGATTCCTTTCACTGGAGTGATGAATGGTTGTGTTTAAATTATTGGTTGGATTGGTGTTCCTGTTTTGCAATACTTAGATTAACTAGATGGGAAGTGACTGCGTAATTTCGTCGGTGTAGACTTTGATTTAGGTTTTATGTTTTTACTTGGAAATCGAATACTATTTTTCTAAAATAATGAACGAGCCATCTATCCAATCTATTATTTATATTATTATATCTATTAATTGAATGTACAAGTTTGTGAAGTTGTTTGGATGTTTCTTGAGGTGCGGCGACATGTCATATTTATCGCATTATTTTCACAAAAATACACAAAAATCATTTAAGATTAGATTCATTTATTTGTAAGAATATTGTATTAAAGTTGTTACAAAGTTGGTTGTGTATAATATTCTGCTGTCTCCAGCGTATAAATATTGAAAGGTTGTAATACAAATTTAAATAATGTCAGCATACAATTAAAAATAATTCCTCGTTTAAATGTAATAGTCATAATATAAGTAATATAATTATAATAAAATAAATAAATATTCTACAACATTCTACACAACGCTATCTAGACCCATGGTAAGCATAGTTTAACTAGCTTGTGTTATGGAATCTAGAATACGGATAAAGATACATAAATACTTTTTTTTTGTAATTACATACATATTATACATAGAAACACCCAGACCAATGCATATACCCATATTCATGCATACTAATATTTGCACTGAGCGGGGATCGAACCCGCGCCTCCTGCGTAGCAGTCGCGTACACTACCGCCACGCCACAGAGGCTGTCAAATCATAGGTATTTGACTGACTAGTCAAATTAGTGAATTATTACCAAACGTCAAAACGGTAAGTCATAATGAAACTTGTATGGAATAATTTATTGTGACGTCATAACATTTATTAGTCAAATCATTTACTATTATAGGTTGGCTGGATGATTAAAAATAAAAACTTATGCTTCACGAAATAAATAAACTTGAAATTTGAAAATTTAAAAAGAAAAATCTCTTTTAGCATTCTTAATTTAAAGAGCTTAGTTAAATAATTAATTTGAACTGCAGGAAAATACCCAATTGTAGAGATTTGATTTTTCAAAAAAAATTATGTTTTGTATTTTATAGAAAATTTCTCCAATGTGGTAATTGTTTAACCCCTTAGAAATTTAAATCTCTGCAGTTTTTGTTGTGTTGAATACGACCTGTACATTAACTCAATCATCCTCAAAATATCTGGCTAAAATTTGATTTGGGTATAAATCACAATATTTATAATTATGTTAGCTCTTGTTTATCTAAAATAGGTTCCCTAGGTTGCGAGAACGAGATAAGACGATCGGATACCCGCGTGCAGTTTATTTAACAAAAATACTTTGTGATAATGATAGACTAAAACTGCATTCACGTAGAGAGAGAAACGGTAAAGGGAAGGAAATAAACCCTGCAACAGTCCAGCTGTGCAAAATGTAGTGTATTTTATACGTAACATTGATATAATTATTGAGAGGACGGACTTCCCAGCTCGGGGCTGTCCATTTGTGAGGGAAATAAAAATATTATTTCGTAGGTACTTCTAGCACATTTTTCATTTCAATTTATGACAATGAACGAATAGTATACGTGTACATAGGTGAATATGAAAAAGAATCTCGTTATTTTATTGTAGCATGGAAAAATATTAAGAGTGTACTTAGAATAGTGTTTAGTTTTCGAATATTTAGTACAGTGCAGTGGTTTTAGGCATTAAGTGGGTATTTACATTTAAGTTTGACAAAATCAATATCTTCGATAGGATTTGAACTCGTAGTTAATACCTTTTCATCGTCCACATAGCAATATATTTTACATCCCAGTTACGTTGTGATCACTTATTGATTTTAAATTAATATGTTTTTTATTATCTTTCAAGAGAGAGACTTTCGTCTGATCTCTCAACCCTGACAAAAAAGTCTGCACCAGAGCCTCATCCACTGTTAGCACCCTGTACAACAGTAGTCCCCTTTGTAGGGGAGGTAATATAGAAATACGAACTATGTGATACATCACTGCGCGCCAGTGAGTGACGACTCACTGAGTCTGAGTACACTATAACAATTATTTCTTCCTAACACTTCATCAACTTATAGAAATCTAGACTTCAATGTAACCTATACATCCCATAAACTTCGGTATACTTTAATAAGTAAGTGAACTATCTAAGAACATCTAAAGGCGTCAGCTAAAACCAAATTGAAACTTCAGCCCGCAGGCATGCTCAAACTTCGCTACTGCGGCGCCCTACTAAATGACATTTTAAACTTACTGCTCATAACGTTAAAGTTATAAGCGTATAGTTACTCCCTATGACTAGCGAATTATCTTACCTCGTAAGCTTAGTGGGTGAAAGGTCGCTACCCCTGTCAGTTACTGTTGAAATGTGCCGTGGATTTGAAAGGGTTACGGGGATTTTAAAGTGAAAGATGTTCTGGCCCCTTATTCTGAGTGACAAGACGTTTGGTAACTACGCATGTTCGTAAAAGACAAAACATTTTAGTTGATCTAATTTTACGTTGTAGGAGGTAGGACACGGCGGTTTTTCCACCCAATTGAGCAGTCCAACTGGGGAAGTATCTCCGCCCTACAGAATACCGTGGCCATAATACCTTCGTGTTGTGTTCCCAGCGGTGAAAAGGTTAGCCAGAGCTCACTGGAGAATTTGTGCTGTCAGTGGACAGACTATAGGCCTATCCTGCTTTGTTTTCTACACTGACGGAAACTCTGTGCTTACAGGGTCGGCAGCGCGAGTGTGGCTCCTCCGGTGTTAGACACGTCCATAGGTTACGGTAAGTACTTTCCATCAGGTGGCACGTGTGCTTTTCTGCCACCTAAGTGGTGTAAAAAAACGTAATTTCTGTTTTCTATGCTAACCAATTGTAATCCACCGTCTACTTAAGATACGACTGCGTTTGAAACTCGATGTCATTCTAGATAATGACCCTGAGCTAAAATTCTTTACGCGGGGTATGTCTTGACGTGTGTGACAGTTGTAAACATATATCAATCCCATTAATTGACTAATTTATGCATGCATGACTGTATAAAACGCAGACTTTCCATTTTTGAAAGCGGTTAAAAATATCCAAGCGGTTTTCTTTTTCCTTGTAAGGCTTCTCGAGATCCTCACACCGCACATAAAGTTGAGAAAAGCTCAAAAGTGACATGCTTTAGAACAAAAAAGTGCACACTGCCGACAGTAATGGCTTCTATTCAGCTGCCACCAGTACTGTCAGCACAAAAGTTTGGTTAGTTAACTGTGGAATAATAAATGAATTTATTTAAGGGACAGAAGCATAGCATAACTTTATTAATGTATTAGCTGACCCACCCCACTTCGCCCGGGGTATATTTTGAAGCTTCATATCCCTTTGAGCCCGTATGTTTTAGTCTTCAAAATATGTATGAAAAATTGCCGAATTTGTTAACATTTAAAACATTAACGTTAACATCTAAAACCTTCCTCGATAAATGGACTACCCAACACTGAAAGAGTCATTCAAATCGGACCAGTAGTTCCAGAGATTAGCGCGTTCAAGCAAACAAACTCTGCAGCTTTATAATATTAGTATAGATATAATCTTTTAATGACCCTCTAACATGATGCATAGAGATGTAGGTATATAATAAACAAAAATGAACGAATCGCAAAGACACAAATGGGATTGTAGGCCATAATAACCTCGTGTTGTGTGCCCGGCGGTGAGTAGGTTAGCCAGAGTTCAATGGAGAGTTTTTGTGCTGTCAGTGGGAAAACTAAATACTTGTTGTCCTGCTTTGTCTTCTACACTGACGGCACAAAAACTCAGCTCGGTCGGCAGCACGGGTGTAATTCCTCTGGAGTTACATACGTTCATAGGTCACGGTAACCACTTTCCATCAGTTGGGCCGTGTGCTAATCTGCCACCTATGTTGCATAAAAAACACTTAAGAGTAAAAAGTAACTTTTAATTTGAAAATAATAAAATATATCCACGAGTATTTACGAAAGCAATTAAGGAAAAATGTGTGACTATACGTATGTAAACAAAATAATGTTTGAAATACTATTTTAAATTTTTCATGAATTCTGTCACGATTTATTTAGTGTTTTGTAGATTTAGCCCAATGTTTGTATTGTCATTAATTACTATATTTATGGAAAATAAGAGAGCCCTTTAACGTTTAGGTGCTTTTTGGCTGACGCTACACTAAGAAAACTACACGTTGAATGCGCAACTGTTCTGCGTCGTCAGCGCAAAAAGGTATTCTTTTTGCTTAAGTGAGCTGTGCTAATTTGTGTCTTGCTCAATCTATAGTAGATTCATAAAAGCTTTTTTCTTAACTCCTTTTATAAGATGGAAATTGAACACATCCTTGAGGTTTAATAAGAGAATGACTAGCCATTCTAGTTAGCCTAAATAATTGCATATAGGTATTCAGGGTGGGTTAAGTTAGGAAGTGGCTCTTCAATTGAGATAAGTTTAAAACTTAAACTCGACTACTGAAAAAGGTTTTATAAAGAAAATATCAAGGATAGCAGCAGTGGTCGTATGTCACTTTTCCCTACAATGTATTAATTTGTTAGACTAAGTGGCATACGACCACGGCTATCCTAGAATTTTCTTGTTTAAAACTTATTGAATAGTCGGTTTTTAGTTTTATACATATTTTTTTTTTATATTATTTTGGGGCAACAAATAGGTATAATTTATACATATTTGAAATTTGCTAATTAAGCCCTTTCAGTTGATACCAAACACGACATATTTATCTCAAAAGTATTTTTTAACATAGTACTTTATGACCGCTAGAGGGCACCACATTAGATTCAGTGAAATGTTATATAGCCTATAACTAGCGGACGACTAAGATGCTTCTAACGATATATCATTTGTCCAATTCTGATTTATGGTTGAGGAGCTATGAGGGAACAGATCAACACACACACACACACACATAATTAGCCTGTAAAAAGGCGTGATATATGATACCACAAAGTGTACGCAAATGGTGCACACAAATGGTACACAATTAGTACCAAAATGATACACAAATTGTACAAAGTGTATTAACATCATGTATGCACGTGTGTAATGTTAACAAAATCTGTATATGAGTTCAATATTACTTTAATAATACTCCCTGTATTTTCTTCTAACCCTGGCCACACCACGGGTAATTAAACTTTATGAATTCATGATTTATGGCGCAAAGACAATTTTATTTCCTCTCTCAGGAGTTAAGAGGCAGTGAATTAAATTACGGCACGTGATAAAGTAAATGGAGTATTTATGCAGTGAGAATATGTAGGAAATGTGCGGAGTACGTGCCCAAAAATACAGGTTTATTTTTATAAAAGCTCCGATATTATCTCGGAATATGGTGTGGCAAAATCAGTTTTATATTTATAAAATTAACATCGTATGGCTGAAATTCGATACTTTCCGTGAAGCGACTATCTTTAGTAGTTATTGTCTTTAGTGTTGTAGGATTTTTCCTGACCATACCGTGTGCCCTACACGGGACATTTGACCAGGACCCCCATCCTTAGGAGGGCCCCCGAAGGATGGATAATTTCTCTTGCACATACTCGAAAAACATTTTGATTGGGCGCCTTTATCTCAATGAATAATTGGATGACCCATAATAAATTATTGTAGTTTATATTTTGTATAATTCGATTTTCGAAAGGGGTCCCAATTTCTGACCCATGGGGGCGGCCTTACCTTATGGTAAGAGGAAAGCTGCGCCCCCGGGCCCCGCCGTTGACCCAGGTTCTCCAGCCAGCTCTGCTCGGTGGAGTGGTCGAGTCCCTGTTCCCGGCGCGAGCGGAACACGTTCCGCCGCAGATGACTCCGCCACCTCGGTCGCCTATGGCGCCCAGTGTGGTAGTTGACGACGAAGTCCCCGAGGTCACTTGGGTAGAACTGGAGCTGGCGGTGCGAAGGCTTAGAGCCAAGAAGAGCACCGCCCCGGGACCCGACGGCATTCCAGGCCGCGCGTGGGTCCTAGCTCTGGGAGAAGACGGTCTCGAACCCCGACTGAGAGGGTTCCTCAGCGCATGCTTGGAGCGGGGCCAGTTTCCGAAAATGTGGAAGACGGGGAAACTGGTCCTCATCCGAAAGGAGGGTCGCCCGGCGGACGAACCGTCCGGCTACCGGCCCATTGTGTTGCTCGACGAGGTGGGCAAGCTCTTTGAAAGAGTTATTGCGAAGCGCCTCGTCGAGCACCTCTCTGGTAGGGGGCCGGACCTGGCGGATGCCCAATATGGCTTCCGCCGGTGGCGGTCCACCGTGGATGCCATCATGCGCGTGAGGACTTTGGCGGAGGAGGCGGTCGCCCGGGGTGAGGTGACGTTGGCGGTGTCCTTGGACATCTCCAACGCGTTCAACACCTTGCCCTGGAGTTGCATCAGGGAGGCACTCGTGTACCACGGTGTGCCTCTCTACCTCCGCCGCATAGTCGGGGCGTACACAAGACAAAAACGTTAGCCTATCCATCTAATAAAATCTATTTATGATCTGGGTCAAGTGGAAGCACCCGTATGTTATACATATGTGTGTTCACACAACAATAACTCATTGCTTTGAAGTCACATGTGTGCGTCATCGTTTAAGGCGTATTAGTGTAATACGTTTATGTGTGCTATTGTGCATGATCGTGGATCGTGAACGATTGAATATGTGTGAGTGATTTGCCTGCCATCGAATCAGAAGGTAAATTTCACTATTTTAGCACAGGCTCACGTAGTTGAGTGGCATTGCAGGCGTAAAGACATTTCGTAGGTAGCGAGTTCGAACCGCAACTATATTGATGTAGTCGTTTACGTTAATAAATAGTTTTGTTTTTGTTCTTTATTTTGTTTGTGATATTAAAGAACGTTTAAGTTGTTAATTAACCGTGTGGAAAGCACAATGCATCCAATTGTTGATAGTTAAAAATAAAATTATCATGTTATTTTAATCATGAGAATGAGGGTAGCATAAATTCCAATACGAGAAACATTAATGCTATGTGTCATGTGTCTGCAACAATACTCGCTCAGTAATAATAAAAATACTACTGATTTAAGTTGCTATAAAAAAATAACTAAAATATCAAGATACTTTTGCGATGTTACCTCAACATTCCCTTAATAGGTAAGTAATTAACATGAAGATATACAAATATTGAAAAGTTCAAAAAGTAAAATTTGACTGGGATTCGAACTCAAAACTTTGCAAGATTTTAACTCTTAAAAAGCGAATCTGTAAACCACAGGGTCACGAAAACTTACAAGAAGTTAACAAAAACTACGTTCATATACAGTAATAAGAATTTTATGAGTTATTCTTATTAATAAAGAAAGTGTAACTGATGATAAATAAATACGAATGGTTTTGAATCAATTGTAATTTGCAAGTGTATAAGTGTGTGTGAGTGAGGAAACGAGTTTTGTTACACACACATTTATGTAGAACATACTGGTGACTTTTTCTGCTTGCCAAAATCAATATAAAGATCTGTATAATACTTATATCACTAGACAGGCTATCGTTTTTGTCTTGTGTACCTGACGGAGAGAGCCGTCATCTACCCAAGTGCGACCGGCGTCGGTCGGCGTGAGATGTCGTGCGGTGTTCCACAGGGATCGGTTCTCGGGCCGCTACTGTGGAACATTGGATACGACTGGGTGCTTCGCGGTGAGCTTGCGGACGGCGCCGCCGTCACGTGCTATGCGGACGACACGCTAGTGACGGCGAGCGGGGCTACATACCGCGAAGCGATCCTGAGGGCCACGACCGCGGTTGCTCAAGTCGTGGAACGGATCCGGCGGCTGGGCCTTGAGGTGGCTTTGCATAAATCCGAGGCCATGTTCTTTCATGGACCTTGGCGCACGCCACCACCTGGTTCCAGTCTCACAGTGGGAGGCACTCTCATCGGCATCAAGTCCCAGATGAAATATCTGGGGCTCGTGCTCGACGGCCGGTGGGACTTCGGGAAGCACTTCCGAAGTCTAGGCCCCAAATTGGTGGGCACAGCCAACGCTCTGGCGCGGCTACTGCCTAACCTGAGGGGCCCGGAGGACTCCTGCAGGAGACTCTACGCGGGTGTCGTGCGGTCCATGGCCCTGTACGGGTGTCCCGTGTGGGCGGACACCCTGAATGATCGGCACATGCCCCTGCTGCAGCGTCCGCAGCAGAGGTTGGCGTGCCGCATCATAAGGGGGTACCGCACGATATCCTTCAACGCGGTGAGTCTCCTCGCCGGATCGCCACCATGGATCCTGGAAGCGAGATCCCTTTCGGCGCTATACCGGTTCCGAAAGGCGGCGCGGGAGCGGGGTCACGATCCCGAGCCCGAAGAAATTCGGGCCGTGAGATCCCGGCTCCACAGGGAAATGGTGGCGGAATGGGAGCTACGACTTGGGCGACCAGGCGCAGGGCGCGCCGTAGTAGCGGCGGTAAGACCCATCATGGGGGAGTGGCTAGAGAGGCCACACGGCAGCCTCTCGTACCGTCTGACGCAGATGATCACCGAGCACGGGTGCTTCGGAAAGTATCTGCGTCGGATGGAGAAAGAGCCAACGTCCGAGTGCCATCACTGCGACGCGAGCGAGGACTCAGGTCCGCACACGCTCACCGAGTGTCCGGCGTGGGAGACGCCGAGGCGGGAGCTTGTGGCGGCCCTGGGAGTGAGAGTTCTCACGCTCTCCACCTTGCTCGCGGCGATGGTCCGCTGCGCGGATGCGTGGGCGGCCGGCGCCTCCTTCTGCGAGCAAGTAATGCTCGTGAAGGAGGAGGTGGGGCGGGAGCGGCAGCGGGAGCGACGAAGGATCGCAAGCCAAGCTGCCCGCGTACGAAGGCAACTCGGGCGTCGGAGGTCGATGAACGACCTCCGCCCCCCATGAGCGCCGGCCTGGGGGTGACAGGTGGAGCCACCTGTCACCCTGGCAGAAGCAGGCCGCGGCGGTGGCGCGCGTGGCGCGCCTCCCCGTTTCCGGGGACGACTTGGGGACTCTGTAGTCCCCACACCCGAGAAGAGGGCCAGATCGTCAGAGATGGCCCTGGGTCGGCCGGGGTGCGAGGGATATGCCTGTCAACCTCACCTTCGGCAACCAAAGCGACCCACGGGCGGCGTGCGTTTTAGTCGGTTCGAGTCCGACATAACCTCCTTCACCGGCTCCGGTGGGGAGGCATCCGTGGGGATTTTGCGCACGTAAAAAAAAAAAAAAAAAGGGGTCCCAATTTCTTGAGTGTCTGGCCCCCAAGGTTCAGACGGCCAAACACCAACTAACTAACTCAAACTACCTATAACGACT
The DNA here is from genome assembly GCA_963662185.1 of Eilema griseolum. Taxonomy (NCBI): domain Eukaryota; kingdom Metazoa; phylum Arthropoda; class Insecta; order Lepidoptera; family Erebidae; genus Eilema; species Eilema griseolum. The sequence continues at coordinate 1,866,852 of OY759246.1, forward strand.
ACCATAGATGTCTGTATGGCAACAAAGTCCAAGACAAAATACAATCGGGTTAAAGGATTTTTACGCGTGTATTCTTTAGGAAACTGGGACCTGGCCCACTTTGAAATGTATTTAAATTTAGAATACCCAATTAAGCTCCAAATATGGCTAGTGCGACGAACTGTCGGTTCCGTATGTGACAAACTGTCGATTCCGTACCTAATATTTATTATTTTCCTGGCTATAAGTATTTCATTGTTGATCATTGCTCACAAGCAACAGAGCCTTGTTTTGTTATATACCACTTAGGTGGCAAACAAGCGCACGTCCCACCTGATGGAAAGTGGTTACCGTGCCCTATGGACGTGTGTAACACCAGAGAAGCCGCACTCGCGCTGCCAACCCCGTAAGCACAGAGTTTCTGTGCCGTCAGTGTAGAGGACAAAGCAGGACCAGCCTTTAGTCATCCCACTGAGAGCTGATTGATTCACCAGTGAGCTCTGGTGCGATATTATAACCGCGATATTCTGTAGGGTGGAGGTACTTCCCCAGTCGGACTGCTTAATTGGGCGGAAATACTGCCGTGTCCTACCTCCTCAAACTGTGCGAGTGAAGGAAACTAGGGTACCTAGGTAAACATATACCTAAACTATAATAGTCACATATTTACATTCTCTATTCTTAAAGATATTATTTCGTCGCATACAATTTTCTACCTTATGAATACTGCATTTAAGTAGCAAACTACAAAACACCATTTCTATTAAATCGAGGAAACTCGTAGCAATTTTAGCCCTACTGCTTCTAACAGAAAGTTCAAATTTCTTTAACTGGGTATTGTAGTTTAATATGCAAGTCTTGGGTTACAAGGGCTGCTCCGGTCACCACATCGCCCTAAAGATGCCGAACACGTATTAAATCTACTATTAATCCCTGTGGTATTATGTCTATTATACTAATCCTTGCACCTCCGGGTAATATTTACCCTGTTTAACATTTAAACGCTTGGTTTCGGAGAGACGTCGAAGTCGATTAGCTATAAGGTTAAATACACAGGGGAAACAAATGAATAGAGCTAATTTCAGACTATGGTATACCACAGAACAGATAATAGTACTGCTATACTATGGGGCTGTATGGAAAACCTGCTAATATATAGTACAGATAGCTTCTGTAGCGTGGTGGTTGTGAACGCGGACGCTACGCAGTAGTCGCGGGTTCGATCTCCGCTAAGTACATTTTTTTTAAACAACTTAGCTGGCAGACAATCACACGGCACACCTGATGGAACGTGGTCACCGTGGCCTATGGACGCGTGCAAATCCAAGAAAGCCACATTCGCGCTACCAACCCTGCAAGCATTGAGAGTTTCTGTGCCGTAAAAAACAAGCTTAAGCTTTTGGTCTTCCCACTGACAGCACAAAAACCCTCCAGAAAGCTCTGGCTACCCTACTCACCGGTGGGAACACAACACGAGGTTATTATGGTCACGTCCTACCTCCTAAATATTTGTATATAAGAATATGAGTATTTTTTTTTTTTACGTTCGCAATATCCCCACGGATACCTCCCCACCGGAGCCGGAGAAGGAGGTTATGTCGGACTCGAACCGACTAAAACGCACGCCGTCTGTGGGTCGCTTTGGTTGCCGAAGGTGAGGTTGACAGGCATATCCCTCGCACCCCGGCCGACCCAGGGCCATCTCTCACGATCTGGCCCTCTTCTCGGGTGTGGGGACTACAGAGTCCCCAACTCGTCCCCGGAAACGGGGAGGTGCGCCACGCGCGCCACCGCCGCAGAATATGAGTACTTGGATTAGTCTGATCGTGTCTCGGAGAGCTCGTTGAGCCGTTGGTCCCAGTTGGATAGTTGGAGCCCTAAAAAGTTCAACAACTGGTTTAGCTGCAATACTTCGATATCGCTTTTGGGTTGTGGAGATCAGATGGCATGGCATGGCAGTCGCAGAGGTGAAATTATTTCACCTCTGCGACTGCCATCTGATCTTCGGATGCTACTAGGATTAACGTTAAAACAAAGAAGAAAATATAGTACCTACAGATAAATTTGAACTATTCCATAAGTATGGTGTGCGATATTATTGTGCTATGGGCTACATGCTTTATACTAGAATATTATAGCGTAGTCTGAAGAGGGCTTAAGTACTTCGCTGTCCAGGTTTTTGAGGGAGAAAATGAAACTGACTCTAGTCTGACTGATGTAGGTTAGAATCACATTTTGGGGGTCTTTAGATGACATTATGAACAGTACCTAATTGACTTGAATTGTATATGCTGTTTATGTAGGTAGGTATATAAGATAATATTGATACTATGACATTTAACTTTATTTTCACATTGACATTTATGATTGACATTGATAATGGTTTATTTTTTGTATAATTTTTGCATGACATGCCTCATTGATTACTATTCTTCCTACAATTTAATTCATATTCATATTCATTTATTCATTCACAGAATGCAGGTACGACAAGTGTGGTCTTATAATTAAAATAATGTTTCCTAGTATTTATACATTATTAATACAATGTAATTCAAAATTCAACACAATGTAAAAGTTGTTATGAATAAATAAATAAATAAATAGACCTATAGACGCAAACGATTGCTAGGGATGTGCTTGCCAACCTCACCTATGGCAACCAACAACGACCCCCAGACATCGTGCGTTTTAGTCCGTTCGAGTCCGACATAACCTCTCCCACCGGCTCTAGCCGGGAAGGGTATCCGTGTGGGCAAGAGAAATGGCCCTGGAACGGCGGGTGCGAGGGATATGCCTGCCAACCTCAACTCCAGCAACCAACAACAACCCCCTAAGACGTCGTGCAATTTATTCATTTCGAGTCCTATATAAACTCTACCACCGGCTCCGGCGGGGAAGGAAATCCGTAGGGATCTTTCGCCCGTTAAATAAGGGCGATTTTCAGTAGCAAAAGAAAGTCGCAAACTATTTTCTAAGTAACTCAATAGTACTTTCGAACAAAATATGACAATACTTTTCGAATTCTCCAATCTCCGTTTCTATTGGCAAGGGATTCCCCGAGCTCACAATAAACGTGATCCTTTGCGAATCTCACAATTGTACAGATATCGAGCACGTTTGGCTCTCGACCTACACGTATCTACAGAAAGATCTATATGAGCTGGTCTATTTGAAAGGTTTAAGTTTGTTGGCGTGGCTCCGCACCATTGATCTAGTTCAGTTAATTGAAAAAAGAATATAATTAAATATTTTCTGGTTAGTTCTCGTCAAGGGCATTCAACCAAACATTAGTCATCATTACCCTCACAGATATTTTCCAGTTTTTGATTTGTATGTCAGCTTATTCGGAAGCGATCTTCAATGAATACATGACTGTCCAATTGCCGTGAGGACAGTCTACTCCGAGTTAAGAAGGTATCAAGCACCTAAGTGTGATTTAAGGTCCCCTGGTAGACCCCATACACCTTAATCTAACCCAGTGCGACCGGGGAAGTACCTCCGCCCTACAGAATACCGCGGGCAAAATAACTTCGTGTTGTGTTCCCGGCGGTGAGTAGGGTAGCCAGAGCTCACTGGAGAGTTTTTGTGCTGTCAGTGGGACGACCAAAGGCTTGTCCTGCTTTGTCCTCTACACTGACGACACAAAATCTCTGTTCTTACAGGGTCGGCTGCACGGATGTGACTCCACTGGTGTTACACACGTTCATAGGTCATGGTAACCACTTTCCATTAGGTGGGCCGCGTGTTTGTCTGCCACCTAAGTTGTATAAAAAAAATTTAAAAAAAAAACAAAAAAATATCCACTTAGAAAAGTTTTATTTATCTATATAGTTAAAATTGATGCTGCAAGTGCGTAACTAGAGAACATTCGGCAAAATTTAATTTTCGTATGTTCCAAAAGTTCCACGTAAATTTTAAACAAAATAGCCGCAGGTGATGACCTAAAAAATATAGTTATTGATACCGTCGACGAAGGATCTCAAGCCAAGCTGCCCGCGTACGTAGGCAACTCGAGCGTTGGAGGTTGATGAACGACCTCCGCCCCCCATGAGCACAGGCCTGGTGGTGACAGGTGGAGCCGCTTGTCATTCTGGCAGAAGCAGGCCGCGGCGGTGGCGCGCCTCGCGCGCGCCCCGTTTCCGAGGACGAGTTGGGGACTCTGTTGTTCCCACAACCGAGGAGAGGGCCAGATCGTGAGAGATGGCCCTGGGTCGGCCGGGGTGCGAGGGATATGCCTGTCAACCTCGCCTTCGGCATCCAAAGCGACCCACAGGCGGCGTACGTTTTAGTCGGTTTGAATCCGACATAACCTCTTCCACCGGCTCCGGTGGGGGGTATACGTGGGGATTTTGCGCACGTAAAAAAAAAAGTTATTGATACCGTATATATTATTATCACGCACATGGTCAACTTACTTTTAAGTTGTTAGAAGCATTCAATAAGCAGTTTTCCAGTGAGTAGTTCTATAACTAGACGAAAAAACTAATGATAATCTCAGAACTGCGCAGAATTAATTTCACTTCCTAACAAGATCTCCATCTAATAAGCCCGCAACACTGAGCCCAATTTCCTAACAGATTGAATTGAAGCTTTTAATTTGTCAGCGGGCATCGGACCCTGGTAACTAATGGAGTGGCCAGACAGAGGACAGATTGAACGCCGAGTAACTGTCGACTGGCGACCCATGCCTTTATGGTAGACTGACGGCTTTTTTACAGGCCTTTATTTATCTACTGGTAATTTAGTTCTACTAAATTAAGACATTGAAAGGTTGTGTGGTAGAGATCACTGTATTGTATACAATATTTCGAATATTTAAATATCTGAACACGAACAATTTGCGATTTTATAATAGCATGGAATTCAAAGCAATCAATCTATTATAAAAATCCTATCTGTTAATTCTTTATTGCACACACAGTACAGAGATCATAATTAAAACATTGCAAGGAACATGTTCAAAGGCGATTCCTCCTACTAATCCTAATATTTGTATATATTTTGGTGTGGTTGTTGCTGGAACCACACCACCACGTGGTTCCAAGCAGAGTAGAATTAGGACCACCCCATCTCTTCTCAAAGGTGAGTAAGGGATAGGGCTGTTTAACATCAGACAGATATCTGTCTATCTGAGCCATGCATCTGAGGCTGAGTCAACAATAGTGCCCGGCATACGGCAATAGGTTCACACCCTATTACGTGGCACCGAATAGAATTATTGGTGAAATTTGGGTGCTAATTCACCTCTGCCTAACTCTCTAGGATCAGACTCTCCTCAGATCTAGTTATAACTCGAGATTCAAGACCGAGTCTCGTTCCAGAATACGGAATGAACGAATCTGGCTGAAATTTAGTTCCGGGATAGATTATTGAAGGCCATATTTATTCCAGAAATAGGACCCAATGAGTTGTGGGAACCGTAACCGGATCGAAATTTCATGATCTAGTATCTTATAAACACATTACTTAAGTCAAATTATTGTATATGCATTATATTTCATAGGAATATCTGTAGGAATATTATGTTCTTAAAGCAATTTCACGGTGCGTACCGACCAGTAACACGTTATCACTTTTAAATTCTACCCCTCCACGCCCGCGTGGACAGTGGGAACGGCACTTATATTATACAAGTATATTAAGCAAGTACCAGATTATTCTCCATATTTCCTTTGATGGAAACACATTATTTTATAAGAAATAAGATAGAATCGTGCTGCTGACTCTTTTTTTTATTTAATATGCTCAAAATCACAACTGATAAACCCACCACCGGAGCCGGTGGAGGAGGTTATGTCGGACTTAAACCGAGTAAAACGCACGCCGACTATTTGAATCACAGATTGCCGGAGGTGAGATTATAGAGACATATCCTTCGCTTGTGCTGCTTACCCTTAAACAACAGAGAGTTTCTGTGCCGTCAGTGCAGAAGACAAATCAGGACAAGCCTTTGGTCATCCCACTGACAGCACGAGAAGTTGTGTTTCAGAGAGCTGGAACACAACTTGAGGTTATTATGGTCGCGCTAGTTTATTGAGCGGAGGTACATTTCCAGTCGGACTGCTCAATTGAGATGGTAATACCATCTTATCATACCTCATTGAAACATATGTGATTGACACGTATTTTGACGTTTATGGCAATCGTAAAATGTTAATACCATACATTAGGCAATCTATTCTATTCAACAAAGGTATTGTCAATGAACCACAAGGGCTAATCTACTAGCAAGTAGTAAACGAACTTATGAAATCTTAAATGAAATAGTAAGAGGAATAATTATTTTAGATGAAGCTTCTCGTAGATACAAATCATATCAATTAGCATCTTTGGAATCCAAGGCAACCTCACCTGTCAATGAATGAGGCATTGGCGTAAACATATATCTTGTGGCTAAGAGTTCAGACGATATACACTTCCCATAAATAGCTGAAATAAGCAAAATATAAATTAAGAAGCAGACCCGGGCTCCGACGTAAATTCATCCAGCGTTTTCACCTTAGACCCAGCACATGTTGCTAAAATGATGCTGATGACCTGGAACAGTTGCCATAGGAGCTTCTGTAAGCTTTAAAGCTAAGTCAAACTCTTAATAACATTGTCTTCCGAGTTAAAATTTAAATATAATTTACTCTTTTAGCATATTCGTTGAATTTATAAATAATTTTCAGATAACATCATTAACCCAAAACGCCAGCACTTACACAGTAACATCCAATAAGAAATATCCTTCTCAAAATTTATATCTAACAGAAGTAATTGAAATTTAAAACGGGGTTGCGTAAATCAAAACGATGTACAATTTCCCTCAGGTGAGCCTCCGACCACGTTTGTGATACCCTTATTATCATACAGAAGGCGAGCGGTTGAAAAGTTGAATTATTTGTGTTAGGTACAGTTGGGGCGGTTGCTTCGAATGTTAAACCTCAAACTTTAGTAATCTCCACTAGTTTGGTATTTGATCTGCTATAAGTTTAGAAATTGTTAATTTTACTCGTTGCTATTTCAATTATTGTACCTCAGAGTTTTGTTTCAGTGGCGCGGCTGTAGCTAGTAGCTAGTGGATTAAATTTTTGGGTTGGACGGTCTGACTAAGTGGTATTGGACGTTTCTGTAACTTTTTCAGTCCGCACTGAGTTTGGGTGAAATGTGTTGACTGCAATAAGATTACTTTTTTTTTTTTTTTTTATTTTTTTTTTTTATATAGGACACGTCAATTGGACTTCGCCTTGCCTGATGGTAAGCTGAAGGCAAAGTCCCAGAAAAGAGGGTCACCATTACTTACACTTACCGTGTGACAATGGTGACACTCAGCTTGACGGCCTTATCATATGCTTTTTCACGCCTCGCTTAAAGGACCCGGGACTGTAGGAAGAAGGAAACACCTGAGCTGGTAATGAATTCCAGGCCTTAATGGTGCGACAGAGGAAAGAGTCTCCGAACCGCTTGGTTCTTGATCGGATGTTTTGCACCGTGTGCGGATGACATCTAAGACCTGCACGCGTTGTCCTGTGTAGGAAAGGAGAGGGTGGGACTAATTGGAAGAGCTCATCAGAACACTCCCCATGGTACAGACGGTAAAATACAGTCATGGACGCAACATCTCTACGCAGCTGTAAAGGTTCTAGGGTGTTCGTGATCTCGGGATTCCCAATGATGCGGACCGCACGTCGCTGCAACCTGTCGAGAGCATCTAGTAAGTACTTTGCTGAACCATCCCAGAGATGCGAGCAGTACTCCACACAGGAGCGAATTTGTGTCTTGTATAGAAGACACCGCTGCTCCGGCGTGAAAAATCGTTTCACTCTGTTCAGGACTCCGAGTTTTCGTGAGGCTGTTTCGATGACGCTTTCGATGTAGTTTTTGTTATTCAGGTTGCAGCGAACATCCATACCTAGGATATTGAGATTGTCCTGCAATGGCAGTGGCGTGCTCTGAAGAGTGGGGAGGGGAAGGAAAGAAGATACTTTTGCTGTAAACGCACATGCCTGCGTCTTCTTGGCATTGAACTCAACCAGGTTCTCAGTGCCCCATTGAGAAATGTGATTCAGGATCCCGTCAAGCTCAGTGACAAGAAGCTGCCTTTTCTCTGCGATATCTGACTGTTTGGCCGTAGGATGTCCATGATAACTCCCATGTAAAGTACTATCATCTGCATAACAATGAACATTGCCGGTAGACAGCATGTCGTTGATATGCAGAAGAAAGAGAGTGGGTGATAAGACGGACCCCTGGGGCACGCCAGCATTAACCTGCAGAAACTCCGAAGCTCGTCCGTCACAAAGGACGCGAATACGGCGCCCCTGCAGGAAGCTAGCACCCAGTTGCACAGCCTAGAAGGCAGACCAAAGGCAGGTAGCTTGGAAAGAAGCGATTTGTGCCAGACTCTATCGAAAGCTTTGGCGATGTCAAGACTAATTGCCAGTGACTCGCCGTGCTTGTCCATAGCCTCACCCCAAAGATGGGTAACGTATGCTAGAAGATCACCCGCTGACCGTTTCGGTCTGAAGCCATATTGCCGGTCATTAATTAAGTAGTGATCCTCTAGGTACCGCATGAGCTGTTTGTTAATTATGTGCTCGAACACTTTGCACAGCACTGAGGTGACGGCTATGGGTCGATAGTTGGCTGGCTCCGAGCAATCCCCCTTCTTGGGAATCGGCTGAACATTCGCCTCTTTCCAAGGCAAAGGCACTGTACCCGAACTGTAGGATAGCCGGTACAGGCGCGTAAGCATTGGAGACAACTCCGCTGCACATTTTTTCAAAACTACCGCTGGAATACCATCCGGACCACTGGCTTTCCGGACATCGAGTGATTGCAGCACTGCACGGACATCGCGTTGCCTGATATGGATATCAGGCATCGCGTGGTCACTGTCGGGTAGTGTGGGTGGCTGCGTACCACAATCATCGATTCGGGAGTTGGCCGCAAAGAGATTAGCCAGCAGATTTGCCTTCTCTTGCGGCTCATGGGCCAGGGATCCATCAGGGTTACGCAGCGGAGGCAGCGAAGGCTGACAGAAGTTGGCTTGCACGGCTTTAGCCAGTCGCCAGTAGCCACGGCTTCCCGTGGGATGCATCACTAGCTCTTGACCAAGCCGCGCTATGCGCAGGGCATCCGCTCTGACGTAGGCCCTTCTACAGACCTTTGTGGCTCTGTTGTACGCCGCCTTGAAGTGGCCCAGATTGGGATGGCGCGTGGCGCGCGCCCTTACCCAAGCGCGGTACGCAGACTGTTTTTGTTCAACAGCTTCCGCGCACTCGCGCCCGAACCAAGGGCGCACCCCGCGGTCACCGGTGACATCGGTGTATGAAATATAGTATTCCATACCCAGACCGATCTCACTGGCGACAGCAGTAGCACAATCCGATGGGTTCTTACCTTCAAAGCAGCGCTCAACCCACGGGATGGACCCAAAATAGTCACGAAGTCCATCCCAGTCCGCTGACGAGTAGTGCCAGAGACGCCGCTTCCCCTGCACGGGTCGTGGGGGCGCTATAATAGGCACCGTGGAACAGACCAGGCAGTGGTCGGAGTTGCCTAAAGCGGCTCGCACCGATACACTGTACTGGTCCGGATCACTCGTCAGCAGAAGGTCTAGCAGAGAAGGTGCTAGGCCCGACCTTCTTGGTATCCTAGTGACCTCGTGCACCAATTGGGTCAGACCGTGCGCCAGAGCAAATGCGTGGGCGGCTCTTCCCGCATGGTCTGTTTTGGAGGAGCCCAACCAGATCTCGTGGTGGGCGTTAAAATCCCCCAAAAATACCATTTCGGCATTCGGAAATCGCTCCTGCGCATCATCTGCCGCCTGACTCAGATATTCAAAGAGTCGAGTTGTCTCAGCATCTCCTGTATGGGAACGGTAGAGGCACACATAGATCTGACTCGTAGGGCCATGGTCTACGTGTACCCAAAGGACGGAGAAGGATGGGTTCTCTAGGCAGCGCAAACGGCGACAGCAAACATCCGCCCTAACAAACACGCACACCCCGGCTTTTGCACGAAAACTTTCTTCAAGAACATAGCCAGGGTAGAGCAAGTAGGTCGTGTCGTCAGGGCGGTGTATTTGCGTCTCCGTTAGAAAAAACATGGCAGGTTTCGCCGTCTCTAGGTGTTGGTGGACGGCGTTGAGGTTTGCATGGAGCCCACAGATGTTAGTGGACTCCACCTCAAATAGCAAGCTTTTGGGAGTGTGACGAGCCGCTGTGTTGCCTATTTCTCTTAATTGCGCTGCCATGAGTTTGGGTGGGAGAAGGCGTGAAAAAAGAGGTGATTGCCGCCGCAGCACCGTGTGACAAAGCGCGGGATATTGGTTTTATCTATGAATGTGAGGCATGGCGAGAGCCGACGCGCCGAACGGAAGGGCCCCCGTACCCCCCCGAGTATGGTCGCCGGGCTCCCAAATCCGGTCACCAACCGGCACGACGAACCGTATCGGGATTATGCGCGGCCTGGTGAGGCAGCCTCCCAAGGTGGTTAACCCCAGTTGGGCCCCTGTACTATACCGCGGGCGGCCAGCGGCACCTCCGTTTCTACAGGTTTCCCTGTTCGGCGCATCGCCCCGCGCCATCCCCACTAGACTACGCCAAGACCCACTGGTCCCACTAGTGCTGCGACAACCACCACCTCTGCCCGGCTATGCACTTGCTGACCCCTGAACACAATCCAACCGAGATTGAATTGCTATGGAGGGTTTTTCGCAATAGTGCACGGTGGTACCTACCCGGTCGAAACTTGAGACAAATTTGTGCCACCAAGTTTCTACCACCAGTAGAAATACATAATTATACAACGATTCGGGACTTTTCGCCATTAAATCATGAAACTTACTATTTCTGCCGACGTTTCGGATGCGTTGCAGCACCCATGGTCATGACTTGACTAAGTCAAAGTCAAAGTATTTATTTGCGTTCATGTGTATGTTACAGGTGTTTAGTTATTTTAGGTCTCAACATGAAGCCCGGTTTGGGCACAGCAAATTTAAATGGAATTATATAATATTACTTTACAGTTTATTATTATTAAAATTTTCTTATATATCGAATTTGAAAGCCGTTAGGAGACAATATTGTCAGAATATTAATTAATTAATTAAAGCAATGTCAACATTCAAGTAATTACAATAATTAGATTTAGAATTTCATATAGTTGATTATTACAATCTCATTATCATATTTATATTTCAATTTATTATATTCGGATACAGATAGGTTATATGCTATAATTATAATATCAAGTATGCAATAGGGTTTTAACAGAATTTTTACATTTCAATAAATTCAAACAAAGATTAAAGATTAAATATTTTACATGCATTTTAATGTATACCTACCCTAACATTTTAGATGTTTTAGCCCATTTTATTGCTGATGTTTGTCATCAAAAAAACTCCTGCAAATTATAGTAACATTTTTGAAGAAGATGTTTTTGTAATTCGTTTTTAAATGTATGCTCATTTTTGGACTCCTTTAGTGTCTGTGGTATCTTATTATATACTTTTATCGACATTACATATGGGCCTGAGTGGTATATAGATAAGCTGGAGGTTGGCAGTGCTAGTCTGTCCTTGTGTCTTAGGTTGCGGGGTTGGCTATAATGATCCTTTTTTGAGGTATACAATGACATATGTTTTCTTACAAAAATGCATATTTCTTTTTTTTTTTTTTTTTTTTTATATAGGACACGTCAATTGGACTTCGCCTTGCCTGATGGTAAGCTGAAGGCAAAGTCCCAGAAAAGAGGGTCACCATTACTTACACATACCGTGTGACAATGGTGACACTCAGCTTGACGGCCTCATCATATGCTTTTTCACGCCCCGCTTAAAGGACCCGGGACTGTAGGAAGAAGGAAACACGTGAGCTGGTAATGAATTCCAGGCCTTAATGGTGCGACAGAGGAAAGAGTCTCCGAACCGCTTGGTTCTTGATCGGATGTTTTGCACCGTGTGCGGATGACATCTAAGACCTGCACGCGTTGTCCTGTGTAGGAAAGGGGAGGGTGGGACTAATTGGAAGAGCTCATCAGAACACTCCCCATGGTACAAACGGTAAAATACAGCCATGGACGCAACATCTCTACGCAGCTGTAAAGGTTCTAGGGTGTTCGTGATCTCGGGATTCCCAATGATGCGGACCGCACGTCGCTGCAACCTGTCGAGAGCATCTAGTAAGTACTTTGCTGAACCATCCCAGAGATGCGAGCAGTACTCCACACAGGAGCGAATTTGTGTCTTGTATAGAAGACACCGCTGCTCCGGCGTGAAAAACCGTCTCACTCTGTTCAGGACTCCGAGTTTTCGTGAGGCTGTTTTGATGATACTTTCGATGTAGTTAGGTCAATGGTAGAATTTCAAGATCCCTGAAGTGTGGTCTACAGCTTTCCCTGGGACCTATGTGTGCCAGTATTCGTATGCATTTCTTTTGGAGTTTGAATAATGTTTCGACGTCCACACTATTTCCCCACATCATGATTCCATATCGGAGCCAAGAGTGAGCATAGGCGTAGTACGCAGCTTTGGCTGATTTAAGGTCCGTAGACTTTTTCAGTTCGTGTAGGGCGTATGTGAAGGAGGACAGCTTACCGCCAACCTTCCGTATGTGGGATTTCCAATCTAGACTCGTATCAATATTAATGCCTAGCAATTTAAAACAGATAATATTTTCGTGTTCAGTAAAAATACTGATTGTGCATCTAATTAAGTTCAGAATGATCACCTTTTTTTTATAATTGGTTGGTTGGTTGGTTGCTAACTAACTACTTACTTGCAGTAGTTTGTTGGTGCTCAATCAGTATTTTTGATGTGAATTTGGATTATTTTGTCGTACAAAATGTACTCTTTTTGATATACGTTTAAATACCATCCATAATAAACTATCCACGCAATTAGAGTTCTCACGCTCTCCACCTTGCTCGCGGCGATGGTCCGCTGCGCGGATGCGTGGGCGGCCGGCGCCTCCTTCTGCGAGCAAGTAATGCTCGTGAAGGAGGAGGCGGGGCGGGAGCGGCAGCGAGAGCGACGAAGGATCGCAAGCCAAGCTGCCCGCGTACGAAGGCAACTCGGACGTCAGAGGTCGATGAACGACCTTCGCCCCCCATGAGCGCCGGCCTGGGGGATGACAGGTGGAGCCGCCTGTCACCCTGGCAGAAGCAGGCCGCGGCGGTGGCGCACCTGGCGCGCCTCCCCGTTTCCGGGGTCGAGTTGGGGACTCTGTAGTCCCCACACCCGAGAAGAGGGCCAGATCGTGAGAGATGGCCCTTGGTCGGCTGGGGTGCGAGGGATATGCCTGTCAACCTCACCTTCGGCAACCAAAACGACCCACAGGAGGCCGTGGGGATTTTGCGCACGTAAAAAAAAAAAAAAAAACTATCCACGCAATCTAGTTTAAGATTTGGAAATTCATAGTCGATAGCTAAGGGGCGTTTTTGATTAAACTGCATTAACTTCGATTTTGAGAGGTTTAGCTCTAAGTTATGTTCCGCTAGCCATGTCGACATGTCTGACAGTATTTGGTGGGTGCGCTCGTGTAGCTCCTGTGTGACTAGCTTGCGAGGGTCGTGAGGTATGCGGGGAACATTTTTTGAGCGCCTACCCACCATTACATTTATTATGAACGGTTAGGCTGGCGACACACCATACTCACTATGTCAGTTTTTCTTAAATCTTAAGAATAATTTTTACTTCTTGATTGAATCATCTTCGATAAGATCGTATGACAATCAGATCGAGCATGGCATTTTCCCCTTATCTCAAAAATCTGTTTCGACAATTGTCGTCAAAGAAATACGAAGTTATGGTTTTGAGAGGAACCAATAATTGACTGAATGTAGTAAGGTGCCTACAATATGGAGTTCTTCAAGAGGAGCATCAGAAGGTTTCTTCATGGTCGGCAGCGCGAGTGTGACACCCCTGGGTTGCATACGTCCATAGGCCACGGTAACCGCTTCCCATCAGGTGGGTCGTGTGCTTGTCTGCCAACTAAGTGATATAAAAATAAATAAAATAAAGGTGTATATGTAGAATAAGTGTCAGAGTTTTTATATCGACATTGGAAGATACGAAGGATATGATTAAAGGCTAGTTAGGCACTTTTTTTTAGCCTGCGAAAAATCTCGGTGACCGTATGCAGCCCCTAATCCTCGCCTGCGTCACAGTGATGGCACGTTGGCTCTTTCTCCATCCGACGCAGATACTGCCCAAAGCACCCGTGCTTGGTGATCATTTATCACCAAGCACGGGTGCATCAGCTAAAGAGGCTGCCTCTCTAGCTACTCCTTCATGATAGGTCTTATCGCCCTTACTACGGCGTGCCTAAGGTGAGTTAAGCACTAATCCATTTGCTAGATGCAACACTTGATTGACTAAGAAAATACAAGATAAACCAAATTTAAACACTAACCTCTCTATAAAACCAGTTTAGTATTAAGCATCAGGGCTTTTTGTTCTGAATGTATTGATCTCCAAAAGCAGAGTAGGCACTGTGTTATTTCCTCTCCTATAAGAAGTGTATAAAAACTGCAAGAAACACATTTCACGAAGTAGCTCGTTTTCAGCCTTGACAATAAAAATGGTTATTTATCAATAATCGTACGTTCTGTAGAGGCAAATAGGATCGAACTGTTTTAGGGCTGTCAAAGGGCAGTTTAAAATAATTTGAAATGACAATATATTTTGCAATTGATTTTGCTTTCGTCTGTGTCGATGTAGGTCTGAGTGTTTGTTAGCTCCGGTCTAGAAGGCTAAACTGGCGCAGGCGAGGTTCGATGGCTCAATGGTCAGAGCATTTCTCTGTAAGGGAAAGAACGTGGGATCGAATCCCACCGGAACCATTTCAAAAATATCCTTTTTTATTTTATTTTTTATATAGGACACGCCAACTTGACCTCACCTCGCCTGAAGGTAAGCTAAAGACAAAGTCTCAGGAAAGAGGGTCACCATTACAGATACTAAGTGCTACAATGGTAGCACTCAGATTGGCGGCCTCATCAGATGCTTTTTCGGAGCAGGAGACACGTGTGCTAGTAATGAATTCCAGGTCAGTACAAAATTAACCAATAACACCTTAATTTATGATGAGATCGAGTCTAGCCATCCAGTTATTAAATTATAACTTTTAAATTATCGGTTTCCATGATATATTATACATTAATGTTAACGTGACTATACCATGATCGCATTAAGTCCAGTTAACATTATTATGCAGCTATTAAACTTTGTTTCAACTATTCAACCGCGGTAGCCTAGTGGTATGGGTAATGGACTGCTGAGACGAGGTCTCGGGTTCGATCCCAGGTTTTACCATGGCATTTAATTTTAGACTTTATTTCTATGCGCTTAAAGTCCAATTAAATGAAAAGAGTTACATCACACTTATTCATTCACTCTGCAAAAGTCCTTTTCCAAACCACTTGGTAGCAAGCAAGTTACACTAATCATAGTCACAGTCATATCATAATTGCATTAATTCCCTTTAACATTATTGTATATCATGGAACACGAAAGTCTAAAAAAATATTGTACCCAAATGTTTTTATATTAAACCAACCACAAGTTACGTTTTATATACCACCAGAGAAGCGCACGGCCAACCTTGGTCTATGGATGTGTGCAATACAAGAGAAGTCACATTTGTGCTGCAGACCCTGTAGGAACCCTTCTTGAAGAACGCCACATCGTAGTCGCTTGGTACCTGCCTGTGCTAATGTCTGACGCCACCCCTATTAATTTGCATTTCATATAAGGTTATTCAAAAGGAAGTGTTTACCAAAACGTGCATCGCAATATTCTCGGTCAAGAACGACACTAAACTACATCAGGGGTACGTGCCTTAATATACGTGATTGGGTTTCAATATTGGTAATTTCGTTACAAAAGAATTCACCGTGAGGTAGGCGGCACAGGTGTAGAATTATTTCAATTGTATTATCTCATACTTTGTTAGTAATTCAGAACGTTTGTCATTCTTTCAGCTGTTCCATACCTTATTTTTGTTCGGAAATCCTCGAAGATATGTCGGAGGTGCTTATGTCGGATTCGAACCAAATTAAATCGTGCACCGTCTTAGATCTTCAGATGATGCCGAGGTGTAAGATTGCCATTGGCATATCCCTCGCACCCCGGCTGATCCAGGGTCATCTTCAGTTTCTCTTATTGTAAGGCATTATTTTATTTCACCAGGCGATTGAGATCTCACATCGTCTCTCCTTGGGGTGAGTGGCGAAGTCGTCACCGTTACTAAGGGTGCATCGTGTAGAGGTTCCAGGCCTCGAACCTTTGTTGTTCTAGTGTCACTAATGATATTTTTGATGAATTTGAATCAGATTTTTATAACAGAAATAAAAATAAAAAAAACATCTTTGTGGTTTGACCATCAGAAACAAAAGAAATCGCTAACAAATTATCGCCAAATGATACTTGGATCAGTTTTGTAGCTGGAAACCACACATAGAGAAAGTACTACATAAAATAGACCGCTTCGTCTTTGTATTGAAAAAAATTAGACAAACTGTTAATCTTGAGGCAGCTATTACAGCCTATCACGCGTACGTATCTTCAATAATAAGATATGGTCTCATAATCTGGGGTAATTCCGTAGATGTCGATCGAGTCTTCAAAGCACAAAAAAATGTATTCGTGCAATGTGTGGGGCAGACTTTCTCGATAGTTGTAGGCCATTGTTTAAAAGACTCAAAATACTGCCTCTACCATGTCTCTATATCTTAGACATATGTGTTTTTGTGAAAAAACATAAAGAATTGTTTGAGAAGTTCAGCGATAGAGAAAACAGTCGAACTCGGCATAAGAATAAATTATGTTTACTTTTGATAAGGCTAGAGTTATTTAAGAAAAATGTGTATTGTATGTGTGTAAAAATATATAATCATTTGCCGAACAATGTTGCTGAACTACCTGTAAGATTATTTAAAAGGACACTGTTTGAAATGTTATTAAATAAAAATTATTATGACGTACATGAATATTTAAATGACAAATTTATAGAATGACCCTTGAACATAAATAATGATGTTAATTAATAATAATAATAAATACATAATGGTAATGATTATAGATTTATTGTAGATTTAAGAAATTGACAAATGTATTAAATTTGCACGCCATCACATGGCAGAATATGAGCGAACTACACTATGTTTTTATACCACCTCTATACACCATGTTCTAGCAAATAAATGAATTTGATTTGATTTGATTACTATTATGAAAAAACTCTTGAAATTTGTGCAGAAAACCGATATTACCAGAATAGGTAAGTATATTAATCTCACCTGTTACACTTATTCATATTTAGATTGTCAAATTGACCGCACCCCACCGAATGTTAATTGTATTGATTGATTGTGTCCTCATGAATAATATGTACACTCGACATTCCTTTATGATTAGTAATTTATTCCAATATTTATTTAAATGACATACTTTTATATTCAGATTCGTTAGACATTGTGTGTATTTAATGTGTTTTAAAATGTTTGCAAGCCAATTTTGGTGAAATACGCCAAGATACCTGTTGTAATAACTGTATACCACCTACCACTGTAACTATAATGTACCGTATTTCGTATGTAAAATTATCATTTTAATGGTAAGCTTAGATGCAGTTCGAAAATAGTGACCCTCATTACCGGTGCTGTCCTTGGAATGGCAGTCCATCCGATAGGCTATTTGACAAGGTCGTCGGATACTTCCTAATACTGCTAAATATGTTAGTTTGTTATCATAAAATATACCTTGCTAAATAAAATATTGCCTAACAAATCTATGTCTTTGGAATTAAATTTTAAAGCATTTAGCATGCTATTCAAATCGATTGAGATATTAAAAAAATTTGGATCGGTTCAGGCATGATTCAAACCAAATCTTTCCCTTACAGGGGGAACGTTCTGAACACTAAACCACAGAACCTTCGCCTGAAACTATCCAAATTCTTCTATACAAAAAGCCGTCCTAAGACTTATCATTAATTTTAATTTCCAAAGCAAATCAAAAAAAAAACAATCAAATTCAGTCCCAAATTGTAACTTTTCAGATTCAATTCAATTCAATTCAAATGCTTTATTGTGAAACAAGATTCCTCATTTAATTACAAATTACTGTTATTAATAACTATATATGTGTAAACGCAACGTAGACCGAGATAAATGCGAAATTCTCTTGCACTCCATACATTTGCACTACTCACGACTGGCGTATGACGTCAATAGCTAACGAATAGCTTTTGTCCTACAGCTTAGCCCAGCTTTGAGAAAACTATTTAACCCTGAATAGGTGAACTCTTCTGTCATAATGTTTGCCTCCGCAACATTTTTATAGAATTTTGAATACCGATATTGCTGCTTAATTAATCCTTTCGAAATTTAAAATAATAATTACGGCAATGGTCTTATTTATTTTTTAATTGGAAATGGAAATTTTACGCCACATTGAATTATCAATCCTACCTTCAACCGATTCAAATTCGAATATAAAGGGATTTCCAATTTCAGAGTTTGAACGCTTTGATTTAGCAATATTCGAAATCTCCTTTATTTATTAGCAAATAGCTATCCGCTTCTGAAAGTTTTTTATCAAAAATACACAACGACCACGATTTATTGGACCCAGATGTATTCATCATGGAATTAGATCAGCTACGAGAACACAATAAAAAAGTGTAATCAGATATAGAGTTTGCCAATTTTGTTACAAAAATGCTTAAAGTTAAAAGGATTTTTGTATATTTTCATCGTACGCCGTCCATTTTCGTTAATGTATTAAATCTGTGTGCCAATGACATTTGTTCTACAAGTGTATTTAGGCATAAATTGGGAAAGTTTCGGTTTAAAATCTAGATTACTGTTTTGTAATGCCGGCATGATCGTATATTAGATAACTCAAAACAAGTTTTACAATTTATTTATATAGGTAGGTAAGCATTGTTCAGTAAATTTAAACCGATTATATCGAAAACTAACTACCATGGCGAGTGCCCAGTGCGAGTGAGTTATATTGGACAGCACGTGCAGGGCTTAGATGTTACCCACATATCTACAGTGCAAATAATTCCAACAAAACCCAAACGATTTGATGACACTTTCCTTATCCTTTCCGGGTGTAAAAAAGCATCTGATAAAGGTCGTGACATTGTGATTTTGTTCGTGTTCGTGAGTTTGTAACGGTGACCCTCTTTCCTGAGACTTTGTCTTCAGCTTACCATTAGGCGAAATGAAGTTAAGACGTGTTCTATATAAAAATCGATTAGGCAAATAAAGTGGCTCCCAACGCGGAGTCCGGGGTCCATCTATATACCACATTATAGTTATAGTGTAACTCGTGGTTTCCAGCAGAGTAGAATTTGGACCACCCCATCTCTTCCCATGCGGTGTCGTACAAGGCGACTAAGGGATAGGGCTGTTTAATATCAGACAGATATATACAGCCCAGACTCAGCCTCAGATTTTTATTTTTTTTATTTTTATATAGGACACGTCAATTGGACTTCGCCTTGCCTGATGGTAAGCTGAAGGCAAAATCCCAGAAAAGAGGGTCACCATTACTTACACATACCGTGTGACAATGGTGACACTCAGCTTGACGGCCTTATCATATGCTTTTTCACGCCCCGCTTAAAGGACCCAGGACTGTAGGAAGAAGGAAACACGTGAGCTGGTAATGAATTCCAGGCCTTAATGGTGCGACAGAGGAAAGAGTCTCCGAACCGCTTGGTTCTTGATCGGATGTTTTGCACCGTGTGCGGATGACATCTAAGACCTGCACGCGTTGTCCTGTGTAGGAAAGGGCAGGGTGGGACTAATTGGAAGAGCTCATCAGAACACTCCCCATGGTACAGACGGTAAAATACAGCCATGGACGCAACATCTCTACGCAGCTGTAAAGGTTCTAGGGTGTTCGTGATCTCGGGATTCCCAATGATGCGGACTGCACGTCGCTGCAACCTGTCGAGAGCATCTAGTAAGTACTTTGCTGAACCATCCCAGAGATGCGAGCAGTACTCCAGACAGGAGCGAATTTGTGTCTTGTATAGAAGACACCGCTGCTCCGGCGTGAAAAATCGTCTCACTCTGTTCAGGACTCCGAGTTTTCGTGAGGCTGTTTTGATGATGCTTTCGATGTAGTTTTTGTTATTCAGGTTGCAGCGAACATCCATACCTAGGATATTGAGATTGTCCTGCAGCGGCAGTGGCGTGCTCTGAAGAGTGGGGAGGGGAAGGAAAGAAGATACTTTTGCTGTGAACGCACATGCCTGCGTCTTCTTGGCATTGAACTCAACCAGGTTCTCAGAGCCCCATTGAGAAATGTGATTCAGGAACCCGTCAAGCTCAGTGACAAGAAGCTGCCATTTCTCTGCGATATCTGACTGCTTGGCCACTGGATGTCCATGATAACTCCCATGTAAAGTGCTATCGTCTGCATAACAATGAACATTGCCGGTAGACAGCATGTCGTTGATATGCAGAAGAAAGAGAGTGGGTGATAAGACGGACCCCTGGGGCACGCCAGCATTAACCTGCAGAAACTCCGAAGCTCGTCCGTCCGTCACATTTTTTTCAAAACTACCGCTGGAATACCATCCGGACCACTGGCTTTCCGGACATCGAGTGATTGCAGCACTGCACGGACATCGCGTTGCCTGATATGGATATCAGGCATCGCGTGGTCACTGTCGGGTAGTGTTGGTGGCTGCGTACCACAATCATCGATTCGGGAGTTGGCCGCAAAGAGATTAGCCAGCAGATTTGCCTTCTCTTGCGGCTCATGGGCCAGGGATCCATCAGGGTTACGCAGCGGAGGCAGCGAAGGCTGACAGAAGTTGGCTTGCACGGCTTTAGCCAGTCGCCAGTAGCCACGGCTTCCCGTGGGATGCATCACTAGCTCTTGACCAAGCCGCGCTATGCGCAGGGCATCCGCTCTGACATAGGCCCTTCTACAGACCTTTGTGGCTCTGTTGTACGCCGCCTTGAAGTGGCCCAGATTGGGATGGCGCGTGGCGCGCGCCCTTACCCAAGCGCGGTACGCAGACTGTTTTTGTTCAACAGCTTCCGCGCACTCGCGCCCAAACCAAGGGCGCACCCCGCGGTCACCAATGACATCGGTGTATGAGATATAGTATTCCATACCCAGACCGATCTCACCGGCGACAGCAGTAGCACAGTCCGATGGGTTCTTACCTTCAAAGCAGCGCTCAACCCACGGGATGGACGCAAAATAGTCACGAAGTCCATCCCAGTCCGCTGACGAGTAGTGCCAGAGACGCCACTTCCCCTGCATGGGTCGTGGGGGCGCTATAATAGGCACCGTGGAACAGACCAGGCAGTGGTCAGAGTTGCCTAAAGCGGCTCGCACCGATACACTGTACCGGTCCGGATCACTCGTCAGCAGAAGGTCTAGCAGAGAAGGTGCTTGGCCCGACCTTCTTGGACCTTTTTCTGTAAATTGCGCTGCCATGAGTTTGGGTGGGAGAAGGCGTGAAAAAAGAAGTGATTGCCGCCGCAGCACCGTGTGACAAAGCGCGGGATATTGGTTTTATCTATGAATGTGAGGCATGGCGAGAGCCGACGCGCCGAACGGAAGGGCCCCCGTACCCCCCCGAGTACGGTCGCCGGGCTCCCAAATCCGGTCACCAACCGGCACGACGAACCATATCGGGATTATGCGCGGCCTGGTGAGGCAGCCTCCCAAGGTGGTTAACCCCAGTTGGGCCCCTGTACTATACCGCGGGCGGCCAGCGGCACCACCGTTTCTACAGGTCTCCCTGTTCGGCGCATCGCCCCGCGCCATCCCCACTAGACTACGCCAAGACCCACTGGTCCCACTAGTGCTGCGACAACCACCACCTCTGTCCGGCTATGCACATGCTGACCCCTGAACACAATCCAACCGAGATTGAATTGCTATGGAGGGTTTTTCGCAATAGTGCACGGTGGTACCTACCCGGTCGAAACTTGAGACAAATTTGTGCCACCAAGTTTCTACCACCAAAAATGATGAGATGCACGGCTTGAGTCAACAATAGTGCCCGGAAGACGGCAATAGGCTCGCCCTGTTACGTGGGACCGAATTCAATGATAGGCTACAATATGTGAGTGTTAATTCACTTCTCCCGAACCCTCCAGGGATAGAGGCGTGATAATATGTATATATGTATAGTCATATGTATATGTATTCATACGTACTCGTACCTACTGTCACAGACACTTAAATTTCAATTATTGTATAGATATTACTACAAGTCGAAGGAGAAATCAATTCATACGAATTTGAAAGCGGTAACTCCACACCACACCAATGCACATCGTACTTATGTGAAGGTATACCTTGGGGTATATATCTTGAACCTTAAATTTGCTCTATGCGCACAGTACACGTTTCTTAGATATCTTTTGAGGATAGCAGGAGTGCTACTGCGGTGGTAGATAACAAAACAATTCGCACTTGCCAGGACCTCGTTTATGTCACGGCTTAGGTTCAAAATATGTCAGGTGTCGAGTTATATGTCGGGATAAATACGAGCACGCACATGTTAATTACGAAAGTGGTCAAACGAAACATGTTTTGAATATAAAAATATATGGGGTTAGACCCGGATTATAATTCCAGTAGGAACCTATATAAGTTAATTTTGAAGTTGGACTGACTAGTTACTTCAAATTCTAAATCCACTTATAAACTACGCTTTATACATTTTCAATGTTATTTGACGATTCTGCGTTGATTGAATATAATACAGAACAGAGAACTTTATCTATGTTATTAACACCATTTAAAACCTTTGTTAAGACCACCTTTATGTAATAAAGCATACTACAGGACAGATGATTACCTTAAAGACAAAAATATCTGGCTTAAACTTGGTGCAGGCCACTCCTAAAGTGCTAGAACTACAGCACAATATTGTAGTAGGCACACTACCCTTCTTTCCCACTTTTTTTTCAATTATTTTAACGTTTAACTTAGATTAAATTGTTGCTATAAGGTTTTTAATATACTTATAATTATCTTGACACGAGACAAAAATGTACATTCGTCCATATTTAGTCTTAAGAAATCAATATTTATAAGCTGACGTCTCGAAAATGCCGCATTGGATTTTGTGGCGCGGTTTCTTCTCCACTAATGCCTGGGAAGCGGTGGTAAACTTAGTTTTAAGCAGAATTTGACTTCAAAAAGATGTAATTACGTTCCACTATTTTGAGAAATAAAGAGTTTGAATTTAAATTTGACATAATTTAAAAAATTAACATTAGATACAGATTCAAATTTAAATTTTTCGACGTATTGTATGTAGAATAGCTTCAACTTCAACTTTTATTGGAGTGGCTTTTGTGGAAGTCCACCACAATTTCGCCAATGTCATGTGTCAGAAAGACAAACTGTCAAATGATATACAAACGGATAATATAGTGGAGCCAAAGAAAATTTAGAAAGCTTACAGAAAATATGATAAACATCAAACAAAACTAGTATTTAGTGTATGTAGAATAGAATAATAAATGTAAGAATTTGACACGTATTTTGACATTGTTTTGTCAATTCCATACATTGAGCAGTCTATTCTAGCCTACAAACGTTTTGACACTTGTCTAGAGAGGCTGATATCGAGTATCATCAACAATAAACTAAGAATATAATGAAATAATATTAAAGCAATAAAGAACGTTGGCGGTCCCGTTCGGCGGGACGCCCGGCGCTATTTGCGTGCCAGATTAAACGTCACACCGCGGTAATTGCCTATGTCGTTACAATATATTGCGTGACGCAAATGTTTTCATATTAAACAAATAACTTGTGTTAGGAACATTAACTTTTACTTATTATTAAAAATACTCCTATAGGTTATTCGGTACTGGGGGTGACAGGTGGGGTTTTTTTACGTGCGAATATATTCACACGGGTACCCCCGCCTGAGCCGGTAGGGTAAGTTATGTCGGACTCGAACTGACTAGAACGCACGACGCCTGTGGGTCATTGTTGGTTGCTGAAGGCGAGGTTGACAGACATATCCCTCGCACGGTGGAACCGCCTGTCACCCTAGCAGAAGCAGGCCAAAAGGTGGCGCGACATATGCCTCTCTGCCTATGCGGGGCAAGGGACACTGTGATGCTACACCCGTGGGAGCCATTTGGATGTCCCTGGATCAGACGGGGCGTGAGGTATATACAAGAGATAATATCACCCTCGGCAATTAAGGATCCAAAACGGAGTACGATTTTCGAGTTCAATGGAACGGTAAAAGAGATATTGAAGCTATTTGTAAAAGTATCTGTTTCGAGGCGCGGCCCGGTTCAATCCCCGCTCAGTGCAAATATTTGTATGCATGAATTTGGGTATTTGTATTGGTCTGGTCGTGCCTCGGACAGTAGTTTAAGCCCTAAAAAAACAAAAATATTCCAGCCACTGGTTTAGCTGCAAGGCTTCGACATCGCCTTTGGGTAGTGGAGGTCTGGCTACTCTATTCACCGGTGGGAACACAACACGAGGTTATTATGGCCGCGGTATTCTGTATTCTATAGTCGAAGTACGTGCGTTGACATAATCTTATTATGTTTAGGTTTATATAGAAGTATGCATCTCATTTGCTCTATGTAAAAAGAATTTACATATTATTGTTGTTGTTAATGAAGCTCATATAGAGTACGTCTGTCTGTCTGACGGCCGTAGCTCTTTCTAACAAGGATCTAAAACATCTCTGAAGTGAAACATAAATTACGCCGTCTCGAGGATCAATAAAAGAGTATTCGTTAGCGCTAAATTAGATCTGGCAGCCGGCAAAATTGACGACCTACTTGTGAGTTACCCCTGGAGGAAATAAATACCTAATGGAGGAATTTTCTGATACACATGCCAACAGTCTCTACAGTGTCTCTAGACAAGTGACAAGATGTTTGTAGAAGAGAATATATTTAATTTTAATGTTTTGAATATATTTATATATATTTTTACCACGGTAGCCTAGTGGTTTGGGATAATGGACTGCTGAGACGAGGTCTCGGGTTCGATCCCAGGTTTTACCATGACACACACCAATGACTTTTCGATGCTTTTCGAAGTTATGTGTGTATTTATCGCAGGTTTATAAGTGCCCGGTTAATGGCAATAGGCTCACCACCTATTACATTGGGACCTAAACATAAACTAATTGAACAACCCACACTTGATCGCTCCCGGTGGAAAGGTGCCCAGGGAGTCACCTGTGGCTTCTATGAGCCTTTGCCCAATCGCCTTTACAAGGCTTTTGGCCTCTTTGCCCCAACTTCCTAGGATTTCCACCGCTATTGGCCCGAAGTGGTACTGCGGCTCCAACTCATCGTACTTGAGACTCTTCCTTAAGCTGGCCTCATCTGCGGCCGCTGACGTGGAGTGGATTGTACGACTAAGGTGGCTGGGCTACAATGCTGACACAAGTTGCGTCTCATAACAGGCACTTGCCGTTCTTTCGGGGCACCAAAGTCAGCCCGTCCGGTCTCTTACCGTCCGACCTGCTCAAACCCGGAGGCTTAAGTAAGCAGGGTACATTCGCTGATAGCCCTTGTATCAGCGAATGTCGATAACCCTGTGGATGATATCGTTGAGAGCGTGGTGTCGTCAATTAATTAGTAAAAACCACAATCCAAATCAGTTCAGCCGATTCTGAGATTAACGTGCGTAAACGCACAGATAAACAGACAAAAATTCCAACAATCGATGTTTTGGCTTCCTTTTCTTGTATCCTTTCCATGTACAGACATCTAACTGTTACAATTTTATTATTTATTTATTTTATTTATTTTCTTCTTTTAAAAAAACTTACAGCTAATACAATGAAATTTAAACAAAAACAAAAATAGGTACAAGAAGGCCAAT
This sequence comes from Eilema griseolum, assembly GCA_963662185.1. Classification (NCBI taxonomy): domain Eukaryota; kingdom Metazoa; phylum Arthropoda; class Insecta; order Lepidoptera; family Erebidae; genus Eilema; species Eilema griseolum. The sequence continues at coordinate 1,892,695 of OY759246.1, forward strand.
TACAAGTTTTTGCGAATAAATACAGATTTTACATTAGAAGACAATGTGTAAATTAAAGACATGAGACACAAATAACAGGCAGTACACTACTCATTCACCCTTCAAAGAAGGCATCGCTCATAATTTTTTTGAGTTTTGGTATGCTGGTGTTGAATAAGTCAACTTCGTTGTGTGACCGCGAGATTTCATTGAAATCTCTGCTGGCTCTAATGAGAAACGAATTTTGACGATAGTTGGAATTTGCTATGGGAACACGGAGAAGTCGTGGTTTTCTTAAGAAGGAGTGATGTACGCATAGCCCAATTCTACCCAATAGCTCAGGACAGTCAACTGAACCGTTTGCAAGACCAAAAAGCAATGATTGATCAGCCACGCGTCTACGTATGTACAGTGGTAGCAAGTGAAATTTTCTGCAACGAGTCACGTAACCATCAAGGTACGATTTGGAACGGTATTGAATATACCTTACAAATTTCCTCTGAATACCTTCAATCAAGTCTACGTAGATGTTATAATGAGGATTCCACACCTGTGAGGAAAATTCGAGGTGACTGCGGACGAACGTGCAATACAAAATTTTAATTGTTTTTATGTTTTTGAAGTCTGCCGATAGCCTCATGATAAAACCCAATGCCTTGTAGGCTCGTTCGACAATAGTATCTATATGCTGGTCAAATATGAGCTTAGAGTCAAAAGTTAAGCCTAAGTCTTTGATTGAATTTACTCGCTTAACACTAGATCCGTTCAATTTGTATTCGTGAATAATAGGTACAGGTTTACGAGTAAAGGTGCATGCATAGCATTTGGATATATTTAATTGTAATTTATTTAATTTACAGTAGCTAGTTAATCTATCCAAATCTGCTTGGAGTGCGAGAGCATCAACTGTAGTAGTAATAGGACACATGATCTTCATGTCATCGGCATAAAGGAGAATTTTGGAGTTGGTGAAACAACTTGTGATGTCGTTGATAAAGACAATAAACAACAGCGGAGCCAATAACGAGCCCTGAGGAGCCCCAGATGGAATATAGGATGTTCTAGATTTGAACCCATTGAGAACAACGGTTTGACATCTGTTCTTAACATAAGAGGAGAACCATCTGAAGAGGTCGCCTCTGATACCAATGGCAGAAAGTTTGCGTAAAAGCAGTTCATGGTCAATTCGGTCAAAAGCCTTACTATAATCAGTGTATATCACGTCAACTTGATGTTTATGGGACATACACTCGGAAATATAGTCACTGCAGACGATAAGGTTAGTAGTGGTGGAACGACCACTCAGGAACCCGTGCTGATGTTCACTAAAGTTGTGTTTGAGTGAGTTGTATAGTTGTTTATAAACGATTCTTTCAAGCACCTTAGCGAATATACACAGTTTTGAGATAGGTCTATAGTTTTCCACCATGTTTTTGGGGCCCTTTTTGTGGATAGGCGTGATAAACGCTGATTTCCACAAATTAGGCACCACCCCTTCATGTAATGAACGTTTGAACAATAAATAAAGTGGTATTGTGAGGCCAGCCGCACATTTGACCATGAGGATCGGGGGTATATTATCTGGGCCTGCAGTTTTATTAGGATCGAGGGCCTTTAGTAATTTGAAGACTTCATCCTCCTGTATCTCAATGGAGCCGATGTCAGTTATGGTATCTACCCCAGAGTCCGAGACTAGACTGTTAGATGTGCTGCTAGTATTTTGCAAGAAATTCGAGTTGAAATAATCACAAAAGTAGTTACAAATTTCCTCACCGTCACTCGAAGAGTGTTGTCCGTATCTTAAAACTGCTGGATAGCAATTCGATTGTTTTTTACTTTTTACGTAGGACCAGAAAGCTTTCGGATTTTTGAGAATATTATTTTCAATTTTCGAGATATAGTCTGCGAACATATCACTCTCTAGTGTTTTAGCTCTGTCTCTTAGTAAAATGAATGATTCGTAGTCAGAGAGATTATTATATTTTTTGAATTTAGAGTGAAATTTGGACTTTTCTTTGAGTATTTTTATAAGCGGTGACTTGTACCACAGTGGATATTTAGTTTGCGGGACAACAGCTTTGGATGGGATGTATTTCGAACGTAGTTTATTGACAATATCATAAAAGAAACTTACAGCGTCCTCTAGTGACCTGCTGTTGAGTTCGTTAGGCCAGTCAAAGTTATTTAATTCAGCTGAGATTGCATTAAAATCACCACAGCTGTATAAAAACTTTATGTATGATGAAGAAGCCAGTGAATGAAGCTGAACGAAATCCGCCGATATACAGAGGGCCCTATGTTGAGCGTCCTCCGGTACCAGAGGGTCGCCACTTGCCGATACGAGCACTTCATTGTTTGAAAAAATTAAATCTAATATCACATTATTGCAGTTTAAATGTGAGTTGTATTGTGATAGATTGCAACACTCCACATCGTTAAAAAATGACGTTTGTGCTGTCCCGTTAATGCCATTAGGATAAAAAGAGTGATCGTCATCTGAAAGAGACCATGTAACATTAGGCATATTGAAATCGCCTAGAACTAAAAATTTGTCAGCGGGATTTCTCATTACGATATCGACAAGATTATTAGAGAAATTTGTTAATTGCATTGTAATTGAGTTTCCCAAGTTTTGAGTGCAGATGTAAACTACGCCTATGTGCATTTTGTACGAAACTCTGGGTTTTTTATTGTGAAGTGTGAGGGTAATCCAAATATCTTCGGCAGAGGAGCACCAATTGTCTTGTATTTCGGTAGCCAGTTCTCTTCGAACTGCCACTAGCACACCACCACCCAGGATCTGGTCTAAGCTAGCATAGTCCCTATCTTTTCTACAAACCAAGTATCGATCATCAAGTAGCTCGCTGCTGCTGATACCGTCATTTAACCATGTTTCAGTCAAACAAATAATATCAAAGTTATTCAACAGCATATTTCTATAAAAACACGCTGTCTTGGTCCGCAGTCCCCGACAATTTTGGTAATAAATACTAATTGGCATCATCGTAGAATATTGTAAATATTAGCATTCGAATAAGCAGATCGTAAGGTACATTGCAAAAAGTTAGAGTAAACAAATAAAACTGGTTACTTTTGCTAATGGATAATAGTATAAAGAGATCTAGTAACAGCGACTGCAATGTTAAGAAAATAAGGCGCATTTTAGAGTAAACATAGATGAACGTCATAGCAAATTCCAAGCGATAGGAGAACAAAAGAATTCGTTGCGTTAGGTGAATAGAAAAAAATATGAATACGTATCTCAAACTTTGCGTATTATAGTAATTACTATAAGAAGCTAAATAAACAGATGTTGTGGTTTTTATGTCTATGAAGAAAGCTTCTGTAGATCCTTTTCTGATTTTATAGTAAGTGCAGGTGAGGTCGGCTTCTTTCTTATAAGAATTTTGCAATTCTTGACCCAGACGTAAGCAAACCCCCGCTCTTTGGCAAATACTTTGGTTTTGTTCAGCAATATCTTGTTATACATTGTGAGATGGTCGTTGACAAAGACTTGGCTGTCTCCCTGCAACCCCAGATCAGTTAGTTTGATGGCATGCTTTTTTGCAGCTGCTATAAAGTTCTCCTTCAGATATAGATTGTGAATCGAGCAGATAATTGTCTTACTACGTGGGTCACTCCTCATTGGGACTCGCACGATATAATTGATTTGGTCTTTGGGGATGTCAACCTTAATAACTCCGCCTATCTTTGTCATGACAGTAAATAGGTTTTCAGAATTGGAAATAGGGATACCTTTGATTTCTACATTACTTTTGCGAGACCTTTGTTCATTCTCACGGTGTAGATCATCGAGTTTGTCAAGCTGCTCACGCAGAGACGCAACTTCTTCCTTTGTCTTCTTCAGAGACTCAATATCCTTGGTGAGGGATGAAACTTTGGCTTCCATGTTTTCGATAGATTGGTGTGCAAATTCAACAGAGGTTTTAACACTAATCAGTTCCTCCTTTATGGACTTTATTTCCGCCAGTTCCGCTTGAATATTAGCCATCATATTCATTAAATCTGGTATAGCAGCAGTTTGAGCTGTTAGCCGCTTTAACTCGGCGAAAATACCTTCCAGTTCTGTAGCAGCCTTAGGACGTGGACTGCTAGATTTGCATTTCGGACATTTCCATGTCGATTGTTTTGCACCCAGTCTTCGCCAACCCACTTCAGTAATTCCCGCACATGCGAAATCAAGGTGAGTCTGGCAGACGGAACACTGAACACCATCCTGGAACTCAACACCACAGTGCGCGCACGTTGACATTTTAATGAATATATATTCCAACAGTACTATCGCGAAACTTTGAGAAACGCAGGCGAACGGGTCGCTCAATATAGATGTGCGTGTGCTACGCGTAGCCTGTCTGACTACTGACTGATTATTATATATATTATATGTATATATATATAGATATATGGGTTACACTATGTCAACCCGTACCTAGCAATCAGTCGAACGCACTAGGCACTAAGAACGGCCCAGGAGTTCAATTAGCTGGCTAATTGAATAAGGTGGCTGTCATATTCAATTTATTGAAGCGAGATTCTCCGCACAATTTTTTTATCAGTTGTGTTCCGTATAATTTTCAGGACTCCGTTCCTCAAAAGGAAAAAAAGAACCCTTACTCTACGTCTGTCTATCTGTCAAGAATTTTTTCTCAGGAATCCATGGGGGTATCATGTTAAAATTCATACCACATAGTCAGGTCTATTAAGTCTTGACACTGTGCAAAAAGTCAGTTGACGCATTCTAAATATACATAACGGTTTATTTAACTTAAGTTACTGAATCCTTAGTGCGCGAGTCCGAATCGCGCTAGACCGGCTTTTTAAAATATACTCAATTTGAATGAAGGCAGACAGGTATATTGGCCACCGAATGGAAAAGGGTTACCGTGGCCTATGGAAGTGCGGTCGACCAGGTGCGTCACACCTGTAAGAACCTTCTGCTGCCCTTCTTAACCCTGAACCAGAACCCCATATTGTACTCACTTTTTTTTTACGTCCGAAAAATGAATACCCCCACCACCGGAGCCGGTGGGAGAGGTTATGTCGGACTCAAACCGACCAAAATGCATGACGCCTGTAGGTTGTTTTTGGTTGCCGAAGGTGAGGTTAACAGGCGTATCATTAGCACCCCGGCTGACTCAGGGCCATCTCTCTCGATCTGGCCCTCTCACCGCGTGTGGGGACCACAGAGTCCCCAACTCGTCCTCGGAAATGGGGAGGCGTGCGAGGCACACCGCCGCCGTGGCCTGCATCTGAAAGGGTGACATGCGGCTCCACCCGTCACCTCCAGGCCTGCGCTCATGGGGACGACGGATGGAGCTCCGACGCCCGAGTTGCCTTCGTACGCGGGCAGCTTGGCTTGTAGTCGCTTGGGAAAACCATAGCAAGGAATCTGTTCAACAGCTTAAAAGTCACGGAATGCACTGCACACGTTGTCGCGTTGCTGTCAGTAACATTGACACCTTCGATGTCAACTAACACTATGCGTGACCCTCGGCGCGACGTGCGTCATGCATTATACATGATGCCGTTGACCGCGTGGTCTATACATTTATATCATTGCAATCTTGCAACTGTCAAACTTCCTTTTTAATACACATTATTAGCTTTAAAATAAATTTAAAAAATATAATAACCGCGGTAGCGTAGTAGTATGGGTAATGGACTGCTGAGACGAGGTCTCGGGTTCGATCCCAGGTTTTACCATGGCACACACCAATGACTTTTTGGTGCTTTTCGAAGTTATATGTATATTTATCGCAGGTTTATAAGTGCCCAGTTAATGGTAATAGGCTCGCCACCTTACATTGGGATCTAAACATAAACCAGCGCACCTCTGCCTACGGCTAGCGTTGCTCTGGTTACATCCGAGGCTTTCACCTCAAAACACAGGGTTCACTTACTATCAGTAGTACCATAAGTAACCAGTAGTACCATAAGTTAAGTAAGTAACCATGAGTAAAATAGGGTTGGATTTCCCTAGTAGGAATGATTGGGTTTGATTACAGCTGTGCTGTATCCTCACGTTTTGCTCAGTGTAATGCATCGGGTAAGGCTGTAGGGTCTGGTCACGGTTGGGCTAGGCTCGGTTCTTCTTGCTGGCGGGATCCACTCTGTTGTTCTAGATTCCAAGAAAAAAATATGTGAAAATTCTATGATGTAAATTTGTAAACGTATGCATATGTAGAATTTATTATGGGAGACAATAAAAGTATTATTATTATAACTAAAGTAATATTACTAGTAGAATTACACATTGGTTCTTTTTATTCCTGGATCAGAAACGTGATCAGAATTCTATGTAGGCAGAAGCCGCGTGGCTCCCGGCACAGTAGATTTTGTACCACCCCATCTCTTCCCATGCGGTGTCGTACAACGCGACTAAGGGATAGGGCTGTTTTATATCAGACAGATATAATACTGCCCAGACTTAGCCTCAGATGCATGGCTTGAGGCAAAAATAGTGCCCGGAAGACGGCAATAGGCTCACCCCACTATTGCGTGGGACCGAATTCCATGATTGGTGACCTCTGCCTCACCCTACGGCGATAGACGCATAATGTTATTTTTTTGTTTATTTATTAGAACAAAATATTAAATACATAGGATTACACAGTAATAGCATCAAAAAAACCACTCAGGTTTATACCTGTGCTATTGAGTTGTCGGCACAATTCTAAATATATATACATACATCAAATTATACAATCGAATTATACTAACCGAATACAATCCACCAAATTATCTAATTCTAAATAATACATCTATATAATAACAATCTATTTTACGCTTTTTATGTACATATGATATTTTGTTATTTTCTCGGATACAAGAGGGTAAGTCATTAAGAAGTCGCGGGACAATATAGCCAGTAGTGCGTTCACCATATACATTATTCGCACGTTGTGTTATACACCGATTCTCGGAGACTGCCCGAGTGCGTACAGGATGTTCAATTGTTTTTCTAAGAGATTCATTAAAAAACTGTTCTTTTAATAAAGATGTACTTGTGTATGTACAGGCAATGCTTTGCAATGTTTGAAGAGGCCGGTTTCGTTGTCGTAGAATTGCCTTTTTACTTTAGGTGACGCAATAGTTTTTAAAATTTTGGTCTGTAGTTTATAAATGGTGTCTAGGTAGGACTTATAGGTACGACCATAGCTACTTAGGCCGTACTGTATGTGGGATTTAGGTAGTGCGTTATACATATAACATAATCTTTACTTTGAACGATATTCGGTTTCCTAATATTGTAATGTTCGCCAAAAATTGCCTCAATTTATTACAGACTTTTTCGATATGATGGCTCCAGTTAAATTTGTCATTTATTAGCAGTCCAAGGTAGGTTTGCTTTTTGACCGTATCTATAGGTGGACAGTTACTTACATGTATGTAGACGGAACCGCGGATAGATACAAGTCAGAAGTAAGAAGTACAGAACATAAAGTCTACAATGATATATATATTTTAACGCTATCATCGTGGTCCACCGCATGGCCAGCGGTTACCGTGACCTATGAATTTTGCTGAAGATAAGCTAGGGTAAATTGAATAATCGGGAATTGGTTAACTTTGATATTAAGTTCGGAATTGATACTACAAATATTTTGATTATAGGTAAATACAAACGTTTGCCAACTTTGTGAGTTAAATATTTTTTTAATCACTATCAATCGAGCATACATTTTAGTAAACTATTTACCAAATTATTTAAAATAACCATTGTTACGTTACACTCAAGAGCATTCACTCATTATCATCGTTTCAAAGCGTCACGACGTTTCACCAGTTATGTTACAAGAACGAGAGCCATTACCAAGAATAATAAACAGAACTAATTCACTTTGACACAACCATTTTCAAAAACAAAGTTATAATTTCTCCACCGTTAGGCTCTTCGCAGAAAATACTGCATCGTTCAACCTATCACTTGATTTGTTTTTTAGCAGATACAGAAAATTATTCATGAATATTAATAACACTACGATTTCTCAGGTAAACTTCGCAATGGCAGTACGCAAATCACGTACTCACAATGACAAGTCCTAATCGACTGCTGTTACACAACCAATGATCCTCGGAGAGGAGGCCAATGTCACACTCGCCCAGAATTTCGATCATATTGGAGAGATGACACATCCGGGGATCGCGGAAACTTCGAAAATGTAAAACGTATAAAAGCGAAGGAACGTTCCAACACAGCATCATTCGTCTTCGGTCAGTCGTAGAAACAAGTGCAACATGAAGGTCTTTGTTTGTGTCGTCTTATTAGCTACCGTGGTCTTAGCTGAGCCTCCTTTCAGACAGAGGCTCTTCAGGTTCCAGCGACAGGAGCTTGGCGAACCAGAAATACTAGAGCCCCCTAAAGCTGAACAAGCACCTTATCCACCGGCCGGCTACAAACCTGCTAAAGAATTCAATTTGCCATCACGTCAAGAAATTGCTCCACCATCTACCTCTTATGGCGTTCCTGATGACAGCTATAGTGCTCCCATAATATCATATGCTGTCCCTCAAGTATTATACGGTGTTCCTCAAACTGAATACGGAGTGCCAGAAAAGAAAGAGGAAATTGAAAAAAAAGAAGAAGAAATACTTAAAGAGAAGGAAAAAATTGCCAATGAAGAAAAGGGGAAACTTGAAGGAGAGCAGAAAGAGAAAGAAAATATTAAAGAGGAACCAAAGAAAGACGCAGAAGTTATTAGTAACCAAGGTGTGTATTACGTCCTGCTACCCGATGCACAGCTCCAACGTGTACAGTTCCAGACAGAAAACGATATTAGAAACATGGCGTATACTGCCCGTCTTCAATATAAAAATGAAGATCGCGCGCCAGTATACGTGTACACGACAGTACCTCAGTACCAAACAGCGGCTTATGTACAATTATACTAATCTCCTAATCCTTTCAAACAGTACTGTTATAAAGGGAAGTAATTTAGATTTGTAAGGATTATACCAGATCTGATACTCGCGATATGGAACACTGTTATTCAAACGAAATGATGAGTCTTTGTTGGTGACCTGTATAAATATTTAATGTTATTGTTCGGGCCGATATAAATAAAATTTCTTTGTTTCTTTAAAATTGTTTGACTGTTTTATGACAACCTGAGCTCCGCTTCAGTAACCTCGCGATTTTAAAATGCGTGATATCAAATAAATTAGAAAAAAAAATCGTAAAGAAACTTTGATATTCCGTTTAATCTATTGAAACATAACCTTTCTGTGACGTTTTTGTGAGATTATTGGAGAATTTGTGCTGTCAGTGGGAAGACTAAAGGCTTGTCCTGCTTTGTCTTCTACACTGACGGCACAAAAACTCTATACTTATAGGGTTGGCAGCGCGAATGTGACTCCTCTGGTGTTACTAACGTCCGTAGGCCACGGTAACCACTTTCCATCAGGTGGGCCGTGTGCTTGTCTGCCTCCTAAGTGGTATAAAAAAAAAGATTAATACACCTCCATAGTTTGATTCATTTTCAATTTGATTTTGTAATTAAAATTTTATAAAATGTCGTATGTTTTGAAATACTTTATTAAATCAGACCCAAACTGATAAGTTTCAAACCTTCATGTAAAATATAAATAGCAAAAAACTTTAGCTTTTTTGCTATTTATATTGCAAAATTACATGTTTCAGTGGCTAGAATTTATAAAGGCCACTTCAAAATGCACAAAATTAGGTTGATTATGCGATTTAAAGAAAAAATTGAAGAGTTCTTTGTTAAGTTAATCAATTGCTAAAGCATTTTAACAGAGAAATTAAAGCATTGCATAATTTTGTTCTACAGTTTTATTGTATCCTAATAATATAGTGAAGCAAGCTGATTCAATTTTAATAACCAATTTTGATAGTATATGATTATATTTCAGAAAAATATACTTTCTAACTAGTTACCTATTCATAATTCTAAAACAACAACAGCGTAACTTCGTGTACATATTTTTCTAAATTTTCATGTACTTGAAAAAATACTCGAAAAAGTAAGGGATAGGGCTGTTTAACATCAGACAGATATATATAACTCAGACTCAGCCACAAATGTATGACTTGAGTCAACAATTGTGACCGGAAAACAGTAATAGGCTCACCCCCTATTACGTGGGATGGATTTCAATGATTGGTGAAATGTGAGTGTTAATTCACCTCTGCCTAACCCTCCGGGGATAAAAGCGTGAAGCTATGTTTGTTGAAAAAAAACACTGACATATTTGTTACTAATGTAGTAAAGAAGCACTCACCTCAATAGGAATGTAGTAAGCATAACCTCTGAATGCTTGCAACGCCACAATAGGTCCTTTTAGACAGAGCATAATAGACTTCTAAGCATCTTGATGACAAGAGGTGGCTGTGTACCAGTTGCTATACGTAACAACCAAATACACTTTGTCTATGTCCCATTACCTTTGTATAATCAGCCGTGTCCGGAGAAGCACACCGTTCGCGTGTTCATATTAAGCAAACAAACATTTTGAGAATACTTTCAGGTAATTAGCATAACAGAGGATGTCCCGATTTGGTAATTACGTTCAGTTTTACTTTTTGTACAAAATTTGAAAGATTATGACATACTTATGTAGTTGTTGCGTTAAAACTTACTGTAGTTGTTACAATATTGCTTTAACATATTTTTTCTATTTGCCCAACTTTACTTACAAGTTGGGTAACTTTGAAAATGAAATACCGCCAAATATTGTTTTTTTTTTAACGCCTATATGATTCACTTCACCTGATAGTAAGCTTAAGACACGGAAAATTACTTACAGGGTCGGCAGCACGAGTGTGACTCTCCTGGTGTTACACACGTTTATAGGTCAAGGTAACAACTTTCCATCAAGTGGGCCGTGTGCTTGTCTGCCAATTAAATTGTGTAAAAAAAAAAGTTTCAGGAAAGAGGGTCACCACTACAGACATCAACAATGTTCCAGTGGTGGGCCTCAGCTTGACTTCCTCATCAGATATTTTTTGAAGCCTGCTTAGAGGATCCGGGAGTGTAGGAAGATTGAAACACGTGTGCTGTAAAGAATTCCAAGACATTATTGTGCGGTAATGAAAAGAGAGACCAAATCGCAACCAAAGATGAATATAAACTGCTGTATCACTTTTTACAAGATTATATAACCGGCCGTGAAGTTAAGGTTAAATACGTTTCGTCCAAAATTGCTATTGCTTTTAATAATCAGAATGTTTCCGAACTAAAAATTAAACGTCAAGAATGTGATGTTTAATTTGCGCAAACTGTCAAACGTTATAATTGTTATTTCAGTTTGACAGCCTATTGTAGCAACTAAAATATAATTTATAGGACCCACGTCGTGTTGTAACACTTTAAATGAATTCGAATAAGTTCTGATTAGTTCGTTGGACCCATTACGAAAATAATTTAATAACACAGGTAATGTGAAAATAATTTATTATTTATACTAGCAGCCCGTCGTATTGGTATGGAAATAAATGTACAACTTGATTGCATGATTCATTGACCCCCAAGAACCCCCACATAGGCGATATTGAAGTTCTGTTGTTAGACTTAAATGGACGGGTTAAGCCGCATGGCAGTGTAGAATTTGGACCACCCCATCTCTTCCCATGCGGTGTCGTACAAGGTGACTAAGGGATAGGGCTGTTTAATATCAGACAGATATATACGGCCCAGACTTCGCCTTAGATGCATAGCTCGAGTCAACAATAGTGCCCGGAAAACGGCAATAGGTTCACCCCCTTACGTTGGACCGAATACAATTATTGATGAAATGTGGACGTTATATCACATCTGCCTAACCTTCCGGGGATAAAGGCGTGATTATATGTATGTATGTATGTATGTTTAACCATTCCGTATAACAACCGGTACCGACTTAACTGGCTCTTCGAGGCACGGGAAAATTTAATCAGACTATGCAAATAGACATACTTATTCATGCATAACAAGTATTTGCCCTGAGCGAGAATCGAATCCGCGTTCACTGCCCCTACGCCACTGAGGCTGTCTCATTTGCAATTTTTCTGCTGTCAGTGGGAAGACCAAAGGCTTGTCTTGATTTTGTGTTCTTCACTCTCTCTCTCTCTGTTTTTACTGGGTCGGCAGCACGGATGTGACTCCACTGGTGTTACACACGTTCATAGGTCACTGTAACCACTTTCCATCAAGCAGGCCGTGTGCTTGTCTGCTACCTAAGTTGTATAAAAAAATTAAATAAAATAAAAATTGGCTTCAAAAAATGTAAGATAACACACATGTACTTGGTGGAATTTATTGTTACACATATTGAAAATACATTTTCCACGGTATTTTTTATAGACCTGACCGGTTTCGTCTTACAGCGTCCTCAAAAGTTTACAATTACAGTTGAAAACATCTTAAACATTTATGTAGAAGAAGATATTCTTAACTGTAATTGTAAACCTTTGAGGATGCCGTAAGGCGAAATCGGTCAGGTCTAGTAAAAAATGGAAAAAGTACAAGGGTGTTCTCAATAAAATGTGTAACAATAAATTCCACCAAGTGCCATTTGTTTAATACCACTTAGGTGGCAGACAAGCGCACGGCCCACCTGATGGAAAGTGGTTAACGTGGCCTATGGACGTGTGTAACACCAGAGCCATCATTCAACAGTATAAATAAAACTATTTTATATATCTACAGTTTATATCTCAATCTTTATTTTTCCACAGAGTTCATCTTTATTTACCTGAGGTGACTCGAGCCGTTACAGAATAGAATAACAAATGTTAATGTGTTTATTGACATATTTTAAAAGGTAACAAATAATAAAGGCTCAATCATGCCTATGTATAGTTCGTCAAGTTACTTGGGAGAATATATCCCCATGCTCCCGAGGGATAGGACTAAATGTATTCTTATAGCTGACATTATTGTTTTTCAGTGTAAGTTCTTACTTATAACATTGCTTTAATATTGATTTTAAGCGCGTTTGATGTTTAGTTTAATCTTAAGCGTGGTTGCTTGCCTTTTTGTGTATAGTTACCGGCAAATATCTGGAGCCCAAACACGTCACAACACACCGCGGCTATAATAACTTCGTGTTGTGTTCCCAGCGGTGAGTAGGGTAGCCAGAGTTCACTGGAGAATTTGTGCTGTTGGTGGAAGACTAAAGGCTTGTCCTGCTTTGTCTTCTACTGTCGGCACAGGAACTCTACAGGGTTGGCAGCGCGACTACGACTCCTCTGGTGTTACAAACGTCCATAGGCCGCGGTAACCACTTTCCATCAGGTGGGTCGTGTGCTTGTCTACCACCTAAGTGGTATAAAAAAACATCGATTAAGATAGGAAAAAGTTTAACCAGTGCAGGAGGGATTCAAACCTCTCCCTTACAGGAGGAATCCACACCACTCCAACCAGAGCCAATGAACCTCACCTGAAGTCATTAAAATTTTCCTATATATATTTTATTTTATTTTTTATTTTTCGGAAAACTTACAGCTATCTATATCTATATATCAGATGGTTAGAGCATTCCCCATGTAAGGGAAAGATCGTGGGTTCGAATACGCCTGAACCGGTTTATTATTTTTCTGTCTTAATTGATTTGAATTTGAATTAGCATATTAAATGCTTTAAAATTTCATTCAACATCACAACATATATTCTGTAATGGTTTTTTAGGATAAAACGGGGTGCTAGGTGGCTGTGCTGCTACACGTGTCCGTAGAGAGCAGAATAAGTAACCGAAAAAGAAAGCGCACAACTTTGGAGACGACTTACATTAGGCATAATAGCCATAAATTACATCCAGAAACAGAGTGGAATGAGTGCTCTTTGGGGCCGCATTCTTAGTAAAGAAGTAATCAGGAGGGGGTATTTCCGTTCATTGAGCAGTCCGACAGTGGAAGTACCTCCGCCATACCACAGCCATAATATCCTCGTGCTGTGTTCCCAGCGGTGGGTAGAATAGCCTGAGCTCACTGGAGAGTTATTGTGCTGTCAGTGCGATGACCAAAAGCTTGCCTTGCTTTATCTTCTACACTGACGGCATAAAAACTCTCTGTGATTACAGGGTTGGCAGCACGAATGTGACTCCTCTGGTGTTGCACGCGTCTATAGGCCACAGTAACCACTGTCTATCAGGTGGGCCTTGTGCTTGTCTCTAACAAAAAGGGATATCTCTGAATTCATGGGATGGCCACCACTACTTTTAAATTACTGCTAACATTTCGTTAACATTCTATTCCAGGCATCTTAGTCGTCATTGGGGCATGCAGTATCCTACTTTGTTTCTGGACTCCTGACGGATCTACTTTGGACTTTGACAAGCTAGCCCGAATCATGTACTTGTTTGACTATCAAGCTTGTGGGTATAAATTGAAGATGTCGAAGTCTATAAACAACTTACAGTTTAGCAACAATACGAGAGGGCTCAACATACTTCCTATTACGTGGCAACAGCCGGTACATTCTGTTTCTACCAGGCTAACAATAAAAACTAGGTGGTAATTATATTGTCTAGAATTAATACATTTAAAAAATCTTAAAAAGAGTCTAGAAATTTATACTATGTGCTTGCGTTTACGATGACCATATAAGATTATAATTTGCCATTGCGAAATAAAACCGCAAGCTACGCAGCTCTAAATTATACTAACTTAAGGTCCCTTACGTACATACATACATACATACATACATAAAATCACGCCTGTCTCCCATAGGGTAGGCAGAGATCACGGATCTCCATTTGCTACGATCCTGACATACTACTCTCGCTTCATTTAATCTCATTACATTCTTCATGCATGCTCGTCGGTTTAGAGTACTCCTTACCTGCCCCTTTTCTAAAACTTCCCCGATTTGGTCCAGGTATGTGCGCCTAGGTCTTCCCCTTCCGACGGTACCATCCACACTCGCCCCATACACCTGTTTCGTTAGTCTTCTTTCATTCATTCTCTCAACATGACCAAACCATCTCAATATTCCTCTCTCAATTCTCATCACTACATCTTCTATCACTCCACATCGTTCACTTATCACGCTATTTCTCACTCTAGGTCTAGGTCTAGGTCTTTCAAGGTCAAGCCACACATACGTCGCAACACACGCATTTCTACTGCATTAACTCTACTCTGATGCTTTTTCTGCCATACCCAACTTTCACTACCATACATAAGAGTCGGCACCAATACTTCTCCATGTATAGCCAGTCGTGCCTTTTCGGACACTTTCCGGCTGCTCATAAAGTTGTGTAGTGCCCCATTCACTCTATTTCCAGCCATCACTCTCCTTTCAACATCTTCTTCATGCTTTCCATCTCTCGTAAACAATGTTCCCAAATATATGAACTCATTCACTTGTTCCACTTTTTCTCCATCTATACAAATCCTACACTCTGTCACGCATTCATCTCTTTCAAAAACCATAACTTTTGTCTTACTAACATTCACTTTCATTCCTTTCCTCTCAAAAGCTTCATGCATAGTTGTTACTATCTCCTGCAACTCATTTGCCGATGACGCAAGTAAAACCTGATCATCAGCATAAAGAAGACATTTGACGAGTAAATTCTTCATTCTTAAACCACATTCTTTATCTTTCAAATCTTGCAAACAACTGTCCATGAATAAGTTAAACAGCCATGGTGACGCTACACAGCTCTGTCTAACCCCCTTTTGGATACTAAACCATTAAGTGTATGACTCATGTATCCTCACGCAAGCTCTGGAGTCCTCATAGAGAGACTTCATAGCTCGAATAAGGTTGCTGCTCACCCCATACATAGACAGTACCGACCAAAGTTCATTCCTCACCACTTTGTCATAGGCCTTTTCCAAATGCACAAATGCGCAATAGACCTTTTGACTCTTGGCCAAAAATTTATCGGCTATGCTTCGCAATGAAAAGACCTGATCCGTACATCCTATTCCCTTTCTAAAACCCGCTTGTGCATCCCATATTTTCTTATCGGTTTCTTTCATAACTCTCTCAATCAACACTTTCGCATACAGTTTGCCGACGACGCTGAGTAGGCTAATGCCCCTGTAGTTTTTGCAGTCTTGATGCGAGCCCTTTCCTTTGTAAAGCGGAACTATACCGGCCTTACACCAATCACTTGGTACACGACCGCTAACCCAACATATGTTGAAAAGGCGGCACAACTGACTTGCTACAAGGCCCTGTCCAGCCTTCAGCATCTCGACTGTCACCTTATCATATCCCGCTGCTTTACCAGCTTTCATACTTCTTAATGCGCTCACAACTTCATTCATACTAATACCACTTTTATCAGCATCAACATAGTCATCCATCACTGAGGTTAGTACATGTACACCATCCTCTCTTTCAAACAAGCTTTCAAAATAGTCCTGCCATCTTTTTAACACACATTCCTCACCTTTTACAATACTTCCATTCTTGTCTCTAATAGCGTTTAGCTCGGAGCTCTGTGTTTCTCCTCTGGCTAAACGAATGGACTTCCAAAAGAACTTAATGTTCGTCTGGAAATCCTCAGATAACCTTTCATCAAACTCGTCTTTTGTTCCTTTTTCTTTCTAGTAATCACTCCTTTCACTATCCCTTTCAGTCTTCTATATTAATCTTTCGCTTCATCCACATTCTCAATTGTAGCTTGCTGCATTCTCTCATTAGCTCTGACTGAGAGCTAGTCAACCAACTTTTGCACTTCCTTATCCCACCATGCATGCTTCACCTTTTGCACTTTACTTCTTTTACTTATACCACATACTTGGGAAGCCACACTCACAATCTCATCTTTGAATACCTTCCATAACTCCTCAATCTCACAAATACTATCAAGATCATGAAACCTTTCAGTAAATTTGCTTCCATACTCCTCTCTCACTTTATCTTCTTGCAAATTTTCTACTTTTATTCTTTCTAGAACACTTATGGGCTCACGCCTTCTACGTCTCCATCCTTTAAAGAGATCACTTATACGGCACATAACCAAAAAGTGGTCTGTATGGATACCCACACCGCGATATACCCTAGCGTCTAGAATATTTTTTCTCAATCTTTCATCCACTATAACAAAATCAATCATACCTTTCCTGACATTCTTCGCTTCTCTTGTATACATATGAATCCTTTTATGTCGAAACATCGTATTTGACACACAAAGGTTCCATTTCAAACATACTTCAAGCAAACCTTTACCATTTTCGTTCACTCTTTCATCTCCGTAGTTACCAAGAACCCTTTCAAATCCATTTCGTTTCCTACCCAACTATTAAAATCACCTAGCATTATTATTCTTTCATTATCCTTACATTCTCTTATATATACATCTCTTAAACTCTCCCAAAACTGCTCTCTTTCTTCTTGTACTTCCTGGGACGTATTCGTACCGGAGTCTGCAGGAGCATAAACCCCTACGACAAAAATACGAGTGAGTCCCACTTTCATTCTCATCCACATCAGTCTAGCATTCACACATTCGAATATATTCACACACTCAGCCATTCTAGCAGATAGGATGACACCAACTCCCTGGCAAGCTCTGCCGGTATTGGGTACTCCCGACCAGTACGCGGTGTAAGGTCCGTGCTTGGTGGTGTCACATCCTTTCCTCTTCGTCTCATTCACACAAAGAACATCAATCCTTTTTCCATCCATCATCTTACAAACATCATTCATTTTTTCTTCCATTCCTCCTCCAACATTCAACGTAGCAAAACGGCTCTCCGTTAGCCACTTTTCGCCCCCACGGGAAACGAGACGTGACGGGTGGCGTACCGCATCGCCGCCATGCGGATGATTAATTTTTGGAATCACCATTGCGTTCCCACGAGTCATAGGGAAAATATGGTCCACACCCGCAGAGCCCTTTACGGAGGTAAGGCGGAATCTCAAGTGTGTCCTGTGACCGCCAACACAGACACTCTCCGTTACACCAGCTTGCCCTCTGGTCACGAATCCTAGGCACTGGTCGACTAACACCTTAGATCGGGGTTTTTTCTCGGGTATGCTCCCTGAGAGTTGGTTTTATTTCGGAGTGACCTTCTCCTAGATGGTTGCAGACCAATACTGACGAGGCCCATCTCCCCGGTTTTGATTTCAGAGTTTTCCTTCTCTTAGACGGGTTGCAGCCCAATGCTGATGAGGCCCATCTCCCCTTACGTACGATAAGAAATAATTAATAAAATACCTTTTTCTTGGATCCTGTTAAATATTTTGTTTACTTTCAGGTACATAGAGCTAAGTTTAACGGTGCACTTGGTGTGGTTACTAGTGGCAATCGTATCCAGATGTTTCTCTAAAAGAAGTATCCGACTTCGTTCTCTGAAAACAGTTTTAGCTGTGTTTTTCTATAGCTGTATCTTTATGATTCTTTTCGATATATCCATGGCCCTTGTATACATCTCTCATATCAAGCAAAGTCTAAGGAAGGGCATGATACTGAGGTATAGCGGGTGGAGTACTACGTTAAAACTAAAGTCTTATGATGACTTTGGTGGTTGGCTTCCTCTGATAGCCTCTTGCTGTTGGTTAAGAGGGATTTTGTTTTTCTTCTTGAACATTTACTGTACTAGATTGCTTAAACAAATCAGACGAAAGATAAGACGAAGGGAAATTAAAAAGAAGTACGAGAACGATCAATATATGTTGATTCCTGAACCTAGACCAATGTTTTATGGTTTAAACGTCCTGGTGTATCATGATATGGGGCATACGCCTACTCGTTTCCAACGATAGGCAATTATTTACATAATTAGATGTAGTTTTTACCGTTTTTGTTTTAAGTTGTAATTTGTTGAGTTTTGTTAGATTGCGTCCACGTTAATTTAATATACGGTAGTTCTAAGATAAAATTTGAATGTTTTGCTGTTCAAACTCGTCAAATACTGTCAGCGTCAAACTCATACGCAGTCAGCAGCCCTGTTGCTGATTTGAATTTCATTACCTTAATTTGTAACTTTTTAATGAAAATACATTTCAGATACGCATAATACTCTGTCTTAATAAAGTACCAAAAACTAGGTAGCAGACTTAATCTTTTCTCAGTACCAGATGGCGTGCGTTTTAGTCGGTTTGAGTCCGATCGCTATAGGCTCCAACAGTTGAGATTTTGCGCATTTGCACGATATGTGACTATATACATACATACATAAACTCACGCCTATATCCCCGAAGGGGTAGGCACATTTCGCCAGTTTATGTTTTAGGTCCTAATGTAATAGGTGGTGAGCCTATTGCCATTAAACGGGCCATTAATTGCCATTTTACTCAATAAAAAAGTACTTATGTACAAAGGCTTGCTCGAACTAGAAAGTATATATTACTCTCCTATAAGTAGCAACACAGCGATGTCACATACACACATCATTAAAAAAACGCAAATTATAGACAAAGCTTGCAGAATATGCAAGTTGAAGTAACAATAGGCTGGCTACATTTATCGAAGATCTACCTGCACTTGCGAAAAGTTTATAGACATAATTTCTAGTTAATTTATTGAAACGGCTGAGCTGATTTGCATGCAATATTTAGTGTAAATAGTGTAGGATGTTATAAAGCGTAACATAGGGTACATTTATATTAGAACGTTCATTTTCCACAATCATTCAATTTTTTTTTTAAATGATCATCTTGAAGGAGGAAAACGCCGTTAATTTTAGTGACTTATAATCAAAATGGAGGCGTCTTTAGCAGAAGCAAATTGTTGCATGGCCTACTTGAAATTCATTTGCCCTTTAGATTGTCTTGGAAACGATTTGTAATGAGCTTAAGAGTACCCTGAGATTAAAGGTATATGATATTAAATAAACGTAATAATAAAGGAGGATAATGAGTTCCCTTGGTGTTTGGAGTTTGGCCATAATACTGTATCAAAGTGAGTATTGTTTTGTTAGTTTTACTTTATAACAGACTTAATTACTTGTAGCATAGGTTCTAAAATTGGATAACGTATTGACTTAAATAAAATAAACTTTTTTTTGTATAGGACATGCCAATTTGATTTCTACTCGCCTGATGGTAAACTAAAAGCAAAGTCTCGGGAAAGATGGTCATGAGCAAGGCATATAGCATATAACAGTGGTTACACCCAGTTTGACGGCCTCATCAGATGCTTATTTTTATATCTATAGAATTTAAAATTAGCCGTGGTATTGGAAATATTAAAAAATATACTAATACTCTATGCTAAATGAACGATTCCGAATCCATAGATATTTTGTAAGAAATCTTGTCTATTTGTTCGTGATAGACGCAAAAACTATTTAACAAAATTCTTGATAGCAACTGCTTGAGTAGAAACCTAGAAGAACCAGAAATATGATCAAAAGTCGCGGTAAACGACATCCTCGCCAACCGCGGGCATGCTATGGCGTAAAGTAATTGGCTATCAAAAAATGATATAGAAAGTAGACGGTTTTTAAAATGAATGAATATTAAAAAAAGATGTTTTTTTTCATTGCTCTGAAATCGTACATGCCTTACAAAAGTGACGACTAGATCAGTCTGATAATAAAATATTGAAACTATAAACTATTTTTTATTTGAATACATTCACGAAATGCAGTCACTTGAAAATTAATCACTTGCATACATGTTACCACCCTAATTACAACACTCAAACATGAAAAGTTACAAAACCGTAGTGGGCATTAGAACTAGCAATATAATGCAGCACTTAAAAAACTGACATTTAATCTTTTAGCAATCTTCTGCGTCACAGTCAGCTTATTAGTCCTTGATTGTAAATGTGTGCCAGACAAATACGAGCTTCACGAAGTAACAATGATGAAGTTTCTCTACCTATACGATCCTAAGGCCTGCGGCAGGGTCTATATTTACAACATCACGAATTTCAGTGAAGACCAAGTATACGGTAACATTGTGTGGCCTCGGAAGAACAAAATTGCTGCTGCTTTTAGAACGTTAGTATTACTTATTTATTAAATTGAAAATTCATCCCGTTTCTGTTACATATGGGAACCTATTCCCGGGACACAGAGTAATTTATACGTTATTGCAGATTCCCTGTGCCAAATTTCAACCTATCCGTTCAGCTGTTAGAGCGTTATTGAATAATAAACATCCAAACATCTGTACAAATTTTCACGTAGGATAGAATAAAATTAGTAGAACTATAGTGAGACCACGAGCGCTGCACCGCTCCCACGTTACTCGCGGTGTGGCTTTTATTATTTTTTACCTACATAAGTACATATAATCACGCCTTTATCCCCAGAGGGTTAAGCAGAGCAATCAATAAATTGGGTCCCACGTAATAGGGGGTGAGCCTATTGCCGTCTTTAGGGTACTATTGTTGACTCAAGTCATGCGCCTGAGACTGAGTACGGGCTGTATATATCTGTCTGATGTTAAACAACCCTATCCCTTAGTCGCCTTGTACGACACCGCATGGGAAGAGAAGAGATGGGGTGGGTGATCCAAATTCTACTCTGCCACGTGGCACTAATTCTTCTCAATTCAATCAATTTTTTATTCGAAAAAATCCCTACGGTTACCCCCACCACCGGAGCTGGTGAGAGAGGTTATGTCGGACTCGTACCGACCAAAACGCACGACGCCTGTGGGTCGTTTTTGGTTGCCGAAGGTGAGGTTAACGGGCATATCCTTCGCACCCCGGGCTAACCAGGTCCATCTCTCTTGATTTGGTCGTCCACTCGTCCCCGGAAACGGGGTGGCGCGCAAAGGCGCCGCCGCCGCGGCCTACTTCTGCCAGGGTGACAGGCGGCTCCACCCGTCGCAAGGCCTGCGCTCATGGGGTGTGGAGGTTCATTCATCGAACTCCTACGCCCGAGTTGCCATCGTACACGGGCAGCTTGACTTGCGATCTTTCGTCATCATCATCTTGGCGTGGCTAGAGACGTTGTGTAGAAAGATTGTTAGCTCGCTCTCATCTCAAGATCTTTCTTTACCCTGTCTCCCGCCATGCCACGCTTATCATGGGCACGGTACAGCACTCGCGATCACACTATAAATAAATAAATATTCTACAACATTCTACACAACGCTATCTAGACCCATGGTAAGCATAGCTAAACTAGCTTGTGTTATGGGATCTAGAATGCGGATAAACATACTTAGATACCTTTTTTTTGTAAATACATACATATTATACATAGAAACACCCCGACCAATGCGAATATACATATTCATGCATACAAATATTTGCACTGAGCGGGAATCGAACCCGCGCCCCCTGCATAGCAGTCGAATGCTCTACCGTTACGCCACCGAGGTCGTCAACTATATTCGTAGGATTCACACCTAGAGTGACTTTATCACCTCTAACCACAACCACGGAAGTATAAATAGGCCTATGAACTATATTTCCTTGATGCGTGATGCTGATTTTATTTCAACAATTTTCTCAAAATTATACACTTTTTTAGACCACTTAGGTGGCAGACAAGCACACGGCCCACCTGGAATAAAAAGGGACTCTTTTGTCCGCACTTAGCCTCCTTTTTGACGACCCACCTGATGGAAAGTTGTTACCGTGGCCTATGGACGTGTGTAACACCAGAGAAGTCACACTCCCGCTGCCGACCCTGTATGCACAGAGTTTCTGTACCGTCAGTGTAGAAAACAAAGCAGGGCAAGCTCACTGATAGCACAGACTCTCCAGTGAGCTCTGGCTACCCTACTCACCGCTGGGAACACAACACGAAGTTATTTTGGCCGCGGTATTCTGTAGGGTGGAGGTAGGTACTTCCCCAGTCGGACTGCTCAATTGGACGGAAATACTGCCATCTCCTACCTCCTATAAATAACCTCCTAAATAGACTGAAGAGAATGACTTGACGGAGTCCCACATAAAAATGTTACTGAATACTTACGGTCCTGAAACTTCACCTTCAGCTTACCATCAGACGAGGTGAAGTCATATTGTCATTTTAGTTCTATTGAGTGCCTTGGCCAGATATCTTGTAACATATTGAGGAAAAATACGATTAGATTTTGATATTACATTTTTTGAACGTGTACTCTTATTCGTTTCGTGTCAGATCCATCTTCTGCTTTCATCAATCAAAGCGTGCGAATGAAATGTACTGTTTATATGGATTTTATGTGTTTTGTATAATAATAATAATAATATTTATTTATTTTCTTCCACAAAGTTAGGTTCACAAAATCCATTAATATACCATGCTATAACAGTCTCAATCCTTTGTGGGAGACTGGCATCTGCACTTGGAAAATTCTGTCACACAGATTACCAGGCCCCTACAGATGAATATATGAACTCATACAATAATAGCGGAAAAGCTGTGACGACACAGCTCTAAGAAAATAAAGACATTACAGTAATAATAATATAAATCAAAATCACTATCATAAAATAAAATCATGATAACTTAAAAACAGTATTAGAGATACGGATTAAAAGCAATATTAAAATTAAAATCAAAACATTATACAAAAGAACATCGAATTAAAAATCGATGAAAAATAAATTAGAATTGAAGTCAGAACGATGATCGCAATTTAAAAACAAAATCACAACAGAATAAAAACATAAAAAATAACAAAACAAAACAAATCATAATAAAATCAAGACAAGAACATAACGCAAAGGAAAAATCAAAATAAAAGCCCATATAAAGTCTTAATTAAAATATGGATTCCGGATCATGATGAAAATTGTGTGTATATAATTATTTACATTGGTATTTATTTTATAAACAATATATCTATGTACGTTTGTTGGCATTCTAGAGCCATTAATACAAGCTAGTTAATCTATGCTTACTTTGGTTCTAGATACCGCTATAAGAAATCATACATTATTTATTTACTTACTTTATTGCTCATCAATATCATTTCACACATCTAATGGAGAAATAAAGGCTGTAAAGTACAGGAAACCATTGAAGAAACTAACATGTTGAAGTGCCGGTTTACAGTAAGATCTCTTCGTGAAATACTTTTTCACACTCCGCTTATAAACACATCCTACAAATGAGAGAAACACATATGTTTGTAAAGATAGCGGTTATTTACTTTGCTAATGTATTCACTAAACAACAGAGAGATCGGACAATTATTTTTTTATACCTATAATAGGTAATATCAGCTGACTTCATAAATAACACATAGTTGACCGATGTCGAGAGGGAGAGTGTGAGAGAGTGAAAGAGAGAGAGGTTCATTATTGGCATTTTGTTTGAATTGTTTTTTACCGCATCATTTTTTTTATATAGGACTGAAGGCAAAGCCTCAGAAAAGAGTGTCAGTATTACTTACATACACCATGTTACAATGCTGACACTCAGCTTGACGGCCTCATCATATGCTTTTGCAAACCCCGCTTAAAGGGCCCGGGATTGTAGGAAGAATGAAACACGCACTGCTAATGAATTTCAGGCCTTAATGGTGCGATAAATGAAACTTAAAGTTTTACTTTCTTTCAGCAAAATTCAAGTATGGCTATATCTTCATTTATTCTGGCTACTGTTCGCAATCATTAATGTGAGTCAGGGCGAAAGAGCCTGCAGTTTTTACGCGACCTATGTACCGTTTAGCCTCGTAGGCGTTGCACTGCTCGTCCTGGATGTAGTATATGCTTCTATTTTCATAATAGATGCGAAACATACATCAACTGAAGGTATTCCTGTTATAATTTTATTTTTTAAATTAGCTTAAAGTCACATATAACTAGGAAACATTTTGTATGTCGACTCAACACAGAGCTGTCAA
The DNA here is from genome assembly GCA_963662185.1 of Eilema griseolum. NCBI lineage: Eukaryota > Metazoa > Arthropoda > Insecta > Lepidoptera > Erebidae > Eilema > Eilema griseolum. The sequence continues at coordinate 1,917,339 of OY759246.1, forward strand.
CACACAGCGTCAAAAGTATAATTTTTAAGTAAAGTAATTTATATTTCGCCGAGGAGAGGGCCAGATCGTGAGAGATGGCACTGGGTCGGCCGGGGTGCGAGGGATATGCCTGTCAACCTCACCTTCGGCAACCAAAACGATCCACAGGCGGCGTGCGTTTTAGTCGGTTCGAGTCCGACATAACCTCTCCCACCGGCTCCGCACCGGGATTTTGCGCACGTGAAAAAAAGCGTCAAAAGTATAATTTTTGAGTAAAGTAATTTATATTTCTTAGTGCAACTTTTTAAATGGTATCATTTTAAAATTTTAAACTGTTCATTGATTTTAGTTTAGTTCTTTATAAGTTTTAATTCCAAACCCTAAGTTCTATAATTTTCATTTACATTTAAAGTAGTGACGCGTAAGTCTAAAAGATTGAAATAAGTAAGAAGGGGTATTCTGCTTGCAACAAACACCATTATCAAAAAGCCAGTTAAGTGCGAATCGTACTCGCACTCTGAGGATTCCGTACAAAATTGTATTCAAGGACGAAGTTATACTTAAACCGCAATAAATTTTGATTGTGTACCCTCCCTGCTGCGGTTTTCCCAAGCGCCTACAATATGGGGTTCTTCAAGAGGGGCATCAGAAGGTTTCTTCATGGTCGGCAGCGCGAGTGTGACACCCCTGGTGTTACATACGTCCATAGGCCACGGTAACCGTTTCCCATCAGGTGGGCTGTGTGCTTCTCTGCCAACTAAGTAGTATAAAAAAAAACTTTGAAGTTTAATTTTTGCACAGTTTTAAGACGTTTCAGACTTGAGTATGTAGAATGAATTTCAACTTGATAGCTTCAAGCATTCCTGAGAAAAAGATTTTGACAGACGGACAACGAAGTGATCCTAGTTCCGATTTATACTTGTTGATACACAATAATGTTTACGGGAATTAACGCGATCATGGTACATACCTCTGATTTGCCTGACGTTTCGACCAGGTCACACCGGCCGTGGTCACAGGCTGTGTCCACGGCCGAAGTAAAGTAGCAGTAGTCGGGATATTTTTGTAATTTTAGGAAAGGTAGGACACGGTGGTTTTTCACCCGATTGAGCCGTCCGACTGAGGAAGTGCCTCCGCCCTACAGAATACCGCGGCCATTATAACTTCGTGTTGTGTTCCCAGCAGTGAGTAGGGTAGCTAGAGCTCATTAGAGAATTTGTACTGACAGTGGGAAGACTAAAGGCTTACCCTGCTTTATTTTCTACACTGATAGCACAGAAACTCTGTGTTACAGGGACGGCAGCGCGAGTGTGGCTCCTCTGGTATTGCAAGCGTCTATAGGCCACGGTAACCACTTTCCATCGAGTGAGCCGTGTGCTTGTCTGCGATCTAAGTGGTATAAAAAATAATAATTAAAAATCCCAACTACTGCTGAAAAAAAGTTTAATTCATTAGTCATATCAACAAAAAATTAAAGCAATATTCGTTCCCGATATTACACCCCACACTATAAGTAACTTAATAGATGATTTAGCCTAAAAGAAATGAATACAACTAAGATGGAACATGAAATATCGCGAACTAGTCATAAATCACATGGGTTCGACTTCACTAATGATGGTGTTTGTTGCTGACGTACCTTTATTTAGGTCATTTGTGGCATATTAATCCTAATATGTGAGAGTGACGTGGCTGCTAAATGGACATTTAGGTTGTCAATGAAACGACACAATTGCTAGATAAACATATTTATGAATTTATGAAGCGAGGGTGATTGGGTAACCCGGTAGGGTTTGATCTAGACACACGTATATTAATCAGATCGAAGGCATTTTACAACAAGGACATGTACCCAAGGATGGCCTGATCGAGAGAGATGGCCCTGAGTCAGCCAGGGTGCGAGAGGTATGCCTGTTAACCTCACCTTTGCCAACCAAAAACGATCTACAGGCGCTGTGCGTTTTAGTCGGTTCTAGTTCGACATAACCTCTCCCTCCGGGTCCGGTGGGTAGGGTGTCCGTGGGGATATTTAGCACGTAAACTAAGGATATGTCAGGACTACCTGAATCCGACGAACAATGTGAGAAAAATTATGAAAGTAGAAGAAGCGACAGTGGAAACATGTAGTCTCTGCTTACCCCACTGGGAAAGAGGCGTGACTGTACGTATGTATGTATGATTCCTAGATAATGATATGCGTTCTACTGCTTGTATTAAGCTTGGATACTAACCGAAGGAAGGCAAAGAAATTAAATTCGTTAACCTTTAAGAATGAGTCTCATTCCACTTGCTATGTTCCGCCCACATGGAATTTTGATTCCGTTCCCGCAACCCATGGGAAACCTATTCCTGGCATTAACTTTATGTTATTCAGCCTATGTGTTATTTTAGACTATATAATCTATCCCTGTACCGTTCAGCAGTTAGAGCGTGATGGAATAACAAACATCAAAATATCTTCGCAAACTTCCACATTTGTAATATTTGTAAGATTATTACAGTTTGACTGCAAGCACTGTATCACTCCCACTTTATGTGAGACGTAGCGGGGGATGAGGTAAAAAAAGAGAAAGAAACAGCATAGCTGAGAACAAGCGAGATACAAGAGCTTAAGCGAGAAAATACCGCCACCTACGCTCACGGCCGTATCTCCCCTCTCTCTCACGCTCACTCAAGCGTTCTCAGCTATGTTCTTTCTTTCTATTTCATTCCCTCATACCCACGCCGCCAGCGGAGTGGCACAGCGCCCTGGTCGGTCCATAAGACAGAATAGGAAGTAGAAATTAAAATTGAATTTAATCTGTTACACATTTGATATCTGTAAATCTCTTTTCCAGCTGCCATTATCGCGTACGTGTCTCAACAGGGTCACCTTCGAGCAATAAACGAGCGTCCCCTGACCCTGAGACGCAAGGTTGTCACCGACACCTCATGGATAGCTCTGCTCTTAGCTTTTGTGAGTCTACGAGGGATTATCCAGTGGATTTTCAACTACTGGATTATCAAAGACAACTTCTTTGAAGGTTTAGAACGTTTTAGTAAGTATAGTAACTGCATCACTGGATTATTTATATGAAATAACTGCTCCCCGCGATTTCGCCCTCCTGAATGTTGGTTATCGCAACCAAAACAGCCTTAACAACAAGAAAAATTTGTGCCACACGTGCAGTGCTTAGATTTCACCTGCAGACGGTGCAAAATATCCGGGACGGTCTTAGTGGTGCCGCAAAGAAAAGTCTCCGAACCGCTTGGTTCTTGCTCGTATATACTGCACAGTGTGAGGGTGACATCTAACGTCATGTCAACTTTTTAGAAGTCATCTATGGATGATGACTTCTAAAAACATCACAATTAAATAATTCTTTCTACTTGGTTTTCTAACAGTACTTATTTATCAAGTTGACACGAATATTTGCAAGTGAAATGAACTGATTAAGGGATTGTAATAAACGAGTTTACTATAATCCCTCTTGACCATAAATGCTAAAATATAATCGAAACGTTAAAGATCTACTATAAAGATCTGCTGGTAAAAATAAAAAAAGAATTCAAATAAATGGCGATAGAAACCGTTAAAAATCGTTATATTTGAACAAGCTCAGCTTTAATAAATGTTGCCTACCATACAATGGTGATACAAAAATCCGACGTGAATATCACAACTACATTCGGTTCTCTTCACACAGGATGAATTTTGCTGTGTTCACTGACGCACTGTGCGGGTGCAATCACTGTGTTCCAGGCAATGGGCAGGCTAAATTGAAATCCGTCTTTATTGCTTACGATTGAAAAGTTTTTTAACGCAACAAAATGTTTTGAACTATTCGAAAGTCGTTTATTCAACTGGTGGTAGGCCATCATCTCTTAAAACAGTATTATTTCAATCTTATTATCCGTAGTATTTCCTTACAACTGTCATCGTCTGTCAAATGACATTACTAATTATTCGATACCTATTACAAATTAAATTCAATGTAACAATTTATTTAAATATTTTACCACTTTTTTTTTACGTGCGCAATATCCCCACGGAAACCTCCTCACCAGAGCCGGTGGAAGAGGTTATGTCGGACTCGAGCCGACTAAAACGCACGCCGCCTGTGGGTCGTTTTGGTTGCCGAAGATGAGGTTGACAGGCATATTCCTCGCACCCCGGCCGACCCAGGGCCATCTCTCACAATCTGGCCCTCTCCTCGGGTGTGTGGGGACTACAGAGTCCCCAACTCGTTCCCGGAAACGGGGAGGCCATCTCTCACGATCTGGCCCTCTCCTCGGGTATGTGGGGACTACAGAGTCCCCAACTCGTTCCCGGAAACGGGGAGGCCATCTCTCACGATCTGGCCCTCTCCTCGGGTGTGTGGGGACTACAGAGTCCCCAATTCGTTCCCGGAAACGGGGAGGCACGCCAGACGCGCCGCCGCAATATTTTACCACTTGACAATGTATCTTCAAATATAGAATTTGAGCACCTATCGAGGTAATAAGCAAAACAATTGCACATTATTGTAAATAAAACCACCTTTATTTACCAGTCTTATGCGAATAAACTGATTTCATTTCATTTGAAACTCTTTGCCAAGTTCTTGTGAATCTAAGAAATGAAAATAAATGAAAAACTTCAGTATTATATAACGGTTCGGGCCTTTTTGCGACTTTTTTTATACCACTTAGGTGGCAGACAAGCACACGGCCCACCTGATTAGAAGTCGTTACCGTGGCCTATGGATGTGTGCAGCACCAGGGGCGTCACACTCGCGCTTAAATCAAGGCAGTTACTATTTTTGCCGACGACGTCTTGAATGCGTTGCAGCCATGCAGCACCCGTGGTCACGACTTGACTAGCTTGCGATCGTCGAGAGGTATGCGGAAAACATTTCGTGTGCGCCTACCCTCCATTACTTTTATAATGAATGGTATCTAAGGCTGGCGACACACTGCACTCACTATGTAAATTTTTAACAGCACTGTGTTTTTTGGTTTCAGTATTTTAATAACTAGATTCGACGTCCCCGAGAGTTTGAAATGCCCTATTGTTTTTTTTTAATATTTTTTTATATAGAACTCTTCGCCTTGCCTGATGGTAAACTGAAGGCAAAGTCTCAGAAAAGAGGGTCACCATTACTTACACATACCATGTGACAATGGTGAAACTCAGCTTGACGGCCTCATCATATTTTCATCTTTTTAATTTCGATAGCTTCACGCACAATCCGTCAATAGTAGTGGCGATCAGTGGAAAGAACTTTGGGTTGATGGGTAGCCAGAGCTCACTGGACAGTTTTAGTGCTGTCAGTGGGAAGACCAAAAGCTTGTTCTACTTTGTATTTTACACTGACGGCACAGAAACTCTTTGTGCTTACAGGTTCGGTAATGCGAGTGTGACTCCCTTGGTGTTGCACACGTCCATAGGCCACGGTAGCCACTTTTCATCAGGTGGGCCGAATAAAAAGGAGGACCCCGTACTCCGAGGTGAAAGCTTCAGATGCGAGCGAACGCTAAGAGGAAAAACATCATATATAAACCTACCTGTCTCACTGACCAAAGTGGAATAATAATAAAATAGTATTTAGTATATTTATGTGTATATTAATATTTATAGTATGTTATGTTTATATATAATTGTATATACATATACTTGGCTATTATGTTTATACGTTTTATCATGATTATTTTTTAGCATTAACGAGAATCGAAATTACTAATATTCCCTCCAACCCCCCCAGCTAAGCTAAATTGCTTGTGTTAGCAATAGGTTCACGTCCAGTAGTGTAATGGTCAGGATTCGAACCCAGGACCTCTCGATCGTAATGCCAGCTCCTCAACCAATGTCAACAATTTCATTTCATTTATTTCTTAACAAACATAATTCGTGTAGAAATTATAGCAGTATAAATACATTTCGATTTGTCCTCTACACTGACGGCACAGAGACTCTGTGCTTACAGGGTCGGCAGCGCGAGTGTGGCTTCTCTGGTGTTACACACGTCCGTAGGCCACGGTAACCATTTTCCATCAGGTGGGCTGTGTGCTTGTTTGCCACCTAAGTGGTATAAAAGAAAATTTAAAAAAATATATGCAAGTCAATAAAAATGTAAAATGTCAACCGTTACTAATGTCAAGTTAAAATTGATTAATAAAATAACAATACAATAATCAATTCCAAGTCATGTGATATTAACATTCATTAACCAATAAAAAAAAATATTTTTGCAAAACCAATTAAAATGTCAATAGTATTATTAGATATAAAAGTAAATTGAAGTAGGTTAAAAAAGTGAAATGTCAATGGTAATGTCACGTTAAAATTCATCAATAAAATACTAAATAAATTAAAATTATCAATTCAATAATCAATTTTAAATTATGCATCATTATGATTCAAAAACTCATCAATGTCATAATAGCATTTTTCTAATAAATAAGAGAATATATATTAGAAAAATGCTGCTATAGCTTTAGCTTAAAAATATTGACACTGGTAATAGTTTTCAGTTCAGTGGGGAGTCTAAGACCTTCACAGCCTGTACCCCTGAACTATGCTTTACAACATTGTGCTTTGGCACAATGACACTATTTAAGTCTTTCCTGCGACTTTTTAGTCTTAAATCTCTTTCGCTATTTGTTTCATATTTGTGTAAATTTTTCAGTAGGTTCGTCAACAGTACTAAAATATATAAGCATGGCACTGTCAGAATTTTCAGTCTAATGAAATGAGGTTTACATGATTCAGTCTGACTAATGCGTACAATGGTTCGTATATCTCTTTTTTGCACAACAAAAGCTGAGTCGATATTTCGTAGCCCCAGAACAATATGCTGTATCTAAGTTTTGATTCAACTGGGGCAAAGTACACAGTTTTCAATTGTTCGGTTGTTAACTCATCTCTTAAACTTCTTATGGCTTAGCAAGCAGAGCTCAAGGAGAGTTAACTAAAGCCAACAACTCTTGTTTCCAATTTAGCATGGTATCAAGTTGAACACCCAGGAATCTGACCGAATCCACCATATGAACATCAGTGCCCAGAGACTTCACCCTTAATTCTACATTAGATTTTGACGTAGATTTGAACAGCATACACTTTGTCTTAGTCATATTTAATTTCAAGTTGTTAATTGCAAACCATTTCTCAAAAGTAGATAATGCAGTATTAACCTTGGTTTCAAGATCGTCAATGCTATCACCTGAAATTATTGCATTTGTATCGTCAGCAAAGAGCACGAGTTTCATGTCAGGAATCTCATTACAAACGTAATCCGCCAGATCATTTATAACCACTAAGCTTCCGACGTTATTTTCTTTATATATTCTCTATGTACATCTAACTGCCCTATAACTTTATTCTCCAATTTTTTCTCTCCATCCTATAGTTGCCTGTATGAAATTACCGCAGAGCGATGAGGCCGTCATCTGTACGTACCACAAAACTTGTACCTCATATTGAATGCATGCGGTGTCGTACAAAGCAACTAAGGGATAGGGCTGTTAAACGTCTGCGTGGTTCCCGATAGAGTAGAATTTGGACTACCCGATCTCTTCCCATTCGGAGTCGTACAAGGCGACTAAGGGATAGGGCTATTTAACATCAGACAGACATATGCAGCCCAGACTCAGCCTCAGATACACGGCGGCTGGGCCTTGAGGTGGCTCTGCATAAATCCGAGGCCATGTTCTTTCATGGACCTCGGCGCACACCACCACCTGGTTCCAGTCTCACAGTGGGAGGCACTCTCATCGGCATCAAGCCCCAGATGAAATATCTGGGGCTCGTGCTCGACGGCCGGTGGGACTTCGGGAAGCACTTCCGAAGTCTGGGCCCCAAATTGGTGGGCACAGCCAATGCTCTGGCGCGGCTACTGCCTAACCTGAGGGGCCCGGAGGACTCCTGCAGGAGACTCTACGCGGATGTCGTGCGGTCCATGGCCCTGTACGGGTGTCCCGTGTGGGCGGACACCCTGAGTGATCGGCACATGCACCTGCTGCAGCGTCCGCAGCAGAAGTTGGCATGCCGCATTATAAGGGGGTACCGCACGATATCCTTCAACGCGGCGAGTCTCCTCGCCGGATCGCCACTATGTATCCTGGAAGCGAGATCCCTTTCGGCGCTATACCGGTTCCGAAATGCGGCGCGGGAGCGGGGTCACGATCCCGAGCCCGAAGAAATTCGGGCCGTGAGATCCCGGCTCCACAGGGAAATGGTGGCGGAATGGGAGCTACCACTTGGGCGACCAGGCGCAGGGCGCGCCGTAGTAGCGGCGGTAAGACCCATCATGGGGGAGTGGCTAGAGAGGCCACACGGCAGTCTCTCGTACCGTCTGACGCAGATGATCACCGAGCACGGGTGCTTCGGAAAGTATCTGCGACGGATGGAGAAAGAGCCAACGTCCGAGTGCCATCACTGCGACGCGAGCGAGCACTCGGGGCCGCACACGCTCACCGAGTGTCCGGCGTGGGAGACGCCGCGGCGGGAGCTTGTGGCGGCCCTGGGAGTGAGGGTTCTCACGCTCTCCACCTTGCTCGCGGCGATGGTCCGCTGCGCGGATGCGTAGTCGGCCGGCGCCTCCTTCTGCGAGCAAGTAATGCTCGTGAAGGAGGAGGCGGGGCGGGAGCGGCAGCGGGAGCGACGACGGATCGCAAGCCAAGCTGCCCGCGTACGAAGGCAACTCGGGCGTCGGAGGTCGATGAACGATCTCTGCCCCCCATGAGCGCCGGCCTGGGGGCGACAGGTGGAGCCGCCTGTCACCCTAGCAGAAACAGGCCGCGGCGGCGGCGCGCCTAGCCGCCGCCGGGACCGAGTTGGGGACTCTGTAGTCTCCACACCCGAGAAGAGGGCCAGATCGTGAGAGATGGCCCTGGGTCGGCCGGGGTGCGAGGGATATGCCTATCAACGTCACCTTCGGCAACCAAAGCGACCCACAGGCGGCGTGCGTTTTAGTCGGTTCGAGTCCGACAGTTCGAGTCCGGCTCCGGTGGGGAGGTATCCGTGGGGATTTTGCGCACGTAAAAATAAAAGAAAGCCTCACATGGCTTCAATAGGCTCACCGCCTATTACGTGAGACCGAATTCAATGAAATATTGGTGACATGTAGGTGTTAATTCACCTCTGTCTAACCCTCTGGGGATAAAGGCGTGATCATATGTATGTGTTGAAATATCCTTGGTGTACAATTAAATTATTATTATTATTCTTATAAACTGACGGTTTAATGTAAATGAGTTTGGTTTACGACGTTGAATTCTTTGCCTTTGCAGGACATATGCAGTTTACAGAAAATTCTAAAGTGAATTTTCGGAGGAGCTCGCGTATTGCATAAACACGGATGCTTCGTTGAGATTGACTAAGTAACATTTTTAAGTAGTTAAATATTATTAAAATTGATTTTAAAAATTTATTTATATTTTCCCCCATATTATAACATACTTTTATACCATGTATGGGCCGTGTGCTTGTCAGCCACCTAAGTAGTATAAAAAAAAGCTCATAATGGATAAACTTGTACCTCATATTGAATGCTTATGTAAATAATATACCTTATCAAGAAGGTATTAGATGACCACTTTCTAAATTAGGCAGTTCTATGATAAATATATGCATATCTATGATATGAATACCCAGGCTTACATTCTGCAGAAAAAAAGAACCAGATTGAAGTACAGCAAAAAGGTACAATTCTTTCAATTTGTTTGCCAATTCTCCTGCAAACAAATTGGAATAAATCGTTCTTCCTTTCTTTCATAAAATCCACTTACCATCAATTGGGTCGTGTGCTTGTTCACGACCCAACTAATGTAATATAGTGTTATCTTTAGTAGACCCATCAATCAGTATAATGTTAAGACCTTTCCGGAACTTCAATGGCATGCAAACGACGGGGTTATGAGCATCCCTTCCCGTTGGGGAAGGTACTTAGATTGAGATAACCAAACGTGCTACTTAGGGAGAACAGGTGCTAGTCCAACCACCCTGTTAGAAACCCTTTATCGCTGAATAACAGAAATTACATCGAGGGCATCATCAAAACAGCCTCGCGGAAACTCGGACTCCTAAACAAAGTGAGACGTTTTTTCACGCCGGAGCAGCGGTGTCTTCTCTATAAGACACAAATTCGCTCCTGCGTGGAATACTGCTCGCATCTCTGGGATGGCTCCGCGAAATACCTACTAGATGCTCTCGACAGGTTGCAGCGACGCGCGGTCCGAATTATTGGGAACCCTGAGGTTACGAACACCCTCGAGCCTTTGCAGATACGTAGAGATATTGCTTCCATGGCTGTATTTTACCGTCTCTACCACGGTGAGTGTTCTGACGAGCTCTTCCAACTAATCCCACCATCTCCTTTCCTACATAGGACAACACGTGCAGGCCTTAGATGTCACCCTCACACTGTGCAGAATATACGAGCAAGAACCAGGCGGTTCGGAGACTCTTTTCTTTGCCGCACCACCAAGACCTGGAATTCATTACCACCACACGTGTTTCCTTCTTCCTACAGTCCCGGGGCCTTTAAGCGGGGCGTGAAAAAGCATCTGATGAGGCCGCCAAGCTGAGTGCCACCATTGTAGCACTTAGTGTCTGTAATGGTGACCCTCTTTCCTGAGACTTTGCCTTTAGCTTACCATCAGGCGAGGTGAGGTCAAGTTGGCGTGTCCTATATAAAAAAAAAAAGATACTTTGTATTTCTACAATAAAAAATAAGGAAATTCCAGGGTTCATTAAAAATTAATTTGGAATACATTGTGGTATTGCTCTTTTCATAGACCACGATAACCGCTTCCCATCAGGTGGGCTGTGTGTCTTCCAGCTGGTACAAAAGACATATTCTAAGTTTTTATTTATTTATTCTTTATGCACGATGTACATTGGCGGACTTAATGCCGTCGGCATTCTCTACCAGTGGGTGGTGCAGAGCTAGTAAATGGTAGGCGCATATTAATGAGGGATAAATTAGGTTCAATAAGATATACCGATTTGATAGTTCGATAGCAGTTAGATAATACTATATATTAATTACATTCACTTACATAATCAGTACATATACTTACATATCATAAATCATACATATCTGATTATTATACATATATAACATAAATACAATATTATATAAATATACATGAGTGGTAAAAACGTTATTGTTGAGCCGATAACTCTGTCAATTCCGTGGTGATCAGCTGCCGTACCCTGGACTTGAACACATCGCTATAATAATAGTTTTCCCATCTGCCTGACATAATCTATAATTTTTTTCTGGCAATAATTACCGGCGATTTTTTAATAACGCGGCCTAAATTAAAAAATGTATCGAAGATCTAACGATCGCCAACGATGAAATACTAAAAAATACTCATTTAACAAAATTATTTCTCACAAAAACACACAAATTAAATTTGCTATGTTCTTCTTCTATTTCCTTAATAATCGTAAATTGAAGTACCCTCGAACAATATTATTAATAAGTTCAGAATATAACAAAATGTATCAATTCATTCCCTAAACGCAAATTAATTTTGTGAGTAAACGATAAAATTTGTATATTAAAATGTACATAATACAAACAGCGTAGAGCCAAGGTAGGTAAATGAGAACTGTAAACGAAACGAATACGGTGGAGCAATTAAATCTGTCCGTTATGAATGACATAATTACAGCGAAGATTCCAGGCGGCCATTGGTCGTTATGAAAGCTTCGCTGATTTTCTTACTGACAGCTTTTGATGAAATATACTCATAATTTAATTTTTGACATAAAAAACTTGAGCGGTGAATGTTGAATTTTGGCTGGAAGCTACGAAGGTGAGTAAAGTGTAGATATTAAGGGGAAACTGACATAAAAAGTCGTTGAATATGAGCAAGTTACAAGTATGATATTCGCCATGTCAACTACAGCAGCCCCCAGATGGTAGTAGCCCTCAGATCTTAGTATTGTGTCGATAATGAGCACCCTAGTGCGTTCCACATGGCAGTCAATTTCTTAGTGAAACCATTTTTACTGAGTCCACACATTTTTCACTTGCCTCGATTTTTAAATCTCTTGGAACAATTAATTTCGTCAAATGCTAAAAACCACACGCGTGTAAATGCTAAAAAAAGTAAGAATGGCAAGTCGGCGAGCTCGTGTCAACAGCGGGTTATTGTAATAAAACGCGGCACGAAATGAAAAAAGAAACGGAATTTTCAGCACGGTGCATAATAAAAACCTAGCAAAATCACAGAAATCCAAGGAGGACAATATAATTAGATCAGAAACCGAGCCATGCACGCACGCGTTTGTTTACAAGCGACAAACGCAAGAATGCAAATACTTGCGTTGAGCCAATATTTCTGTCAGGCGCTACCTTTATGCGCATAAGAATTCTACTAGTATTGGTGTTATTGGCATTTAGTGCAGCTATGTTCGAATCTCTCTCGAATCATAAATAATAATTGTTACCACAAACAGGTTACAAGAAATTGTTACTATCCCAATGCCGTTGTTTGAACTAACTGTATCTAGATATTCGTATGGCAACTGGGACCAAACGGCTTAACATGCTCTACGAGGCACGGTAACATCCAAACCAATTCAAATAGACATACTCATGCATACAAATATTTACACAGCAGAAATCAAACCCGCGCCCCCTGTAGGCGCATTCTCTATCGCCACGCCACAGAGGCTAAGTTTAGATAAATAAGAAGTAAGGTTTAATTAATTTCAGAAAATAAGAATTAATTATATTATTACTGAGACACTTTATTCCGATAATTTAAAAACCACAAATTAAGGCCTGAAGACTAAAAACGGAGCAGGATCACGTAACTGAAGCCTGGCAGTATACTTCATGTTCTGTACATCATTCTCTGTCATAAACTCGACTTTCTGCAATTGACCATTGGGGAGCAGCACAAAGTATGTTCCGATACTTTTCTGGACTTCCACAGGTCCTTCTAATTTTTCAGCTTGAGGGTTATCTGTGGTTGGAGCATCAGTACTGTCAGGAGCGCCATATGTGTTAGCAGGGGCTCCGTACGTGTTATCAGGAGCACCATAACTGTTCGCTGGAAATTCTCTTGGTAATTCAAAAGCTTGTCCTTTTGGTTTCCATCCAGAAGGGGGATATGGGCCATCGGGAGGTCCATATTGGTTAGCAGGCTGTTTCTCTTCATTAGGAAGTGTGAAAGGCTCTCCTGCTGGTCTCCATCCCGATGCAGGATAAGGTCCTGAATCTGTAGTAGCTTCTGTTGGTGAATCAGTGGTGGTCGGAGCCAATTCTATGCGTTGTGACCTAAACCTCGCTGGTCTGAAGCGAGGAGGTTCAGCCAGAACTCCGATCAGAAGACAGGATAGAACGATACACTTCATGATTGCTGGTGAATGACTGATGTTGTTTGTCTATTTCAGATGAATTTATACCATGGTGATGTGTTTATGGTGCTTTGTTGTATCATAAATGGTTTGATAAGGACGTTATTATCAGGATATTCGGTGATTTAAAGTCGGGGCACGTAGCGGCTGCCGACATTGACATGATGTCGGCGTCCGGAGACATTGTGACGATTAGATGACGTGTGTTTAATTAGTGTAATATTATTTTATTGTTATCTATTAATGGAAAGAGTTTTAGTGAATCAACTTTGTTCAATGCGATAAATCTATTTCATTAATTGAAGTGACAACTTCTATAGGCGTATCAGACAGTTCTCTTTGGTTCTCATGGAATTTTTTTGGGTTAACTGAAATTATAGAACTCGTGACATGTCATCGTCATGTCCCATAGATCACGATGATACAACGACCAGTATGACGCATTCTGACAATTCACATGAGACACCTCTTGGAACAGAAAACTTTAAGCGCATTGAGTACTTTTTTGTGTCTTAAATACTTTTTACCTTGTTTTTTATTCATTTGTTCCTTAAACAGATTGGTAGGATCTTGAGTATCTACCTTTTTATTTTGATAATAAACAGCACTAGTTTTTGTATCATCAAACATATCTTTAAAGGTCGTCCAGCGACAATAAAAAGGACTCTAAACAAAAAATGTTCGAGATACAATCACACCTTGAATTTCTTGTTGTTGTCCATCTGAAACTGTATTGTATTTTCCTTTATGCTATTGTCTACATTTATACATTACTAGCCTTCCGCCCGCGGCTGCGCCCGCGAATATATCGGTTTACTAGTATTGGCTATATTTCCTGTTTTACTTCACCTATTGCTATCAAACTAAAGGTATTATCGTACGTGTAAAAACTATGGTATTATTATTTATTATTTTATATTATTTTATTAGCAATCGGTTGGCCGCAGACACAGAGTGTACTTACCTAACATGAAATAGACTTGAGTATGATAATTTTGTTTATTTTTTTAATTTATTGCGGCTTCTTCATGGCGCCGTTGATTTGTATCGAAGTTTAACAAGCAATCAATACTACAAATTAGAGATTAAAGATTGCTTATAAGGGTTTTAACTTACATAACAGATAATCTTAGTTACTTTGTTTTATTTCTTACTAGCTTTCCGCCGGTTTTCCCGTTTTTTGGCCATAACTCCGGTTACTCAGTCGATTTTTAAGTGTGAACTTAAAATCTAAAGTGTGGTTAGATTTTTGAAAAGTTTTGGTCAGCGGGTTTGGTTGGTTTTGCCGAGTGGTTCCCGGCAGAGTAGAATTTGGAACCACTGTGAACCCCCTCATGCGGTGTCGTACAAGGCGACTAAGGGATAGGGCTGTTTAACATCAGACAGATATATACAGCGCAGACTCAGCCTCAGATGCATGGCTCGAGTTCTTCGAGCAACAATAGTGCCCAGAACACGGCAATAGGCTCACCCCCTATTACGTAGGACCTAATTCAGTAATTGTTTAAATGTGGATGTTAATTCACATCTGCCTAACCCTCCGGGGATAAATGCGTGATTATATGTATGTATGTATATATGTAAGACCTTTCAAACAATAGAAAACCGCATCAAAATCCGTGTAGTAGTTTTTGCGTTCATCGCTGACAAACAGTGAAAAATTGTCTGTTTCAGTCAGACAGAAAAGAACTCTAAAAAATTGTGTATTCAATATAACTCAAGTATTTTTTTAATCTCCAATGTACAGAAACCATCACTTTAATTATATAAGACTTACTTTTTATATACAGATTTTAAATTTACAAAAATACCTACATATTACGGGTAGCTCTAGCGAGTGAAACCTTAGGCGTAGGCGTTTGCTATATGAATACTAATTATTATTGTTGATCAAAACGAACCGCCTAAGGTTACAGATTAATTAGTATTCCCCGTCAATACTAATATATCATCCTCAATATTATTTTGTTACAACAGTTTTGTAGAACCTACAACACTGCTGGCGATTAACGAATTATTTATATTAACACACATATAATATAATCACGCTTTTATCCCTAGAGGATCAGGCAGATGTTAATTAATGATTTGAGATTGACAGGGTCATTCACATTAGTAGTGTTAAAGTCGCTGGGATATTAATCAGCAAAGGGTTGCTCAACAAAAAAAATAAACATGGTAAATGTACCGGCTAGTTTTACACTAGTAAGATGTAAATTAAGACCCATATTTCACCAATCATATATTCTGTCCCACGTAATAGGGGGAGAGCCTATAGCCGTATTCTTGGCGCGATTGTTGACTCGAGCCATGCATCTGAGGCTGAGTCTGGGCTGTATAGAATTTATCAGGCATGTTCAACAACCTGAATTATATGAGTAAATTTGAGCGCTATTCAGCTAAATAAGCTTCTAATATGGGTTCTAGGATGTTTATAAACATTGAACAGTGGCAAAGGATGCACATTTTGAAAAGAGATTTCGGTGGGGAAAACTTACCTTAATCGGGTTATAAAAACCTCGCCACTGACGTTGAGTATATCTGGGGCTCTATTAAGATTTTCGAGGACCAAGTCAACTTCACCTGCAGGCCGAAACACCTGATGATTGACGGAGATAAACTTGCCTAGGATAATTTTGTACATTGTTTTATTTCATTGCGGCTTCTCAATAGTGCCACTTATTTATGCCGAAGTTTAACAAGATATGCGACGAGACGACATCATTTGACCCCATATAAAAGGTCCATAGAAATAAAAGAAAGTCAGTCCCGCTATTTAAAACAACAGCGAAGTGACTAATCGACGCTTCCCGTGACCATACGGCTGGCCTTTGCCTCGCTCTAAGAATTGGCATCGCCATTCAGTGTGGTAATACCTCCAGCCTTTTGGGCACGGTACCAGTAGAGTTAGGTGGGGAGGAATTATTCGATGCCTAAAGTGGCAGTCTCTCTACTTTTTTTATTTCATTTTTGTACATATTGTATAATTAACATACTTTGTAAATATTTTTTATTAAATGTAAATATATTTGCTGTATATTTAGAATTAATAATATTAAAACCGTACCCTGTCTCAAGACTCAAATACGTGGTATAAGTGTATGGGTAAGAAAATAAGAATTTATCATCTAAACTTACCACTAAGCAGCAATTCTCCAAAATTATCTGTAAAAATGAAAAAAGAAACAGTTAAGTTTATTAGTATGACTTAGCGTGCTCGGCGCTCTGGAGGACGGAATATCCGAAAATTCGGGCCCGCAGGCAACGAACAAACGTATTTACGTAATTACAGCAGGTAATGTTACGATAATTACAAATAATCTTTTACGTTTTCCATGATACACAATAATGTTTACGGGAATTAACGCGATCTAGGTATAGGCAGTGGTGCTCGCCCGCCGTCTTCGAGGCAGTAAGTTTTTCATCTACCCGCACATTCTCAATATTTTTAATATTTTCATTTCGCTATTTACCGTCACATATCGCACAGTGTCCCTATTCTGTAATTAAACTTTCCGGCGTTTATCCGACTGCGCAGAAAAACGAGGTTGCATGTTTAAAAATCTAACTCGAAGACGACGGGCGTGCACCACTGAGCCAGTCAGCCTGTGACCACGGCCGGTGTAACCTAGTCAAAACGTTAGGTAAATAAAAGGTATGTATGTACCTATACCATGATCGAGATAAGTTAATTAATATAGATATTTTATGTTTAGGTACTACAACTTAGCGTGCTCAGCGCTCTGGAGAATGAAATATCCGAAAACTCTGGCCCGCAGTCAACGAACAAAAGCTGGCATCAAAATGACGTGGCACCTCACCCGCCACAGTGTATAAAAATTATATTGTATTTTTATTTTATTTTCTCTTTTTGCATTCTGTTTTTTTTTGTACTGTATGCTGTGTCGCAATAAAAAAAATCTTTCTTTCTTTCTTTCTATATTTACGTAATTACAGTAGGTATTGCAATGTTACGATAATTGCAAACAATCTTTTACGTCTACCGTAGTATAAACTACCGTGAGACCAATTTTGAGTTAATTTAAATTACATCATATACTTATAGATACTATTATACACCTAATTGCAAGGGGAATAAAATTATGTCTGTACATTGGAGATATTTAAAAAATATATAAAAAACTTGGGTAATCTTCTATAAACGATACTGAACACAAAAATTTTATTTTTGGATTTTTTTATCTAGGACACGTCAATTTGACTACACCTCATCTGATGGTAAGCTAAAGGCAAAGTCTCAGGAAAGAGGGTCACCATTACAGACACTAAGTAATGTTACAATGGTGGCACTCAGCTTGGCGGCCTCATCAGATGCTTTTTCACACCCCGCTTAAAGGACCCGGGACTATAGGAAGAAGGAAACACGTGAGCTGGTAATGAATTCCAAGACTTGGTGGTGCGGCAAAGAAAAGATTCTCCGAACCGCTTGGTTCTTGCTCGTATATTCTGCACAGTGTGAGGGTGATATCTAAGTCCTGCACGTGTTGACCTGTGTAGGAAAGGAGAGGGTGGGATCTGTTTATCTGTTTGCCCGCGAAGGACGCACGATCTACATTTTGATGCGGTTTTTTGTTAAAGATCTTAAAGGTCTTTACCTATGAAATTGTCGACATTTTCTTACAGATTCATGAGTTTGTTATTCCTGTAATTTAATAGCTATTTCCATTATTTATATTTTGTTTGAAAATTGATTTCAAGATTTTACAACTCTGTATTAAATTTAGTTTTTATTGGCCGCTTGATAAATTAAATTCGATCTTCAAAAACAGTACTTTCTAAATGCTATCCATTTTGATTATAAATTTTGTATTACTTTTTTATAGCTGTCACTTTTCAAAAATGTAATAAAAGTGTTTGTTAGCTTTATGTTGTCTCATTCATACATAAAAAAAAATAATTGTCCTTCTTAAAAAAATGCAAAAATGTTAGTACTGAAAATTTGGTTTCCTCCAATTTAAAAAAAAAAAGGGAATTTCATACGTAACCTATTATTAAGTCTGATCAAAACCTGCTTGATCAGACTTAAAATCTTACATTTTTCATGGTTGAGTAGTGCCCCCCTGATGGAAAGTGGTTACCGTGTCTTATGGACGTGTGTTACACCAGAGAAGCCACACTTGCGCTGCCGACCCAGTAAGCGCAGAGTTTCTGTGCCGTCAGTGTAGAGGACAAAGCAGGACAAGCCTTTAGTCATCCCACTGACAGCACAAATTCTCCATTGAGCTCTGGCTACCTTACTCACCGCTAGGAACACAACACGAAGTTATTATAACCGCGCTATTCTGTACGGCGGAGGAACTTCCTCAGTCGGACTGCTCAATTGGGCGGAAATACCGCCGTGTCCTAACTCCTCATACAATCCAATAAAAGCCTAACAACCGACATCCACGCGAGCGTAGACGCAGGCAAAGACTATTACATTATAAGGTTAACATTTCAACAATCAATTACATGAATCTAAACTCTATCGAGGGATGATCAAAGCAATTAACTTCGATATTGGCTCGCCGCCATCTTTTCAAAGGGCCTTTGATCATTTTCGTTTGGTAAAACGTTTAGAACGATTTTTTTTTCAATCCTATTTTAGAAGGGTGATTGAGGTCATGTAACGATGTTATATTTTAGAAGCTTGACATGACTTTTAATTATATATTATCAATTTAGTTATGCATTCCGCGCTCAGAAATATATATTTCTGTGGTTCTGCGGCTGCCCGAATTCTGAAAACAATTCATTTAAATTCCAGCTCTAGTTTGATGTTCATTTTACATATATAACTAGACTTCTATCCGAGGCGGGAGCTTGTGGCGGCCCTGGGAGTGAGGGTTCTCACGCTCTCCACCTTGCTCGCGGCGATGGTTCGCTGCGCGGATGCGTGGGCGGCCGGCGCCTCCTTCTGCGAGCAAGTAATGCTCGTGAAGGAAGAGGCGGGGCGGGAGCGGCAGCGGGAGCGACGAAGGATCGCAAGACAAGCTGCCCGCGCACGAAGGCAAATCGGGCGTCGGAGGTCGATGAACGACCTCCGCCCCCCATGAGCGCCGGCCTGGGGGTGACAGGTGAAGCCGCATGTCACCCTGGCAGAAGCAGGCCGCGGCGGTGGCGCGCGTGGCGCGCCTCCCCGTTTCCGGGGACGAGTTGGGGACTCTGTAGTCCCCACACCCGAGAAGAGGGCCATATCGTGAGAGATGGCCCTGGGTCGGCCGAGGTGCGAGGGATATGCCTGTCAACCTCACCTTCGGCAACCGAAACGACCCACAGGCGGCGTGCGTTTTAGTCGGTTCGAGTCCGACATAACCTCCTTCACCGGCTCCGGTGGGGAGGTATCCGTGGGGATTTTGCGCACGAAAAAAAAAATAAAAAAAAAAAAACTAGACTTCTATCTATCTATATTCTGTACCTACTATTATATAAATGTAAATTAGTCGTGTCTGTAGGTACATTGGGGATAATAAAAGAACCCGGGTTATATTATATGAACGAAACTGAAAAACGAAAATACTTTTGTTGTATTGTTTGGTCAGCGATAGACGCGATTTTGATATCGTTTTTTTACTAAATAGATTTGAAGTCTTATGTTCGTTTGGTCGCAATCGGTTGAAAAGAACCAGAGATATTTTTTTAATATATATACCACTTAGGTGGCAGACAAGCGCACGGCCCACCTGATAGAAAGTGGTTACCGTGGCCTATGGACGTGTGTAACACCAGAGAAGCCACACTGGCGCTGCCGACCCTGTAAGCACAGAGTATCTGTGCCGTCAGTGTAGAAGACAAAGCAGGACAAGCCTTTAGTCATCCCACTGACAGCACAAAATCTCCAGTGAGCTCTGGCTACCCTATTCACCGCTGGGAATACAACACGGAAGTTATTATAACCGCGATATTCTGTAGGACGGAGGTACTTCCCCCATCGGACTGCTTAACTGGGTGGAAATACCGCCGTGTCCTACCTCCTTTAACTGATATGAACAAATGTCGCGTTAACCGACATCCACAGGTGGAAGGCTATAGTCTGTTCATTATAGAATAATTCACGTGACAGCTGTTACCGAGTAAGAACAAGCGATAGGACATTATTGATTACATTGATTTATTTATGGATTATTAGTTGTAAGCAGTTTTGGAAACAATAAAACCATAAATGTTTATTTATGAAAAAACCGTGGTATGGGTAATGGACTGCTGAGACGAGGTCTCGGGTTCGATCCCAGGTTTTACCATGGCACACAACAATGACTTTTCGAAGTTATGTGTGTATTTATCGCAGGTTTATAAGTGCCCGGTTAATGTCAATAAGCTCGCCACCACATTGGGACCTATATGTAAATGTGGGTGCTAGCACCTCTGCCAACCCCTTCGGGATAATTTTACCCCCTTTAATACGAGAAATAAAAATAAACTAGTTGTACCAAAACTTAGGCTTCACAAAGTTGGTGATTCATTTGTAGGCAGCTGCATAAAAATATTTAATAAAATTCCTCAGGACTTGATTAATATGCCAATAAATAAATTTAAAATAGAAGTGAAAAAAACTGTAATGAGTAAAGGTACCGCCGTAAGGTAAGTGGATGAGTACCTTAATGATGTTAATGCGTGGTCAACATAAGTCTCTTGCTTGCTCGTACAAAATAAAAAATAAATTGTAAACCAAAACAAATTTAAAAAAGAAAAATAATCTAGTTCTAATGTAGTTCGCTGAGTTTCTTGCTGGTATCTTCTCAGTAGAACTAATCTACCGAACCAGCGAAAGAATCATTTTCCAATGGTTTATTTTTAAATTATTTAATATCTTTATATTATTTCTTGACATACATAATTGTAAAATTATGACGTTCAGATGTGCTCTTTATGTGCCTAAACTGAATAAATGAAATTGATTCTTTGATTCTTGATTCTTCGGGGATATAGGCGTAAGTTTATGTTAATTTATGTATTTACTGGCACCCAACCTATGTAGGTTTAGTAAAGTTAATGTAAATCACAATAAAATTATAGTGGGCACGGGCTACAATCCTCCTTCAGGTAACGTACGACAATTTCTGGATGCAATGACGGACTCCATGGGTTCCTTTTCTGACTACGACTTCATTGTTCTGCTAGGTGATTTTAATATCGATTTATTTAAGCCTACAGAGGCAAATGTTAAGCAATTTAATACATTTCTTCAATGCACGGGGTTAACCCAGTATGTACGAGACGCAACTCACTTCACTAGTCACAGTCAGACGCTGATCGATGTAGTCTGTACAAATGCGAGAGTGCGTAGTACGACCGTAGATTCTGTTGGGAAGTTGAACGGACATGCATTTATAGTATGTGAGATGTTGTTCCGCAAGCCAAGAATTCCACCTAAGGTAATAAATTGTCGTCCGTTATCTGATATTGATATAGATAGGTTCAATGTGGACGTCGGCTCTTTTAAGTGGAACCATATAGTGGGCCTGGAGGATGTTGATGACATGGTGCAAGACTACACCAAACTAATAAATTATTTTTTCGATTTACACGCTCCGATGAAAAGTAGAATTATAAAGGATCGACAAACACCTTGGCTCACTAGCAATGTAAGGTTTATGATCGGCTTGAGGGATGCAGCACTGAAGCGAGCTAGGATGTCTAAACTTGAGTCTCATAAAATCTATTACAAAGAGCTGAAGAAACAAGCTGCCATAGCCGTGAATAGTGAAAAGAGGTGTTACTTTAGGCTCCAAATTGTTAATAATATCAAGGATCCTAAAACGTTGTGGAAAAATATAAAAACCAACTTGAATCCACACAAGCCCCTGGATCTTCCCTCGCACCTCAATGACCCAAATGCAATAAATCAGCATTTCTTAAATGTACCTGGCGATGCAAACGTCCCACTGTCTACACTTACTTTCTACGAATACAATAGGTTCAGTGACTTTACTTTCCGGCTGTCGACTGTTGACTCATCAGCGGTACTCAAAATACTGAGGGAGCTTAAATCAAATGCAGTGGGAGTCGACGGCATATCACTGAAAATGATACTTATGCTAATCCCTGAAACTCTAAATATACTCACTGCCATCATGAATAAATCAATCTCGACTTCTAAATTTCCTACCAGCTGGAAAAATGCTATAATTAAGCCCATTCCTAAAAATAATGAGATACTCGGTTATAAAGATTTACGTCCAATTAGTATTTTACCTTGTTTATCAAAAATTTTAGAGAAGGTGGTTGCATCACAGCTTAGGCACTACATGGAAACGCGAGTCATTTTACCAGATGTGCAGTCGGGCTTTAGGAAGAATCGTGGCACGGCTACAGCCATGTTAGACGTTACGGACAATATTCTTTCAGCTCGAGACCAGGGCAAAGCGACGGTTTTGGTCCTGTTGGACTTCTCTAGGGCTTTTGATGGGCTCCACGTTTCTCTTTTGCTTTCTAAATTGGCTTATTATGGGTTTGACAGTGAAACGGTGCAGTGGTTTCATTCCTATCTGAATGGCCGGGCTCAGTATGTAGAGACACAAAACTGTGATGGATCTACACTGCATTCAACCTTGGCAACAGTGGGTAGGGGTGTGCCGCAGGGGTCGGTTTTGGGACCCCTGCTGTTCATACTCTATACTGCGGACATAGCTCAAGTCATAAAGCACTGTAGGTTTCACATATACGCGGATGACGTCCAGATTTATTTCTCTTTTGCGGCTAATGAAACTCAGGAAGCCGTGGCAAAGGTAAATGAGGACTTGAGCAGTATCTGTCGATGGGCCCGTCAAAATACACTCGTGTTGAATGGGAATAAGTCCAAGTACCTAATACTTGGCTCACAAAGTCAAATTTCTCATATTAATAATCTAAATCCCGCAATACATGTCGATAACACTCTTATTGAGCGAGTATATGAAGCTAGAAACTTGGGCTTGCTGATGGATGACGCTATGAGGTTCGAACGGCATATTGCGGATTGCGTGAGGAGCTGTTTTTATAGGCTAAAGCTACTTTATAGAATACGTAGCTTCCTCAGTATTGAGCTGCGTGAGAGGCTGGTTGACACCCTGGTACTGTCCAAATTTAACTACATGGACGTGGTCTATGGCCCACGACTACTAGCAAAAACGGCCAATCTAGTTCAAAGGGTACAAAATGCATGCGCGCGCTTCTGTTATGATATACCACCAAGAAGCCACGTGACGCCATATCTCAACATTAACAGTAAGCTGAAAATGAAGTTTAGGAGGGAATTACATCTGGCAACACTTCTTTTTGGTAGTGTTAAGACAGGAAAGCCTTTATACCTATACTCTAAACTTAAATGGCTAAATGAAAATTGTAGGTATTTGACAAGGGGATCGCGTGTAAACCTGCATGTACCAAAACACAGAACTGCGGCTTTTCAGATCAGTTTCAAATATCGGGCTAGTAAGATATGGAATAATATTCCCCCGCCTCTTAGAAGGCTGTCAGGTGTACATGGCTTCCGAGTTGGGTACAGAAATATCCTACTTAATGCCCAGAAATCAAGTCCGTAATATTAGAGTCTTTGCTGCTCGTTTTGGATTGTGGCTATCTGAATTGTCATTATTATTATTATTATTTTAACCGTAAAATTGAGAAACCATTGCTAAATATGTACTTATTTATAAGGAAATAATGTCTAAATGAAATAATTTCACACGTATAAACATAAAATTGTAAGGTAGGTAAATCGGAGAACTACTGATAAATATTTATACACTATAAAGGCACACACCAATGACTTTTCGATGCTTTTCGAAGTTATGTGTGTATTTATCGCAGGTTTATAAGTGCCCGGTTAATGGCAATAGGCTCGCCACCTATTACATTGGGACCTAAACATAAACTGGCGAAATGTGGGTGCTAGCACCTCTGCCTACCCCTTCGGGGATATAGGCGTGAGTTTATGATGATGATGATATAAAAATATCTAAAAATTGGTTAAATGTACTGGTTACATGTGACTGATGTATGATACACCCAACATGATCTGAACTTATAGGTTTATATGTCAGCGGGTATACCTATGTACTTCTTGTGTGCATAATGTCTGCGAGAGTGATATATAATAATTAATCAATGTAGGTACAACAAGTTACCTGACTGGGCTGGGCTACGGTTGAAAATCAGCGCTGCAGATTGTACCCAATCTGAAGCATTTAGCTGAACTGTGGCCATTTAGACACACACTCCACACCGGCCGACATGTAAGTTATGTAAGTGTAGGTTGTTATATGTTAAGTTATGCATAACGTCAATTTTATTGGTTTTATTTTGTATTTTGTGTTTTGTGTTTGTGTGTGTGTCTAATAAACGTATTTTCTTTCTTCTTCTTTCTTTCTTTCTAGGTGTCATTGATATCATTATCCTCCTACTCGGAATGATCATCGTTAGTGCAATCTTGCAAATTAACAATTTATTCTTGATCGCTCATTGCATCAAACGAGGTAGGTACTATCAAACAAAATGACTTCGATACGCCACTCATGTTTTTTTTGAATATTTATGACTTGGTTTGATGATGATGATCTTTAATCAAAATGTTTCAAATCATTGCAATATTCCGGTAAATGGGTGAATATCCCGGTTAAAAGCACTATTTAAGAAAAAGCCACCGTGAAAAGTGCCATAAGACTACTTTAAAAGTCGAAAAACTAATAAATACATATGAAAATAACTATTAGGTAATAGGTAGATACTCGATTGTGTCAACACAGTTTGAAAACTAGATTCTACATTTTTTTACGTGCGCAAAATCCCACGGATTACCCCCACCGGAGCCGGTGGAAGAGGTTATGTCGGACTCGAACCGACCAAAACGCACACCGCCTGTGAGTCGTTTTTTGTTACCGAAGGTGAGGTTAACAGGCATATCCCTCGCACCCCGGCCGACCCAAGATTCTACATTTGATAATCAACTGACTACATCCCTATAATTTTGCGCATGTGACATAACCTTCCATGAGCGTAATCATTTGGATTTACGTAAATTAAAAGGCTTAGAAAAAATAATTTAGGTATCGTATTTTATTCATAAATCTGTTATGCATTATCGTGTTAATGCATAATATTTATGTAAGTTTCGATATTGTACCTATTATTGTTATTGGAAAAGCAAGATAGAGTATGTTGTAATACGAGGTATCAATTTAACGTCGTCGTTTCAAAGTTAAACCGTCGGATTTGCTTTGAACTGTCACGCGAATAATCCTATAATGAACAGACTTTAAGTAACAGATAGAAAATGAAGTCATACATGTGAGACATTACAGTATTACTATAATTATGCACTTTATAGTTATCACATTGTACCTATTATTATAATTATGTTATTTCTTTATTCTATCCTCGGTTGTCTAGTGGTATGGGTATAGGACTGCTGAGACGAGGTCTCGGGTTCTTTACAAAAAAAAAAAAAGTGGGTGGCGGTAACACTATAATTTTTTGTTGTTACATTTAAAATCAAACAATAAAAAGTAAACACAGCATTTTCAGTGCTTTGATGAGTGGATGTGATAGATAACCGTGCACACCTGCTGGTTAAGTGTTATCTCCCCAATTCGTTCACGCATAATAACACAAACCCACAATGGCGGTTTCCTTACTGAGCATGCAGTCATATTTTGAAGACAGGATGGCTAAGTTCGAGGCTAAATTGCAAGACAAGCCTTCAATCACTGCAGACAGCCTGGCGGAAGAGTTTGCAGCATTTAAAGGTTTCGTGTTACAAAGTCTTAAGTCACTTTCCCAAGGGCTTGACACTTTGGCTCGGGAGGTGGACAATTTGGAGACACGGAGCGGTCGAAAAATGCTTCTCTTACATGGCATCGCAGAGAGAAGAGGAGAAGACACATCCGTAGTGGTCAATGACACTATTAAAGAACACCTACGCCTGGATTCTTTTTCTTCTAATGATGTCACGCGGAGCCATAGGATGGGACGACAAACTACCAGTGAGAAGCCCAGGGCTATACTGGTTGAGCTACAGAACGTCGCAGTGAGGGACAGTATAAGGTTTTCCAAAACTAAATTAAAAGGTACAGGAATCACTTTTTCCGAATTCTTAACCAGGTCGCGGCATAGTGCATTTATGGCTGCTCGTGATAAGTTCGGTGTTAATAAATGCTGGACCAGAGAAGGCTCCGTATATGTACTTGGCCCGGATGGGAACCGGTATCGAATCCATACGCTCCGTGATCTTGAGAAAATAAAGTGATCCGATAGTGAAAATACTGCTGTTAAAACCACCACTGTAAAGACACGACGGGCAGTAGCGAAAAATAAGGGCTTCACGGATAGTTATAGCTGTATTGGGATCTATTGTCGGGTAACTTGTCTTTCGTAGATGTCTATTATACTCGTAGATATAAACGTTTTTTGGCCATAGTGAGAGATAACGGATTCTGTCGTGATTTGTTTTTAGATAGCTGTTTTTACTTTATTTATTTTTAATTTATTTTTTTTGTTGATTGCCGAGGGAATCTGTAAATGTCCTTATTATTATTATTTTTTTTGTTTTCTTTTTCCACTGTAACATAAATTTTCAACAATGATTTCTCACAACTCTTCGATCTGGGACACTTAATGTATTTATGGTATTTAAGTAATTGCAAATCAATTACAATAACAATTGAATTGCATCTACTCTGATTAAAATCGGAAAAGAGTTCAACTTTTAGACAACAATAACAATGTACTGCCCTTGATTTGTGTTGTAGGTCAAAGTTGTCACAGAGGAATATCGCGTTCCATGTACGAGGTCTAAATGTAACAAGAAGTGAAGCTTTTGTTTGTTTTTTTTTTGTAAGTATTAGCCTTTTTAGTAGTTCATGCTTCTACTGTTAATGCTATTCTGATACCACATACTTGGAACATTTATACGAATATTTTGTTGCCCGGCATGAATTCTGTTAGTTCCTTACTGCTTTATTTATCAGTATCCTTTTAATAACAATCTATAGATAGATTTCGATCAAACATGTTTCTCTTTCTTATTTTGTTTCAGTTGTTATTATAAATGCTTTCCATTATTGTAACACGCAACTAGCGGGTGGACAGACTGCAATTATTCTTGTGTATATATAAACACCTCAACAAAGTCTAGGGAACAAGATGACCCCAATTATTTTTTTTCGTGTAAATCTTGTTTTGCAAATAACTAGCAGCAAATAAATAAAAATAGAATAAAGCAGATTACAGAGTTGTTCGAAACTTAAAAATAAATTTAAATAAGTAATGATTTTCGAATATGGAGGGAAAACTTTTAAAAGTGTTTGATTGTGCAGTTTCTCTGAGGCAAAATAAAAAATATTTTTTTTGATTGTAAATAACGTTTATTATCAATAATACGTCTTTTACGTATGGTTTGTGCATTTTTGTGACTGTAGTCACGTCACGTCGTCATTTAAGTCGCGAAGAGATGTTAAGGGCTGTTGGTATGCTGCAAGCTGGACGAACTCAACGCGACGTAGCGGATGCTGTCAACACCCAACCAAGCGTAATTTGCAGATTATGGGCACGCTACAGGTCAACAGGGGATGTTGCCGAACGTCACAGGGGACGAAATAGGGTTACTACCCCGCGACAAGATCGTTTCTTGCAAAATTCCGCAAGGCGGCAACCCACGATTACTGCTCGTCAGTTGGTCGCAGGCCTCCAGTCTCAGCATCAAGTGGTTATTAGCGATCAAACTGTCAGGAGAAGACTACACGAAGCCAATCTTCATGCTCGCAGACCGCTTAGGGTTCCAGCTCTTCGACGTGGAAATCGAGATCGTCGCTTATTGTGGGCTAACGCACATTTACAGTGGACCAACCATCAATGCCACTGGTTCTGTTTTCCGACGAATCTCGCTTCGGTTTTCATCCTGATTCGAGAAGAGTGCGTGTATGGCGAGTTCCTGGACGTCGGAGTCGTCTCCAGAATCCGCAAGAAGTTCATCCTTACCAAGGTGGAACAATCATGGTATGGGCTGGAATTCGCCTTGGTGGAAGGACCGACCTCGTTTGGATACGGGGCAATTTGAATGCAAACCAATACATTCAGGAGGTTAAACACCCCATGGTAATCCCTCATCGACAGCAGTTCGGTCAAGATTTTATGTTCATGCAAGATAATGCACGGTCACACACCGCGAGGGTAGTGGTCAATGCGTTAAGCGAGCACAATATGACGACGTTGGAATGGCCTGCTCAGTCTGCCGACCTCAATCCCATAGAGCATGCCTGGAATTTGCTTGGGAGAAGAGCTTTCAGTGATTCTTTGGAAAATCTGAACACTGAAGAACAACTTTTTTTACACCTTCGCAGTGTATGGAGCCATATTCCACAGACGATGATTGACAATCTCATACTAAGTATGCCACGCCGTTGTCGAGCTGTTGCTAATGCTTTAGGAGGTCCTACAGATTATTAAAAACGTTTAAAGTACGGTTAATTACTGTATTTCTTACTACCTCGTTATTTTTGTGCCTAATCATAGAAGGTTGTAATACTCAATATTGGCACTATTCAATACTTTCTTAAAAAAAAAAAAATTTTGGTAGGAAAATGTTTTTATTAAAATTAAAATTAAAAACGGTATAAAAATACCCTTCTATTGATATAAAACACTCACTATTACAAGAAAGGGTTTTTAAATAAAAACTAGATATGTCCTTGTTCCCTAGACTTTGTTGATGTGTGTATATACAAGTATTATTGTAATTTATTTTTATTGTACTTACTGTATTGACACACATACACACGCACACACACACGCACATACACACACACACACACACACACACACACACACACACACACACACACGCACACACGCACACACGCACACGCATACACACACACACAAACACTATTAATGGTTGATTTAAATAGTAATGATGATAGCTTATTATCTTCCGGAAGCTTAAACGATAGCACTGTAAGTCACTGGTCACCGTCACTCGCAGACACTATTCGGTCTCAATTTTTGGATGTCCCGAGGAATTTCAATGTAGTGTACATAAATGCTCAAAGCATTCCTGCTCATTTCCCGGATATGCTGGCGACCTTTGACTGTGAAAATATTCACGCTATTGTGGTCACTGAGTCTTGGTTAAAACCCTGTCTTCCAACTATTTCTTACTCTCTCCCAGGTTTTCAGCTTATCAGGAATGATCGTACGAGTAACACCGGTGATGGTTACGGTGGTGTGGCCATATACCTGCTGTCTCAAATTCCTTTCGTTGTTGTTGGTGTCTCACCACAACCAGCGCCTTCCAACTCCGGTGAATATTTACTCCTAGAGCTGAAACTCAATCATACAAAAGTTTTACTTGGTGCATACTATTCTCCATCAAAACGCCTGAACTATTTTGAGGCTTTTGAAGATATGCTAGAAACATTTGTACCTTCTTACGAGCACGTCATCCTAATGGGAGATTTTAATACCTGCCTTCTACTTAATGACTCACGTTCTTCCTCCTTACGGCGCATTGCAGAATCATGTAATCTATCCATTCTTCCTCTGAATGCCACTCACCATTTTCCTAACTGTACCCCGCCTCTTCTCGATCTGGTTTTAGTTTTTTCACCCAATCATGTAGCTAAACATGGCCAGTGTAATGCTGACACCTTCTCTTATCACGACTTTATCTATCTTTCTTACCGAATCCGACCGCCCAAACCAAAACCTAAAATTATATTACAACGCAATTTCAACGCCATTAATTTAAATAATCTCCATGAGGATGTTGTCAAGATAGACTGGGGCACTCGTTTAATGTCAAATTGTGTCGATACTAAAGTGAAGATCTTAACGTCTAAAATAACACAGCTTTATGACATACACGCACCCATGCGAGCAATTAAGTTAAAACATTTGCCTGCACCCTGGCTCACCAAGGATATTAAAGATCTTCTATCAAAAAAAGCTGCAGCTAAGACCAGGTATAAGTTTCGTTCCACGCAAGTGAATTGGGATAAATATGTGACCATTAGAAATCACTGCAACAAGGTGTGTAGGAATGCGCAACGCCAACACATTCATACCTCGGTTGAGAATGGAGATCCAGCTAAAATCTGGAAGTTTCTTAATACATTAGGAGTTGGAAAATCACGGTCAGATTCTATTCCTAAAGACTTCGATATAAATTCACTCAACGTACACTTTTCTGCTTCGCCCAATTTTGATGGGCCTATAAAAACAAATACATTACAACATCTTTCATCTATTCCAACTCCTAAACACCCACCTTTCAGCTTCGATCAATTGACCGCCTGTGATGTTAAAAAGAGCATAGTAGCAATTTCATCCAATGCTGTGGGCAACGATTGTGTCAGCAGGAATATGATCTTACCTATTCTTGATGAGATCGTGAATATTCTCTGCCATATCTTTAATCACTCATTATCCTGCGGCATTTTTCCGTCTGCGTGGAAAGATGCTCAAATAATTCCTTTGCCAAAGAAATCCAAGCCATGCTCGTTTACTGATTACCGTCCGATATTCATCCTTCCATTCCTTTCCAAAGCCTTTGAGCGACTCGTCCATACTCAACTTAGTTCTTTTCTAAATAAAAAAGAACTTCTCAACCCATTTCAATCTGGTTTCCGACGCGGACACAGTACGACCACAGCATTGGTAAAGATAACTGATGATATAAGAAAGGGCATGGATAGTGGTGGACTTACTTTATTATCTTTACTTGATTTCAGTAATGCCTTTAATACTGTAGATTTCCACATCCTGCTTGGTATACTCAGCTCTATTAACATATCTCCAACGGCTATTGAATGGTTTCGTAGTTACCTGTTCAATCGACGGCAACGTATACGCATCGAAGAATCTTATTCTTCTTGGTGCAATACTACAGCTGGCGTACCGCAGGGTGGCGTTTTATCTCCCTTACTCTTCGCAATTTTTATAAATACCATCTCTGAAAAACTTGTTTCATTCTACCACCTTTACGCCGATGATCTGCAAATCTATACGCAAGCTACCTCAAGTGACTTAACTAGAGCTATTTATGCAATCAACATGGATCTGGAGCATATTTCCGAATGGAGTAAAAATTATGGACTGACGGTGAATCCAACAAAAACACAAATAATTGTAGTAGGTGGTCAGCAGCTGATCTCTAGAATCAACTGGTCACAATTGCCGCAAGTTCAATTTGCAGGAGCTATTTTACCAATTAACACTAATATAAAAATCTGGGTATCTATATTGACAGTACCCTCTCCTGGAGACATCAACTACAACAAACAAGTCGGAAACTCTTTGCATCAGCAGGGGCTTTGCGTCGGTTACGAAATTTCCTTCCAACTTCTACAAAAATTTTACGCCGATGTCAGCTATCTTGATCTGACTGAGGAGCAACTTGATAAGCTTGAGCGTCTTCAAAATTATTGCATTAGATTCATATTCGGCTTACGTAAATATGATCACGTTTCTGAATTCCGTAACAGACTCAAGTGGCTCCCAATTCGTCTTCGCAGGAATGCTCATATTTTAGCATTATTATATAACGTTCTCTTTAATCCAATTACTCCCACTTATCTTAAAGAACGTTTTACATTTTTCCATGACACACAAACGAGATCCTTGAGACCGTCTAGGAACCTGACGCTGGTATTGCCAGCGCATTCTACTGCTTACTATGGCAAATCTTTTGAGGTGAAGGCCATTGGCCTATGGAATGCATTGCCAGTAAATATTAAAGAGGCACAATCCATAATTTTTTTTAAACAATGGTAAAGAGCCATTATCTCTCTACAGCGTAGTCGTTGAAGTATTCTCATATGAATTCACATATTATTTTATTTATCTATATTTCATTTTTGTATACTATGTAATTATTCATGTAACACACTATTTTATAAATGTTGACATATTACACCAACACTCACTTATATACTTTAATTCCTGTCCATCCTAAGGTTGCCTGGAAGAAATCACTTTTAGTGATAAGGCCGCCCATTGTGCATTTAACTGTAACTTTAATTATGTATGTAAATCTTTTATAATATTGGTGTGCAATAAAGAATTATCTATCTATTTATCTATCTTTTTTTTTATACAAATTATGTGGCAGACAAGCACACGGCCCACCTGATGGAAAGTGGTTACCATGACCTATGCACGTGTGTAACACCAGTGGAGTCACATCCGTGCTGCCGACCCTGTAAGAACAGAGATTTTGTGCCGTCAGTGTAGAGGACAAAGCAGGACAAGCCTTTGGTCGTCCCACTGACAGCACAAAAACTCTCCAGTGAGCTCTGGCTACCCTACTCTCCGCCGGGAACACAACACGAAGTTATTATAACCGCGGTATTCTGTAGGGCGGAGGTACTTCCCCAGTCGGACTGCTCAATTGGGCGGAAATACCGCCGTGTCCTACCTCCACAATCCCAGGTTTTACCATGGCACACACCAATGACTTTTCGATGTTTTTCGAAGTTATATGTGTATTTATCGCAGGTTTATAAGTGCCCGGTTAATGGCAATAGGCTCGCCACCTATTACATTGGGACCTAAACATAAACTGGCTAAATGTGGTTGCTAGCACCTCTGCCTACCCTTTCGGGGATATAGGCGTGAGTTTATTTTATGTTATGTTTATGTTATTCTTTCCTTATTTTTATACTGTTGACCGATGGCACTCGGTAGAACTTGCTACGCATATTGAATAACACACTTGTGCCTATTTTTCCACAGTATTGTATATATTAACCTGACCGGTTTTGTTCAAGGCATTCTCAAAGGTTTATAACGACGCGACTATATTACAAAATGCCATTTGCCTATTTATTTTTTACAGTTCCAGAAGTCCAGGCAACAGGCAAATACAGCTTGTTTGAAATTAAGTAGTTTTATGAGAAAAAGATTCAATGAAATAAAAAAATAGGTATTTCATAATAAAAATAGTAGTAGTAGTTATATAACTAACTAAAAATACAAGAACACGTAAACTCATTAGGTATAAAAGAGTATATGTTGGAATTTAAAATAAATTCAAGGTGACTGAATTAATTATACCTAATGTTGTACAAATTAAATGATCTCGCTTGTGAAGGTTCTGTTTAAAAAATAATATACAAACTAAAAATTGGTAGTGCAGATATCAATCAATCAATCAATCAAATAGCCCACCACAGTCCACTGCTGGACATAGGGCCTCTCCCAATGTGCGCCATTTTCTCCGATCCTCCGCCTTCCGCATCCAGTCTGTCCCAGCCACCTTTTTCAGGTCATCCGTCCATCTGGCTAAGGGGCGTCCTACCTTCCGCTTACCTTCTCGCGGTCTCCACTCTAGGACTCGTTTGCTCCAATGGCCACCGGTCCTTCGACAACACACATAATACAAGGAACATGGTGCCAACACCAAGTATAAAAATATAGCTACTTACTCACGTAAAGAAATAATACGTCAATATTATTAATTCATATGAGTTACATAGATATAATCATCCCTTTATCCCCGGAGGGTTAGCCAGGGGTGAATTAACACCCACATTTCACCAATCACCGGGCACTATTGTTGACTCAAGCCATTCATCTGAGGTTGAGTTGGTGTTGTATATATCTGTCTGAGGTTAAACAGCTCTATCCCTTAGTCGTCTTATACGCCACTGCATGGGAAGAGATGGGGTTTTCTACATGCTACTGTGCCGGAAACCACGGGAATATATGAGTTATGAATTATATTACTATTTATATCACTAATATTATTATTATTACGAATTTTCCGGATTCTTCAAGCGGGACGTGAAAAAGCACCTATCAAGGCCATCAAGGTGGTGACCACCAATCTTAAGTTCAATAGTATCGGAAGTAGGGGTCCGTATCTTTTGGACTACACCTCAGCTTTTTACCATCTAGCGGGGTGTAGTCAATTGACGGAACATATTTTTTTTTATACAACTTTGGTGGCAAAGAAGCGCATGGCCCACCTGATGGAAAGTGGTTACCTTGACTTATGAAAGTGTGCAATATCAGGGGAGTTACACCCGTGCTACCGACCCGGAAACAACAGAGAGATTTTGTGTCGTCAGTGCAGAAGAAACAATCAGGACAAGCCTTTAATCTTCCCACTGACAACACAAACACTCTTCAGTGAACTCTGGCTACACTATTCACCGCCGGGAACTGCCGGGAATTCTGTAGGGTGGAGGTACTTCCCCAGTCCGACTGCTCAATTGGGACGCGAAAAATATTATTAATGACTGTTAACATAGCACACAGTCGCGTCTCTGATTGGTGCGTAAAATGAGGACGATTGTCATTATTTTTCGTTGCTATTTTAGAGTGCGGACAACTATAGTTTATAATTATTATTGGCAGATATTAACAGTATTATCATTATATTATAATTGAGTCATGAAAATTCGCACTTCTTTTATTGGGATAACGGTACCTAACAATCGTTACATTACGAGACAGAGACTTTTTGTGCATATTATCTGAGTTGATATTATTGTGTATTGTGTGTTCTTTCAGCTGCTTATTTTATAACAGATAAATAATTCTATTCATACAATCTTAATTGAATTTTACTTATACTCGTATGTAGGTGTTATGTTTTACTCTGTCTGTTTATTGTCTCCCAACTATAATTTTAACCGACTTCAAAAAGGAAGGAAGTTCTCAATTCGATGAGTATTTTTTATGTATGTTTGTTCCGCGATATCAAACCAATTATGAACGGACTTTTATTATTCTTGCGGTATTCGATAGGGTATGCTCCCATATCCAAGAAATTCGGATCCAATGCTGAGAGCCTGAAGAAAACTGGAGAAACCCTCTAAATTACAATTACAGGAAAACGCGCCTGCTTAATTTGTATTCGCAATCAGCTGCATCAACGTGATTTCGTTTAATAGCCGGCGAAACAACGGTTTTCATAATAAGACAGTGCTTTTCATCAATCTTAAGTACGTGTTGTGGCTTTTTAGGGAGCAAATTCCCCAGTAGAGCCATAAATGAATATGTGTATCAGCATTTTACAAAAATTCGCTACTACAAGGGTAAAAAGATGACGAACCATGGCACATATGTAAAAGTCGTTATTTGCGAAATGAACTTGTAACACGCCAATTTGACTTCACCTGGCCTGGTGGTAAGCTAAATTCAAAGCCTCAGGAAAGAGGGTCACCATTATAGACACTAAGTAATTTTACAAAGATGGCACTCAGCTTGGCGGCCTCATCAGATGCTTTTTTACGCCCCTTAAAGCACCCGGGACTGTAAGAAGAATTAAACACGTGTGCTGGTAATAAATTCAGGTCCTGGTGGTGCGGCAAAGAAAAGAGTCACCGAACCGCTTGGTTCTTCCTCCTATATTCTGCACAGTGTTAGGGTAACATCTAAGCCCTGCACGTGTTGTCCTATGTAGGAAAGTAGAGGGTGGGATTAGTTGGAAGAATTCATCAGAACACTCTCCATGGTAGAGACAGTTGTTGGAAATTGAAAGGTTCCTGGTGCAGGAAGTCAGAATCGATTCATGGGATCTAGGGCGTCAGATGACGGGATCTAGGGAAATCCTCAAAATGTAGGCAAAGATACTGTTTATTTAATTTGAGTACTCTGAAAATCATCTTCTCGTGATGTTAAACTGCTGA
This sequence comes from Eilema griseolum, assembly GCA_963662185.1. Lineage (NCBI taxonomy): Eukaryota > Metazoa > Arthropoda > Insecta > Lepidoptera > Erebidae > Eilema > Eilema griseolum. The sequence goes on from OY759246.1 coordinate 1,953,267, forward strand.
TAAAAACCTAAGCAAACATCAGAAAATCGATCGGTTATAAACTTATAGCTCACTAAAAAGGAAAAAATTAATAAAACAATTAACTAAAAAGTTAAACCGACTTCATGAAACAAAATAGAGGCTCTGAAAAGAGACAAATAACTTAACTTGATACCTCGACGTCATCCAGAGAAAAGAATCTGAATACAGAAACAAACAGATAAACGGACAACGAAGTGATTGGAAATAGAGAAATCAAAAATTAAACTAAAAGGAACAGAGACTAGCTTCTTGATTTCAAATTTACATTCACACTGATTTACTGCAATTCTAATTAAACCTCATTATAACGTGCCCTCTTTATTATAACTGTCCCTCTTTATATTACTTCATCTACTTTATATGTACATAATTATTTATATTCCAACTCTGCTGCGAGTTAACGCCTGCATCATAAATTTAAATTACCGAAAGGAAACTTTATTTTTGACTGACTCAAAAATGAGCAGATTTTCGATGTAAAATGGTCATTCATTTAAGCAGAATCACAACAATTCATTTATTAATCAGCTTCTAATCTCGCAGCAAGACAAAATATTATTCTAATGCAATTCTAATAAACTGGCCTTTTTAGACACACTGATTTCTCCGTCATTTCTAAACTGATTTTTGAAATTCTTTTTTATTTGAAAGATCGTAGTTCCCATTGTTATTAATTCGGAATCTGATGATGGGATTCCAAGAAAATCGAGGGAGTGAAAAGTTGGTTAAATTTTGTTCTGCTGTGCCTGTTTTTGGTGGTTTTTCGTCTGGTCCATTAGCTAACCATCTTTTTGGGCCACCCCATCTCTTTCCACGCGGTGTCGTACAAGGTGATTAAAGGATAACACTGTTTAACATCAGACAGATATATACAACTTAGACTGATGATGAGATGAATGATGTGCCTGACACATCATTCATCATTCTATTCTTCAATAATCACACTTTTATCTCCGGAGGGTTAGGCAGAGGTGAATTAACCCCCACATTCTACCAATCATTGTACTCGGTCCCACATAATATGGGATGAGCCTATTGCCATATTCCGAGCACAATTTATTGTTGACTCGAGTCATGCATCTGAGGCTGAGTCTGGGCTGTATATATCTGTCTGATGTTAAACAGTCCTATCCCTTAGTCGCCTTATACGACACCGCATGGGAAGAGATTGGGGTCTCCCAAGTTCTACTCTGCCGGGAACTAATCCCATACATTGACTAGTCCAGTCTATTCTACTCTACTAACGAATTACCACTTGTCTAGGGGCGCTGTATTTCTCTACTTAACACACTCACACAATAATACCCAATATAAAATATCCTGCTCCAAATTTATAGCTAAATTAATTGCAACTAAGACGGGGCACACGTAAATCAAAATGATGTATATTCGCACAGGTGAGGTACTTCCCAAGCGTGTCTGCGGTACCCTCATTACCATACTAAGTGCGAGTCGTTGAAATATTGAATTATTTGCGTAAATGTTGCCAACTGTTTCTGTAAGTGAACCCAAAACTTCCATATAACCCGTGTCCCTACCACCTTCCTTCCTTGAAGTTAGGTTTATTATGTTTCTGTGAATGTCCGAAATTACTGAATTTTAAGATGCACCTGTATATCGACAAGCGTCAAAATTATACTAAAATTGCACATACCAGTTACTGTTAACATACACAGAGAGATGCAGCGAAACTGAGATTTAACAATTGACAATTTGTATAAATGTTACCAAAAGCTGATATTTTGTTTTAATCTACAGATTTCTGTTCATAATAAACTATCCTCATAATTCTTTAAACACAACATAATCATTTCCTTCAAATACAAATAATTATTTATAATGACCAAAGTCGACAAAACCCCGGCTGGCGGGGCTCCTATTTCCTTCTTCATTATCACCCGCTTCACTCGCTCCCGCGCATCATAAATTTGCTTATAAGGAACATTGACTAATATTAATATTAAAGTTATCGGGGAATTTAACATGTATTGTTCTGACTCCGTCTGTAGTGTCAGAACAATACAACATGGTAAATACCCTATTAACTCTAATACTAAAATTGACCAAGTCGTTGTGATCTGTGATAACAGTCACTGGATAAAAACCGAAATCGTCATGCAAAGGAAAAAAGAAAGGACATTCACCAAAAATTTGATGGATGTCAGCAAGAACCAGAGTATCTTAACATACACAGCATTTCTGACATTCAGAGTAACATAATATTTCTGAAAATTAAAAAAACATACAATTGGGAATAAAGAGGATAGCGAAACGTGACCAAGCAAGTGATGAGGTCGTCAAGTTTTACCATCGTACCATTGTAGATATCTGCAATGGTGACCCCCTTTCCTGAGACTTTCCCATCAGCTTACGATCAGGAGCAATGCATTCATATTGAGGTGTCCTGTGTATAAAAGGACTCCACTAAAAAGGGCTCGAAACAACCAGTTAGAAACTAGCACACTACTGATTGATAGACGAGGCTCTGACTGAGGCAGGGTTGGAAGGTCAGTCAGTAGTCGTATTTATAAAAACCATATGTGCCAAACCAAGGGAAGAAGAAGTAAGCGCACTCCTGAGCAAATACATTTATGTTCGATCAATAAAAGAAAATATTTTTATTCACTTTCATACCTTCCAAATAATACTGTAAAATTTTCTCAAACATTGTACTATCTAATTTGTATTTCATTGTGTAAATTGAATTGCCAAACATAAGGAAAATTCTATTGTTATCCAGAATTACCAAGGGTGTTCCGATTTTTCATGTTGTTATAAAATTTCTTGTTTCGAAAGCTTGCTGTACCTATTACAGTCATGTTTCTGAATATCGTTATTTTTTGACCATTTCGAACGTGTACTTAAGGTAACCTCACTTTTCTTCACAGTCAAATAGACATGGACATATTGTCATCGGATTTTATGTTTAGCGACGGTTTAAGAATGAAGAATTTACTCGTCAAATGTCTTCTTTATGCTGATGATCAGGTTTTACTGGCGTCATCGGCAGATGAGTTGCAGGAGATGGTAACAACTATGCATGAAGCTTTTGAGAGGAAAGGAATGAAAGTGAATGTTAGTAAGACAAAAGTTATGGTTTTTGAAAGAGATGAATGTGTGACAGAGTGTAGGATTTGTATAGATGGAGAAAAAGTGGAACAAGTGAATGAGTTCATATATTTGGGAACATTGTTTACGAGAGATGGAAAGCATGAAGAAGATGTTGAAAGGAGAGTGATGGCTGGAAATAGAGTGAATGGGGCACTACACAACTTTATGAGCAGCCGGAAAGTGTCCGAAAAGGCACGTCTGGCTGTACATGGAGGAGTATTGGTGCCGACTCTTATGTATGGTAGTGAAAGTTGGGTGTGGCAGAAAAAGCATCAGAGTAGAGTAAATGCAGTAGAAATGCGTGCGTTGCGAAGTATGTGTGGCTTGACCTTGAAAGATAGAGTGAGAAATAGCGTGATAAGAGAACGATGTGGAGTGATAGAAGATGTAGTGATGAGAATTGAGAGAGGAATGTTGAGATGGTTTGGTCATGTTGAGAGAATGAATGAAAGAAGACTAACGAAACAGGTGTATGAGGCGAGTGTGGATGGTACCGTCGGAAGGGGAAGACCTAGGCGCACATACCTGGACCAAATCGGGGAAGTTTTAGAAAAGGGGCAGGTCAGGAGTACTCTAAACCGACGAGCATGCATGAAGAATGTAATGAGAGTGAATGAAGCGAGAGTAATATGTCAGGATCGTAGCAAATGGAGATCCGTGATCTCTGCCTACCCCTATGGGAGACAGGCGTGATTTTATGTATGTATGTATGTATGTATGTTTTATTATTATTTACAATATTCCCGACATTTAGGTCGCTTTTCAGCAGTCATGGTCACGGATAGACTCAGATATTGGTTGTTATCTATTTTAAAGATTAGTTACGACTGATAGTGGCATTTGACAATAATATATACATACGATAATGAGAATTAAGAGTGTGATACACAAAAAAAACAAGTATTTACTACTAGGCAACCCGCCCAGTTTTGCCTGTGACATACTTCGAAACACCGTATCGTCTTAAAGCCAAATATGTCCGCAATGTATTAATTTTTAAATTTCACATAAGAATGTACCAGATTTCTTGTAATTTTTTTATACCTCCTAGGTGGCAGACAAGCACACGGCTCACCTGATGGAAACTGGTTACCATGGCCTATATACGTGTGCAAAACCAAGGGAGTCACACTCGCGCTGCCGAGCCTGTAAGCACAGATAGAGGAACATGCTAAGAAAATGGCTAAGGCTGGATTGGTGAGGGTGACAGAATGGCTAGACAATAACCTGTTCACACCTTCCCATGTACCAACATCCTTTGGCCACCCAATGCAATTACAAGTTTTTGACTCGGTCCTCTTCAGTAAAGTACTTGGGAGTAACTGTGGATGATTGAAATCTGAGTAATAGGATTAGAAAATGATATGCATATTTAAGGAACTAAGAACAGTCGCACCTACCAAACTCCTCATACAAATTTATGGAGCACTTTGTGAGTGTTTATTGAATTACTGCATCTGTTCCTTTGGGGGAGAACCGGCAAATCAATAATAAACCAACCGTACCGTCCGTAAAGTTCTTATGCATAAACCTAGATAGATATTTAAAAAATTACTGAGGTCTTGTCCGTTCGCAAACTTTTCAGATTCCAAACACTACGTAGATACCACCGGATAGCTGTTCCATCCCTACCAAAAAACGTCAAAAGAAAATCCCGATGTCCAGTACCACTTACGAAATCTAGCTTCGCACAACGGCATTAGGACTATACTGCACCGCGAATATATAACTCACTTACTAACAAAGACACACATAAACTAAACAACCATACTTTTAAAAATACTCACTGCATCGTCTTACAAATAACATGGACTATGATCACATTGAATCTATCATCACAAATCAGTTTAGTTACTAACTAACAATCACACTCTGCACTTCTCAGGACACCAACACTCAACACATACATACGCTTTCCACATTTCACTCACACACGCACACACACATACATAGATTACCCTCACAAATACACACACACACATCGAACAAAACAGGCTAATTTATCTGTAAATTTTGAAATTGCATTGTTTTTGAAAAGTCATTTCTGTATTCCTTTTTAGTACCAAAATTTATTTATTTTCTTTTTCTTTACATTTATTTTATAAACCATAATATAATGGATTCCACATTCCATTCCTGAGATTAACGCGTTCAGCCAAGCAAACAATATCTTCAACTTTATAATTATTTATACCGTGAGCGGCTCCACCCACGTAGATTTGCTGTGCTATTATATGTATTATACACATAAACACATACACATAAACTTGCCTCTTCAATCATTAGCTGTTAGAAAACGCATCAAAATTAATTGAGTAGTTTTTAAGATCTTTTTTTTATTTATTTATTAGGCTTTCAACATTGAGTACACCATTTTACCAACAACTATATGCAATTTAGAAAAAGCTAAGTGCCACAATATTTATGGAAAAGCACTGCGTGCACAGGGGAATTACGCGAATTTAAACCTAAATTAACAATAACAACAGTAAATTATGAAGGAATTGTACGTAAAAATAACCAACTACAAAATCAAAGTAACAGGTATGAATAACACATTCAAATCAATATGCTTTTCATGTTCCGTATACTCGTACAATGCATACATTCTCGACAAGGGACAGTGTTGTCTTAAGTTGGTGCGACAGAAGGGAGCTCTAAAAAGTTTATTTACATTTGTATGCCTCGCCAAGCATAGCGGTACACGAAGAGATACTCTACTGTGTAGATCTTGTAATAGTCCCCGAGCCACGGTTAAATTTGATCAATGACTTCCTCCCGGATGATAGTTCATACAGTGCTTAAGAAAGTTTAATTATCAACCTACGTATTTTCGCGCTATCGACAGCTGACGTATTGTTTCCTTCGATACATTGGATCAATTGGGTGTACAATATGGGGTTCTTCAAGAAAGGGCATCAGAAGGTTTCTTCATGGTCGGCAGCGCGAGTGTAACACCCCTGGTGTTGCATACGTCCATAGGCCACTGTAACCACTTCCCATCAGGTGGGCCGTGTGCTTGTCTGCCACCCAAGTGGTATAAAAAAAACTGTAATTTTGCCAATTTTCAATTGGGAGGAAATGACAAAATTTGATCAGGTCACCAGCTGACGCATTTTCCACCGTGTTATGTGCAGCTAACATATTTTTCCTTCAAGACATTGGCTTAACTGTAATTTAAACCAATTTTCAGCCGGTAGGTAATGACGAATTTACTTTCGTTTTTCACATATTTGAGCGGTAACTGTTGCTTACCTCACCAACAAAGTGGCAGCTGACAAACACGAAAATTCATAATTCTTGAAGGCGATTGATCATGTGAACCTTTCGCTGGCTTGCGGATCATAAAGTGACACACAGACAAGACGCAACTTTGTTTTATACTATGTAGTGTATTATCTACCTAGATTTTTACGTTCGATAATTTATCGGCACCATCGTTCGCTTAGTGTGTACCCGGTTTAATATAGATGCTTTGAGTACCTAAACCTGTTTTGCAGCTATCTCGATTCCACAAACCAACCGGCCCCGCAGTTACATTTGAACCAAGAAGTGTGGCACACGGGTATGTGTATTATTTATTTCAACTGTATGTTTTACAATTTATTAAAATCAGCTATTACATTATAATATAATAAAAAACGTGATCTCACGAACTACTTGGTTCGAATTGATACAAAAAATACAATTAATAATATTCAAAATAAATATATTACATTATGAAATATAACTTGGTGGGTTTCAATGAATCACTTATTGCAAACTAGTATTACGATTAAATTTATTTTTTATTATGTTCTCAATTTTTTACATATGACTGTTGAAAGATTACACATTGAAATAAAACACTTTTTAACGGAACTTGGCTGGAAACCAGCCGAAACGTCGAGCTAAATGTAAATATTGCCAAATAATACATACAATCACACTTTTATCCCCGCAGAGTTAGGCAGAGGTGAATGAACGCCCTCATTTCACCCGTAATTGTATTCGGTGCCACATAATAGGGAGTGAGCCTATCGCCGTATTCCGGGCACTATTGTAGACTCTTGTCATGCATCTTATTTGCATGACAAGTAGTTGTTCTGGACTGTTTATTATATCTGTATGATGTTAAACAGCCTTTTTTGCCATTATGGCCAATTGCCAAATAAATCGCGATAGAATTAATTAATAACCGCGGTAGCCTAGTGGTATGGGTAAAGGACTGCTGAGACAAGGTCTCGGGTTCGATCCCAGGTTTTACCATGGCACACACCAATGACACTTAATAGCAAAGCACACACACACACACATACACACACACATACACACAGACACACAGACACACACACATACACACAGACACACACACGTACACACACATTTTTGACGTAGGTAATATTCTGTTTTTTTAATAATACTATTTTTCTGTACGGTTGAAATGATTCTTTTTGTACTTACTTTTGACCATATCCGCTTTTTGACATTAATATGCAACTATCCATAGTTAATAAGGGAAATTACTGACTCCCGTAACACAGTTTTTTACAAAACTAGCTCGGGAGCCAGGGATTTTTTCATATGTGTAAATGTATTTCTGTCAATAAACAATTTTTTTTTTTAATGACTTTTCGATGCTTTTCGAATTTATGTGTCTATTTATCGCTGGTTTATATGTGCCCGGTTAATGGCAATAGGCTCACCACCTATTACATTGGGACCTAAACATAAACTGGCGAAATGTGGGTGCTAGCACCTCTGCCTACCCCTTCGGGGATATAGGCGTGAGATTATGTTATGTTAGAATTAATTAAATAATGCTTTTATTTTAATAAGTGATATTCGCGTAAACTTTAGACAGTTTCAAAAATACTTGGGTTCTGTTCAAACATATTGAATGCTAAGATACTTTTGCTATTTTTCTTTTTCTGCAATTTATTTTTTTTAAGTTTGTTTTTATTTCTTGCTTGTTTTTTCGTGAAACACGCAAAAAAGTATTGAACGGATTTAGACACAGGTTTTTTATGTTTGCAACATCTTATACAGACTTAAAATCTTACGTCTGTTTAATCACAAATGGTTTAGCAGAACCAGAGATACATAATATGTGCAAAATTCGCGGTAGCTGACATCCGCACGGGCGGAGCCGCGGGCATAGGTATAGAAATATGGTATGAGACCATATTTCTATACCTATGCCCGCGGCTCCGGCTTCTTTATACCACTTAGATGGCAGACAAGCACATGGCCCACCTGATGGGAAGTGGTTACCGTGGCCTATGGACATGTGCAACACCAGGGGTGTCACACTCGCACTGCCGATTCTGAAGAAACCTTCTAATACCCCTTTTGAAGAACCCCATATTGTAGGCGCATGGGAAGACCGCAGCAGGGAGTTCATTCCACAGCTTGAGTGTGCGTGGGATGAAGCTTCTTTCATACCGCACAGTGCGTACCGTCTCAGGTTGCAATGTGTGGGGATGAATTCCCTGCCTACGCGAGCATAGCTAATCCCTGATTTTCATTTGCGCAAACAGACCAAGATGGTGGAAGTCAAAGTGCAGCAGGGTTGGCTGTCTGGCGAGCAGCTGGACACCGTCCAAGGCGACGGACAGTATTACAGCTTCAAAGGCATTCCATACGCCGAGCCGCCATTGGGGAAACTCAGATTTAAGGTGAGTATTACTGCTGAATGCGAATTCATATTATAATACGAATGTAACTCTGTCTGTCTGTCTGTTACGCTCTCACGCCTAAACCACTGAACTGATCTCAATGATAAATCGTTGCAGAGATGGACTCGGGCATATACTCTAAAGATGAGAACGCATTGATACAGTCAACCAAAGTGTATACACCTTTTCGTATAAAGTTGTATAAAAAAGTGTATACGTATCTCCTTAGCCGACTGTACCAAATGAAAGGATTTGCAAAATGCTGTTAATTGTAGTACAGTAAAAGCACATTTTTTTTTAAAGTAATTTATAATATCTGCTTTCTTTCAGGCACCTAGACCACCACTACCATGGGAGGGTGTAAGACCAGCAACTGAACATGGCGCTAAATGTCCACAAATGGACATATTCACTAATGAAATAGTTCCTGGGAATGAAGATTGCCTATATCTCAACGTTTATACACCAGATTTAAAACCAGCTACTCCGTTACCCGTCATGGTCTTCATTCACGGAGGTGGCTATAAGAGTGGTTCCGGTAACGTCGAATTCTTCGGGCCTGACTTCCTTGTCACTCACGGAGTAATACTTGTAACTATTAACTACCGGCTTGAAGTTCTAGGTTTCTTATGTCTAGACACCGAAGAAGTGCCAGGAAATGCTGGTATGAAAGATCAAGTCGCTGCACTGAGATGGGTGAAAGCGAATATACTCAATTTCGGAGGAGATCCTGAAAACGTAACTGTTTTTGGTGAGAGTGCTGGTGGTGCTTCGTCTGCGCTACACGTTTTGTCTCCAATGTCTAAAGGGCTGTTGAAGAGAGCGATCCCAATGAGCGGTGTGCCTTTTTGTAACTGGAGTACAGCTTTTCAACCGCAGAAAAGAGCGTTCACTCTTGGAAAGCAACTTGGTTTGGAAACTAAAGATCCAAAAGAGCTCCTAGAATTTTTACAAAACGTACCAGTGGAGAAATTAATTGATACTAATCCAACTGTAATGGCTTTCGAGGATCGCGCCAATAATATTATGAAAATGTTCCATTTCACGCCAGTTACTGAAAAAAATTTTGGCCAAGAATACTTTATGATAGAAAGTCCTCTAGAGGTTATGAGAAAGGGGAAAATAAACGACGTGGACATCTTAATCGGCTATACTAACGAGGAAATAGCATTTGGCATTCCCTTAATTGAAGAAACTTTAATAAAGGAGTACAATAGATACCCAGAGTTATTTGTTCCGAGAAAACTTCTAAACAAATGCACAGCGGATGAAATATTACAATTGTCGGACAAAATTAACGATTATTACTTCAAAGGGAAGCCTATAAGTTTAGATACTATGAAAGAGTTTGTGACGTATGGTAACAGCTACTGCTTTAAGTATGATGTAAACAGTTTTATTTCTAAATTGCCGAAAACTGGTAAAAGTAAGCGCTACATGTATAAATTTTCATGCGTTTCGAACAGAAATGTGTACGGCGCTCCAGGTTTAAAATATGGAATAGAAGGTGCAGCTCATATGGATGACTTAATGTATTTATTTGATGCGAAACTACATAATTTGAAGATCGAGAAGAATACTAAAGAATATGAACTGATTCAGCTAGTGTGCACTGTGTTCACTAACTTTGCTAAATATGGGTAAGTAAACAAATAAATTCTTATATTACCATCAATTGATAAGGTCTAATCATTATTCTCTGAGCTGTGTCCCACCTAAGTTGTGGTCGGCTTTCCAGTCTAACTATGATGCGACTGAACTTTGATATTTTTGATGAAGCGACTGCCATTAACCTCCATAAAGAATTGGCGTTATCGAAGTTCTGTAGGTAGACTAGTTGGACGATTTGCTTTCACTGCCCGTAATGACTGCTGTAAATATTCGTATGGCAAACGGGATTGACGCCTTAACCGTTTCTCCGAGGCACGGTAACACCAGGACCAATGCACATAGATGTATTCATTTGTACAAATATTTGCACTGAGCTGAAAGCGAACATATGCACCTACATAGCAGTCGAATGCATTACCACCACTCCACAGAGGCATTCATGAAATTTGTTAACTATTTTTATTATAGAAGGAAGTTATGATCTAAGAATTCTCATAATATCGTATTCTTTCACATCTCATATCACTACCGTTTATAATGTAGAATATTACATGTTCACAGAAACCCAACGCCTGACTCCTCACTGGGAGTAACCTGGCCAGAATGTAACAACACTGCTCGACCATATGTGAATATCACCGATACCCTTACTCCTGGCACCAACCTTGATGCAGCAGAAGTAGAGTTCTGGAGCAGTGTATACTCACAAGTGAACTCAGAATATAAGATGTAAAAGGTCACAGCCCATGTATGGCTACGTCTTACGTAGGCGATTCAAAGCGAACAGAATTGCGAAGTGATTTGATGCGATTTTACGCGAATCCAATGCGGCGGGCTTGTCCTGAGTCCACGTGAAGAGCTTCAAAATGCTTAGGTAGGACGCCGACTGTTGTTTGAATGTAATTTTATTTGACAGTGGTGTGTTGTGGTGGGGGTAGTTCCCAAGCACGCAGGACAAACCCGTCGCATCGCGCCGCATTGCATTGGATTCGCGTCAAATCACATCGAATTGCTCTGCAATTCTGTTCGCTTTGAATCGCTTACATAGAACGTAGCCTAATTAATTTGGGTGTCATTACGATTTGGGATAACTTGAAAATTTCTCATTTATGTTTTGTTATAATATTGTAATCACTAAATTGAATATAATATGTTTCAAAAGTCTTGTTTAATCTAAAGGTACGTGTACAGATCATATTTTTCACAACAAATCATTATACAGGTCTCTCTATGGTTTAATCGTATCTATGGTTTTTCAAATTTTTTCATGATGTTTAGAGAAAGAAAAAGTGATATAAGGTGCTTTTTGTTAAATGTTTGGCGCCTTAGAGAAAGTATTAGAGAGATAGATGATAGATAATTCTTCATTGCACACCAATATTATAAAAGATTTACAGACATAATTAAAGTTACAGTTAAATGCACAATGGGCGGTCTTATCACTAAAAGTGTTTTTTTTTTCAGGCAACCTTAGGATGGACAGGAATTAATGTATCTATACAAGTGAGTGTTGGTGTAATATGTCAACATTTATAAAATAGTGTGTTACCTGAATAATAACATAGTATACAAATATGAAATATAGATAAATAAATAATATGTGAATATGAGAAGATTTCAACGACTACGCGTTCATAAGTATTATGTCTCTAAAGTGCCAAACAATATAAAAAAAATTGTAACTAAAATTCAATAGGTACATATTTTGTATTCATAATAAAATTTTGCGGAAAATGCTGTACAGCTGTACATACATACATAAGGTGCAATGCCTTTATCCGCGGAAGGTTAGACAGAGGTGAATTAACACCCATATTTTTACCAATCATTGAATTCGGTTCCACGTATGGTGAGCCTATTGTCGTCTCCCGAGCACTACTATTGACTCAATCCATGCATCTGAAGCTGAGTCTGGGTTGTATTTATCAGTTTGATGTTAAACAGCACTATCCCTTAGTCGTCTTGTACGACACCGCATTAGAAGAGATGGGGTGGTCTAAATTCTACACTGCCGGGAACCACGCGGATGAGCTGTGCTACCTTACGACGTACCTGCAAACAACGTCAGAAGTATATTTTTATGTAGGTCACGTCAATTTGACTTCACTTCGCCTGATGGTAAAGTAAAGGCAAAGTCTCAGGAAAGAAAGTCACTATTACAGACACGTAGCTTAATTATAATGGCGGCACTCAGATTGACGGCCTTATCAGATGCTTTTTCAATCCCCGGTTTAAAAGGACCCGGGACTGTGGGAAGTAGGATACACGTGAGCTGGTAAAGTAATTTAGATTATTATTTTAAGTTTTTTTATTTCTTTATGATGTAACTGAATCATACTGAATGGTTATAATTAAACATAACATAACATAAACTCACGCCTATATCCCCGAAGGGGTAGGCAGAGGTGCTAGCACCCAAATTTAGCCTGTTTATGTTTAGGTCCCAATGTAATAGGTGGCAAGCCTATTGTCATTAACCGGGTACTTATAAACCTGCGATAAATACACACATAACTTCGAAAAGCATCGAAAAGTCATTGGTGTGTGCCATGGTAAAACCTGGGATCGAACCCGAGACCTCTTCTCAGCAGTCCATAACCAATACCACTAAGCTAGCTTACACTAGGCTAATTAAACAACATAACATAACATAAACTCGCATATATCCCCGAAGGGGTAGGTAGGCAGAGGTGCTAGCACCCACATTTCACCAGTTTATGTTTAGGTCCCAATTAAAATATAATAAAATAATAGCCTTGTGGTTAATGAGTAGGTAATTTAAATTAAAATCAATTAGCAAATAACTTATATAGTTAAGGATGTTTTAATTGGCACTTTTTATAGTCTCTAGTTGTAATTGAAAAAATCACTTGTTCTTGTGTTCAATATTAATATTTAAAAAATTAAATCGGTATGAGTAGGATTTTTTTTTTGTATTTTTTGTTTTGACGTTTATTTAATTTTTAATTAAAATTTGTAATTGTATTAAAAATACAGGTATTTGTTATTGAACAGTTCTGTGACAGAATGGAGACTCTCATTATATATACGTAAGACAAACAAGAGATTAAAAAAACATTATATTTCTGTTCGAGGTTCGAATCCTAGGGGTTGTACGGAGGTCGATGAACGACCTCCACCCCCCATAAGCGTAGTCCTGATTGGTGGAGCCTCGCGCGCTCTCCCGTTTCCGGGGACGAGTTGGGGACTCTGTAGTCCCCACACCCGAGAAGAGGGCCAGATCGTAAGAGATGGCCCTGGGTCGGCCGGGGTGCGAGGGATATGCCTGTCAACCTCACCTTCGGCAACTAAAAACGACCCACAGGCGGTGTGCGTTTTGGTCAGTTCGAGTCCGACATAACCTCTTCCACCGGCTCCAGTGGCGGGGTATCCGTGGGGATTTTGCGCACGTTAAAAATAAAAGGGGTTGTAGGGAATATTAGTAACTAACTGTTGCCCGGGGTTCCACCCGCGTGGATGTTAAATATCGCAACCAAACATTGCCTATGTTATACCTCAAGATCTAATCTACCTCTGTACCCAATTTCATCAAACTCAGTTCTAATTCAAGTGCTTTATTGTGAAATATGATCCCATAGCCAAAGTTGCCCCATAGCCGATAAAATAAAAGAAAAGCGATTGCGGTGGTATGGTCATGTTAAAAAGATGCCCGGACGACCATATGGTGAAGCCTACCCTGGATTTGCCTACGATGAAATGTACGCGTGGAAGACTACTCTCCACATAGCAGACAATAATCTTAAAAGACCTGAAGGATGCTGAGATCTACACAGACGAAGCACAAGATCGTGCTAAATGGAAAATGAGGACATGGAAGGCCGACCCCAAATGATGGGAAAAGGTCTTGTGCGAAGAAAGAAGAAGATTGTGAAACATGAACATTTGAATTTGGCATGAATACGTAACAGACATACATTACATAAGTACATGGTATAAGTATGTAATGGTGACCCTCTTTTCTGAGACTTTGCCTTCAGCTTACCTTCAGGCGAGGTGAAGTCTAATTCCCGTGCTAAAAAAACTAACAGGCAGACATCGTATAGATTAAGGTTACCAATTATTCTTTATTAAAAAAAATTAAAGACATACGTACATATAATCACGCCTTTATCTCCGGAGGGTTAGGCAGAGGTGAATTAACACCCACATTTCACCAATAATTGAATTCGGTCCCACATAATAGGGGGTGAGCCTATTGCCGTCTCCCGGGCACTATTGTTGACTCAAGGGATGCATTTGAGGCTGAGTCTGGTTTTACATATCTGTCTGATGTTGAACAGCCCTATCCCTTAGTCGCCTTGTACGACACCGCACAGGAAGAGATGGGGTGGTCCAAATTCTACACTGCCGGGAACCACGCGGCGAAAATATTTAAAGAACGAGTATATATATCATTATATTCAGTCGTAATACATAAGATCTCCTTCATATTTTATATTTAAGTATAAAATTGCTATATTATTTCAACGACTTAATTCATAGATAACATAACATTGTCCTTGTACACTAGTTTAACCTGCGATAAACATTAATTACTAAACTTATCACAGAATTGACTGAATTAGATAGCGCATAGAGACCGAGAATTGATGCATAAACACATCATTACATTCAAGAGATGTTTTGTTTGTTACCCCCCAATACAGATTAAAGGGGCGCCTGCGAATGTAGGTCCAGGATCGTTCCGCAATCCACGGAGACGGAAGAGTGCTAGTCCTCTCCCGTTCCATTTCTGCCACGTCTTTTCAAGGAATTTCATTGTTGCATCTCCAGCCATTCCTCTTTAACGATCGAGTTCGTCTTTGCAACAGATTTTTCATAACACAGCTACATTCTACCATCGCACCTCTCGCCATAGGCAGGGAATTCATCCTCACACACTGCGGACTGAGAAGGGCGCACCTTCTCAGTTCGCAATGCATTGTGCGGTATGAAAGAAACTTCATCCCACGCACACTTAAGCTGTGGAATTACCTCCCTGCTGCGGTTTTTCCAAGCACCTACAATATGGGGTTATTCAAAAGGGGCATCAGAAGATTTCTTCATGGTCGGCAGCGCGAGTGTAACACCCCTGGTGTTGCATATGTCCATAGGCCACGGTAACCACTTCCCATCAGGTGGGCCGTGTGCTTGTCTGCCCCCTACCTAAGTGGTATAAAAACAAAAAAGAAATCTTGCTTTCCTAACTAGTTACGGAAAAAGAATTACATTGAAGTTTTCATAAACGGTCGTACGCTCCGTATTATCTATCGCATTATAATAGTATAGTAGGATATACGACGAAGTCCCCGAGGTCACTTGGGTAGAACTGGAGCTGGTGGTGCGAAGGCTTAGAGTCAAGAAAAGCACCGCCCCGGGACCCAACGGCATTCCTGGCCGCGCGTGGGTTCTAGCTCTGGGAGAGGACGGTCTCGAACCCCGACTGAGAGGGTTCCTCAGCGCATGCATGGAGCGGGGCCAGTTTCCGAAGATGTGGAAGACGGGGAAACTGGTCCTCATCCGAAAGGAACCCTCCTTTCGGATGAGGACCAGTTTCCCCGTCTTCCACATCTTCACATCCACCCGGCGGACGAACCGTCCGGCTACCGGCCCATTGTGTTGCTCGACGAGGTGGGCAAGCTCTTTGAGAGGGTTATTGCGAAGCGCCTCGTCGAGCACCTCTCTGGTAGGGGGCCGGACCTGGCGGATGCCCAATATTGCTTCCGCCAGTGGCGGTCCACCGTGGATGCCATCATGCGCGTGAGGACTTTGGCGGAGGAGGCAGTCGCCCGGGGTGAGGTGACGTTGGCGGTGTCCTTTGACATCTTCAACGCGTTCAACACCTTGCCCTGGAGTTGCATCAGGGAGGCACTCGTATACCACGGTGTGCCTCTCAACGTCCGCCGCATAGTCGGGGCGTACCTGACGGAGAGAGCCGTCATCTACCCAAGTACGACCGGCGTTGGTCGGCGTGAGATGTCGTGCGGTGTTCCACAGGGATCGGTTCTTGGGCCGCTCCTGTGGAACATCGGATACGACTGGACGCTTCGCGGTGAACTCGCGGATGGCGCCGCCGTCACGTGCTATGCGGACGACACGCTAGTGACGGCGAGTGGGGCTACATACCGCGAAGCGACCCTGAGGGCCGCGGTTGCTCAAGTCGTGGAACGGATCCGGCGGCTGGGCCTTGAGGTGGCTTTGCATAAATCCGAGGCCATGTTCTTTCATGGACCTCGGCGCACGCCACCACCTGGTTCCAGTCTCACAGTGGGAGGCACTCTCATCGGCATCAAGCCCCAGATGAAATAACTGGAGCTCGTGCTCGACGGCCGGTGGGACTTCGGGAAGCACTTCCGAAGTCTGGGCCCCAAATTGGTGGGCACAGCCAACGCTCTGGCGCGGCTACTGCCCAACCTGAGGGGCCCGGAGGACTCCTGCAGGAGACTCTACGCGGGTGTCGTGCGGTCCATGGCCCTGTACGGGTGTCCCGTGTGGGTGGAACTACGACTTGGGCGACCAGGCGCAGGGCGCGCCGTAGTAGCTGCGGTAAGACCCATCATGGGGGAGTGGCTAGAGAGGCCACACGGCAGCTTCTCGTACCGTCTGACGCAGATGATCACCGAGCACGGGTGCTTCGGAAAGTATCTGCGTCGGATGGAGAAAGAGTCAACGTCCGAGTGCCATCACTGCGACGCAAGCGAGGACTCGGGGCCGCACACGCTCACCGAGTGTCCGGCGTGGGAGACGCCGAGGCGGGAGCTTGTGACGGCCCTGGGAGTGAGGGTTCTCACGCTCTCCACCTTGCTCGCGGCGATGGTCCGCTGCGCGGATGCGTGGGCGGCCGGCACCTCCTTCTGCTAGCAAGTAGCTCGTGAAGGAAGAGGCGGGGCGGGAGCGGCAGCGGGAGCGACGACGGATCGCAAGCCAAGCTGCCCGCGTACGAAGGCAACTCGGGCGTCGGAGGTCGATGAACGACCTCCGCCCCCCATGAGCGCCGGCCTGGGGGTGACAGGTGGAGCCGCCTGTCACCCTAGCAGAAGCAGGCCGCGGCGGCGGCGCACCTGGCGCGCCACCCCATTTACCGGGAACGAGTTGGGGACTCTGTAGTTCCCACACACCCGAGAAGAGGGCCAGATCGTGAGAGATGGCCCTGAGTCGGCCGGGGTGCGAAGGATATGCCTGTCAACCTCACTTTCGGCAACCAAAGCGACCCGCAGGCGGCGTGCGTTTTAGTCGGTTCGAGTCCGACATAACCTCTGCCACCGGCTCCGGTGGGGAGGTATCCGTGGGGATTTTGCGCACGTAAAAAAAAAAAAAGTATATAGATCTATAAAAATATATATCTATCACTTAAGGATAACTCCCTATAGCCATTTTAATTTCCCTGTTGATCCTAATGACATTATAGGAGGTAGGAGACGACGTATACCCATCGTAATTGAGCAGTTCGTCTGGCGAAGTACCTCCGCCCTACAGAATACCGCGGCCATAATAACCTCGAGTAGGGTCAGAGCTCACTGGAGAGTTTTTGTGCTTTCAGTGGGATGACCAAAGGTTGTCCTGCTTTGTTTTCTACATTGACGGCACAGAAACTCTCTATTCTTACATGGTCGGCAGCTCGAATATGACTCTCTTGGAGTTGGACACGTGCATAGGCCGCGGCAACCACTTTCTATCAGGTGGGCCGTGTGCTTGTCTGCCACCTAAGTGCTATAAAAAAAAACATTATTCTGCAGCTGACCGTACCTAATCGTATATGATCCAACTATTTTATTTCAAAGAATTAAGAATCAATTTCATTTATTCAGTTTAGGCACAGAAAGAGCACATTAAACGTCAAAATTTTTCAATTATGTCAAGAGATAATATAAAAATATTAAATTATGTAAAAATAAACCATTGGGAAATGATTCCTTCGCTGGTTCTGTAGTTTAATTCTACTGAGAAGATACCAGCAAGAAACTCAAAGAACTATATTAGAACTAGATTATCTTTCTTTCTTAAATTTGCTTTAGTTTACAATTTATTTTGTGCGAACAAGCAAGAGACTTATGTTGACCACGCATTTACATCATCAAGATACTCATCCACTTTATAGTAACTGGTGGCGCGTGGCCACGTGCGGTAATGGACTGTATTGCGGGGATGTAGCTAACTGTTCCATTGACGCTTTACACACAAAAGACAGGTGATCGGGTTGCCGCGGGCGTGATCCAGGCAATGAATGCAACCCGAGAAATTAGGAGAGGATGCACTAACCTTCACGACACACGTGTTTCATCGCAGCCGGTACACGGATCTTCTCTTCCTTGCTCAGGAGCTGCCGTCAGCATCACTAGATCACTTGAGGAACACACGAGAGGCACAATCCGATCGGTATAAGTCTATGAAGCGGTAAAAATGTAACAAATATTAATCATTTTTGAGAGACGCGAGCGCGGTCCGTCCTTACGCTGGCTAGTTCAAAGCGAGACTGAGTGTCTATATCACAAATGGCGGACGGAAGCTATCTAGTACTATTCTATGGTTAGTGCGGGAGGGGAGACGGGTATAGAAAGAGTGTGTTTCCGCGTCAAGAAATACAGCTTCTACATCGGCGCAACCATTCCCCCCGGCTTGAAGGGTTACCTTCGAAACGACAAATGCGAAACAAATCTAAAGTCTAATCTAAATCTAGGTTTGGGAAATAACAACTAAAATATAAACCTAGATTGGAGCTCGTGCCTACCGCTGGCTAGGCAGAGGGCAGAGGCGAACAAACAACACAACGCAACAGTCTCGACCAAGACGAGACGCGATTAGCCAACAACAAAATAAGGGTCTCTTCACGTGGGACCGATACAACAAGCGAGTGCTTCTTCTCCTCGGGTGGTTCGGAAACCGTAGTGGGATTGAATTGACTAACTGGCCACCCATCTAACGCGGCATGAATCCAGGACGGTCCACCAAACCACAACGGGTGATCCAAAATTTGCGAAGGAAGCAATCCACGAGAGAGACAATCGGCTGGGTTGTCGGTGCCAGCAACGTGAAAGAGATTATGTGGCGCCAATTCAGATTGAATTTTTGCCACTCTATTAGCGACGAATGTGTCCCAACGATGGGGCGAAGAGTGGGCCCAACACAAAGCGACTGTTGAGTCCTAAAAGCTAAAATTCTACTAATATTAATGCGAAAATTTACAATTATGTCAAATAAATTACCTTAAAGATTCCGACCACAATACAAAATGTCATTAAGCGACACGGAAGTGCTAGTCTTAGCACTGCCATCCAAAACTACGCGGAGTTTTAGTAGTAAGCTTATCTTCTCTAATAACTCCGCGGTGCGGGATAATGTACGAAGGCTGGGTCCCGCCAGTGTCCGCAGGCGCAGGTGAGATGTAACCTTTATCTAAATATTCGTTAACAACCTCATCATAGGCCCGCTTCGACTTTGGGGACGCCTGCATCTTTCGTTCCAAACAAAGAAAGCGTTTTTCAGCGGATACACGGGAGCCACCGAGTGAAAACTTGCGGATGGTAGACTCCAGTGGCGGCTCGACGGTGCAACAGAACGAAGCAGTCGAGTGACTAAAACTATCTATAGAAGCGGGTGCGGAACCAATTATAACAAAACCAAGAACTGTTTCCAGTGCGTGCGGAGCGGGGTACGTCGGTCCCCCTTGAACCTTACGTGATAACTGGAGGTGCGGGAGAATCGAAGCGCCGATCAATATATCGACGACTCCAGGAACAGCGTAAGTCTCATCTGCTAAAGGCAAGTCTTTAAATTTCGTTAATAAAGACGTGTCAACCGGGACGGTAGGCAACTGTTCAGCTATTCTATCTATAACGAGCGAATCCATGTCATACCAAATATTATTATTAAAACGAGATCTAAACCTTGTTTTAACGGTGCCACGAACAGCTGACTGTAAGCTTCCAAAACCCTTCACCACTGAGCGGGTTGAACGCTTATCAACATTGAAACCAAGACGCCGACAACAATCTTGAGTAATGAAATTACTTTGCGAAGCGCCATCTAACAGCGCTCGAACAATGCGCGGCTTACCTAATGCATCAACAATAACAACACGAGCGGTCGCAAGACACACAGTAGTGAGTGCAGCACTAGCGGAGAACGAACACAAGGTGACGTCATCCGCGGCGGTCACCGGGCGGGCCGGAGCGCGCGCGAGCGTGGGCTGCGGCTGCGGCGCAGGCCGCCGTGTGTCACCGCTCGACGATCCAACCGTGCTCACATTGGATGCGGCATTACTATTCTCAAAATGAAGCAAAGTGTGGTGTCTCGCTTGACATTTGCGACAACTATTTCTACTATTACATAAAACAACGCGGTGTTTAGTACCGAGACAATTAAAACAAAAATTATTAGCGCGAACAAATTTATAACGATCACTAGGCGACAACTTTAGAAAACCAGGACACCTGTACAGTTGCGAATGATGAGTGCTACACAAAGAGCAAACAGGTGATTGTACATGTGCTGGTGCGGTACTAACATAAGTATGAGTTGATCTCAGTGACTTCGATGACGCATCTACTTTGCGTGCAGAATCAACAACTATCTTCGCGCCTTCATGTTTCGATGAAGAGCGTTGCAATACTTTTATATGCTCGCGAACAAAACTTTCTAAGTCTTCGAACTTAGGAATTTTATTGCCGCGATGATCCGACTCAAACAAACGAATGGTTTCGGAATCTAATTTCCTTAAACCCATATACAAAAATACGAAGTCGCAGAGGTCATCGATCTTTAGGTTCTTTACGGCGCGAACAGCTGACGCGAAAGTATCTAGAAATTTCTCTAAGTTTTGATCGTTACATGCCGTAATAGATTTCAAATCAAACATCTGATCTAAATAGGCGTTAGCTACCGATCTTTTATCCTCATACCTAGCTTTCAAAGTATTTAAAATTAAATTATAATTCTCGGCACTAAACGTAATTCCAGCGCAAACGGTTATAGCTTTACCAGTCAATTTTTCAACGAGATAATGCAATTTTTCGTGATCTGTCAACGAATCGTTCTTATCTATTGTATTCTCAAAACTATCTATAAATAGACACCAATTGCGAATGTTACCATCAAATTCGGGTATTTGAATTGGTGGCAACTTAGGTCGGTCGCGAGTGGGGTTGGGTAGGTCAGCCGGTTTCTCCAAACTCCTAGCGACGCGTTTGATACGACAATACAAATCGTCAAACGACGACAAGGCTTGATAACTCACTGAGTAATCGGGATTCAAATTCAACTCTAAAACGTTGATGTCATGTACTAAGGTTTCGAAATCCGCGCGTAGACTATCTAAGTTTTCTATAGAACACAAGAACGAATCTCTGATGACCAAATCAGAGGTTTTAAGTGCATTATCATAAATCGATTGTACGCGAGAGTAAATCATTTCTTTTTTAGCGTATAAAAGTTTCAATTGAACCTTACCGGTCTTATCAACCTTTGGGGACATGTTTACAATTAAATCTCAAACTAAAGTGCGGTAAACAACAAATATGAAATGACTTAATCCTAGCGGTACAGAGCAGCGAGGCGGCGGGTAGGTATTTACAACTGTGAATGCACGCTTGAACAAACGCGCATAGCAACAAGGTCGTACCTACGCGATGGTCGCTGTCTAGGTTCAACTATTATTTCAGAGATTAAGTATTGCGTAATATCTATTCAAATTAAAATACTTTCGTATGAATTGGAATGAGATGCGAGCGAGGTAGGTACAACCACGTGTCTACCCACGCAGGTATTAGGCAAATACGACGTAATTGAAAAAAACAAAACAAAGCCAAATGCGTTAGGTATTACACTGTGCCTATGCACTAGGGTGTCTAGTATACCTAAGATCTAAGCCTAAACGCCTAGATGCGGGGTTTTCTACTAAAATAACTAGGTATTTAGGCGCGGTGCGAAAATTGCGAACTACGATTAAGTGTTGATATGATACCTAACCTATGTATGTACCAGGTAGGTACTATGCGAGCCAGCGGCGAACGGACAACAAATTCTAAGCCTAAATGTCTGGATGCGGGGTTTTCTACTAAAATAACCAGGCACTTAGGTGCGGTGCGCTTATTCCCATTAGAATAATAACAAAATACGAACTACGGCTAAGAATCCGGCTCGATCCGGACCAAAAAATGGTGGCGCGTGGCCACGTGCGGTAATGGACTGTATTGCGGGGATGTAGCTAACTGTTCCATTGACGCTTTACACACAAAAGACAGGTGATCGGGTTGCCGCGGGCGTGATCCAGGCAATGAATGCAACCCGAGAAATTAGGAGAGGATGCACTAACCTTCACGACACACGTGTTTCATCGCAGCCGGTACACGGATCTTCTCTTCCTTGCTCAGGAGCTGCCGTCAGCATCACTAGATCACTTGAGGAACACACGAGAGGCACAATCCGATCGGTATAAGTCTATGAAGCGGTAAAAATGTAACAAATATTAATCATTTTTGAGAGACGCGAGCGCGGTCCGTCCTTACGCTGGCTAGTTCAAAGCGAGACTGAGTGTCTATATCACAAATGGCGGACGGAAGCTATCTAGTACTATTCTATGGTTAGTGCGGGAGGGGAGACGGGTATAGAAAGAGTGTGTTTCCGCGTCAAGAAATACAGCTTCTACATCGGCGCAACCAGTAACCTTTATTCATTAAAGTTTTTTTCACTTTTATTTTTAATTATATTATGTTAGCATGATAATCAAATCCAGAGGAATTTAATTAAATATTTTTTTACAGCTGCCTACAAACGACTTGATACATTACTCATCACTACATAGGCACATACATTACAGCACTACAATCGTAGTTGAAACTTGAACAGAGATAGTAAATAGGAAGTGTTCCACGCTTGAAGGCCTCTTTTGAAGGTCTCAACTCGTAATAATCCGGGCGTAGAGTGGACTATAGTACCAACGGTGCCTACAAGAAATATCACCGCAATCACCAATGTGAGACAAAATTTTGACATAAAATCATTATAACATCATTCTTTGCTACCGACAGTTCGTACGTGAATCGGTAGATGGCGCCCACTGTTGCCGTAAGACGGATATATATACATACATACATACATATAATCATGCCTTTATCCCCATAGGGTTAGGCAGAGGTGAATTAACACCCACATTTCACTAATTATTCTATATCTAATTATTATCGAGGAGGTAGGACACAACGGTAATCCCGTCCGAATTGACCAGTCCGACTGGGGAAGTACCTCCACCCTACAGAATGTTTGTATGCTGAACTTTGAATATGAAATTGACCTTGGTATTGTATGTTGACTTTGCTTATTGACTTTTGTATTTTAATATGATTTTAATGGTATTTTATTTGACATCTGATGTAAACATTTTCAATTTTGTATTGACATCTAAAATTGTTATTTAATACTGTCATTTTTTATAATCATGTTCACTTTGCATGTGTTCAAAATATAAATATAAAATTGACCTTGGTATTTTATGTTGACATTGCTAATTGACTTTTGTATTTTGATATGATTTTGATGGTATTTTGTTTGACATCTGATATAAACATTTTGTATTTTGTATTGACATCTAAATTGTTATTTAATACTGTCATTTTTTTTAAATCATGTTCACTTTGCATGTGTTCAAAATTGTTAAAACATTATGTATTGAGAGACTAGTAATTTATATTTTTAATGAAACTAAAAAAGTTAATACGACATAGAACTAAATTTATTATTATCAGTTAATATTGCCTATATTTAAATTCCCTTATTGTATACACCTACTCTTGAACAGTGATTAAAACTTCTGCTCACATCATAATCAGTATCATATCATCACTCTTCAAATGACAAGGTATAAAAACTTAATATATATCTAAAATTAAAATTGTAATGAAACTGTATAATAGTAAATTATCCCTCTCTCCAAACATTGTGCTGTGCCCGACAGGGTCCATAATTGTAACTTCATTTTAATCTGTCATCTGTATCACATTATGGAATGCAATAAAAGTATTGAGTATTGAGTATTGAATAACAGGCGTTTTCTTTTTTACGTGATCCCACGGATACCTCCCCACCAGAGCCGGTGGAGGAGGTTATGTCGGACTCGAACCGACTAAAACGCACGCCGCCTGTGGGTCGCTTTGGTTGCCGAAGGTGAGGTTGACAGGCATATCCCTCGCACCCCGGCCGACCCAGGGCCATCTCTCACGATCTGGCCCTCTTCTCGGGTGTGGGGACTACAGAGTCCCCAACTCGTCCCCGGAAACGGGGAGGTGCGCCGGAATAACACGGCTATAATAACCTCGTGTTGTGTTCCCGGTGGTGAGTAGGGTAGCCAAAGCTCACTGGAAAGTTTTTGTGCTGTCAGTGGGAAGACCAAAGGCTTATCCTGATTTTGTGTTCTGCTCTGAGGGCACATAAAATCTCAGTTCTTACAGGGTTTGCAGCACGGATGTGACTCCACTGGTGTTACACACGTTCATAGGTCACGGTAACCACTTTCCATAAGGTGGGCCGTGTGCTTGTCTGCCACCTAAATTGTATAAAAAAAATTTATTCAATTCGGTCCCACGTAATAGGGGATGAGCCTATTGCCATCTTCCGGGCACTATTTTTAACTCGAGCAATGCATCTGAGGCTGAGTCTGGGCTGTATATATCTGTCTGATGTTAAACAGCCCTCTCCCTTACTCGCCTTGTACGACACCGCGTGGTGGCTTTTCATGGCACGGTTCGGTGGCTCAGTGGTCAGAGCATTCCCCCTGTAAGAGAAAGATCACGGGTTCGAATCCTTCATTTCGATCGATTTATAAAGTTAGCATACTAAAATGCTTTAAAATTTCATTCAATCTACCGAATGTGGGGTCCAAGCGCGCGCGCGCTATTCAAAGAAATTGCGAAGCGACTAATCGACGCTTCCCGTGACCATAAGGCTGGCCTTTACCTCGCTCAAAGAATTGGCATCGCCATTCAGCGTGGTAATGCCGCCAGCCTCTTGGGCACGGTACCAGTAAAGATCGATGAGGAGGAATTTTTCGATGCTTAAAATTACAGTCTCCCTCTTTTTTTCTATTCCATTTTTGTATATATTGTATAGTTAGCATAGTTTTATATTAATTTGTAAGTAATTGTATATTATAATAGAATATTTTATGTACCTAAACTGAATCTACCGAATGGATATTGTGGATTGTTTAAAAATATCTAGTAATCCTGTTAACTCCACCAGTTAAACTAATTTGCGTGTATTAGGAGCGGGTTCATATCGAGCAGGGTTCGAACCCAAGAGATCTCGATCGTAAGGCCGACTCCTTAACCACGAAGCTACCAAAGCATCAATCAATGCTTCACATTCACTTATTACAGTTGAATGAACTTTCGAAAATAGAATGTAAAGTATATTACGTGTATAAACCTGTTTTAAGAATATCCACGATTCCCATAGCACGGTCTCTAGTCTGAATTGAAATTTGAACTAAGCACCCGTGTCAGCACCTACCTACAGGTGATACCAAATAGTTTCTTGATATTAAATTCTTAGATTGTGACATAGGTGCTTTAAATTTTCACTAGGTCAGCACATTTGAATATCTTTTTGAACATGTTAGTGTTATTTAATTAAAATTCAGATTACTTTCTCAAGAATAAAAAAAGTTTGGAATACGGTCTATTGCTTCAGTACTATAAAATTTAATATAGAAAAATTAGGAAAAGTAAAATATTAACTATATGAAAATGATAAATGTCGAAGTGCAGCAGGGCTGGTTGTGTGGGGAACAGCTTAACACGGTTCAAGGCGATGGACAATATTACAGCTTCAAAGGTATTCCTTACGCAGAGCCACCATTGGGAAAACTAAGATTTAAGGTAAGAATTTTCCAATAAATTTGTATTTATTCCATACATATTGAAATACACAAGTGTACTTTTTCTGTAGTATTTTATATTATTACACCTGACCGGTTTTACCTAATGGCATCCTCACAGATTTACAATTATAGTTAATAACATACTTCTAAATACTGTGGAAAAAGTACAAGTGTATTCCAATATGTGTAACAACAAATTCCACCAAGTATCATCAATCCACAGTATAAAATAAATATATACCATGTAGATGGCAGACAAGCATGCGGCCCACCTGATTAAAAGTGGTTACTGTGGCCTATGGACATGTGCAATATCAGGGCCCTGATTCCACTAATTTTATTTCTTATTAAAACCATTATCATATCACTGAGAATACAAAGAATGTCATTTAATTTTCAACTTTACTGAAATGCGCTTAGAGTCGAAAATTAAATGGCATGTTTCAGAGTGAATAAAAAGATGTATTGAATTCTTTTTCATTTAATTTTGCACTTTAATGCTTTGACAATAAAGTTTAAAATTTAATGTCACTTTTTGCAATGTTAGTGGTATAACATTTTGCTATGACATAAAAATAGCAGAGCCAGGGGCGTCCCTTCTCGAAGAGCTTCATATTACATACAATTCCTGTCAATGTACAGTCAACGACAGACAGCTTAACAAACTCCAATTTACTGATTACCTTAGTTCATGAATCTTTTATGAAATAATAAACAAACTAATTTTTTTTATACCACTTAGTTGACAGACAAGCACACGGCCCACCTGATGGGAAGCGGTTACCGTGGCCTATGGACGTATGCAACACCAGGGGTGTCACACTCGCGCTGCCGACCATGAAGAAACCTTCTGATGCCCCTCTTGAAGAACCCCATATTGTAGGCGCTTGAGAAAACCGCAGCAGGGAGGTCATTCCACAGCTTGAGTGTGCGTGGGATGAAGTTTCTTTCATACCGCACAGTGCGCACCGTCTCAGGTCGCAATGTTTGAGGATGAATTCCCTGCCTATGGCGAGAGGTGCGATGATAGAATGTAGCTAGGGGCATCATGTCAAACAATTCATCTGAGCACAAACCATTGTATAGGCGGTAGAACACACACAGTGAGGCAAAATCCCTCCTAAGGCTAAGAGGTTCCACACTACCCGTGAGTATGGGATTGTCAACCAGCCTCAATGCCCGTCTTTGCACTGAGTCGAAGGGGTCAAGCTGGTATGCAGGTGCTCCAGCAAAAAGGTGACAGCAGTACTTCATGTGAGGCCGGACCTGTGCTTTATAAAGAAGGAGTTGCTGCCCCGCAGTGAAGTACTACTTCGCCCTCTTGAGCACTCCGAGTTTTCTTGATGCCAACTTAACCTTGTCCTGCAAATGACTTCGGTATTGGACGTCGCTGGAGATATCGACACCAAGGATCCCGATACTCGAGGAGATGGTAAGCGGTGTGCCCAGGAATTGCGGCGCTACAATCAGACACAAGTTGTTCGCGACTCTTCTCCACCTCGGACAACTATGAAATAGACTATTCTGTTGATTGATGGCACTGAGTGGAATTTGTTGCTACACATATTGAAAAACACTTCTTAAACCTACTTTATCATTGTATTTTTTATTAATACACCTGACCTTTGAGGATGCCGTAAGGCGAAACAGGTCGGGTGTAATAATAAAAAAAATGTGCAAAAAATACAAGTGTATTTTTTATATGTGAAACTATGAATTACATTAGCTTTGTCCTTGGAACATTACAACACATATAAGCCATCGCGAAAAAGGTTTGCAAATATTTTTGTGGTAATCAATTTCCGTCGATTTAAATTTAAATTGTAGTAACGTAATTTGTATGTTGTAATCTACTTATGCATACATACATTCATATAATCACTCCTTCATCCGCGGAGGGTTAGGCAGAGAGGAATTATCACCCACATTTCACCAATCTTAGGATTCGGTTCCACGTAACAGGAGGTGAGCCTATTGTCGTCTTCCGGGCACTATTGTTGAATAGAGCCATGCATCTGAGGCTGAGTCTGGGCTGTATACATCTGTATGATGTTAAACAGCCCTATCCCTTAGTCGCCTTGTACGACACCGCATGGGAAGAGATGGGATGATCCAAATTCTACTCTGCAAGGAATCACGCAGCCACGGCGGGTAATCTACTTAAGCCTAGCTTAAAGCCTTACAGTCTAATCTAGAACATGTTTATCGGAATTCTAAAACCGTATCATTATTACGTAACCACAAGCATTTGTCGTTCTTGATTCTTCTTCTTTCTTTTTTCTTTGAGAAAAGATTCAAATCCATCGACATATGACTCATGAGAATGAATCTATCCATTTAGTCCTAAAGAATCAAAAAGAAACAAGCATATACATATTATAGATAGACTACTAAATACAACAGAAATGTATTTCTTTTTTTTATATTTGGTCCGTCAACTGACTACAACCCGCTAGATGATAAAAAGATGCAGTCCAAAAGATACGGACCACCGCTTTCGACACTATTGAACTTAAAATCGTGGTCCTTACCTTAATAGATACTTTTTCAGGCCCTGATTGAAGAACCTTGGACTGTAAGAAGATAATATAATAATAATCTTCTTCTTCTGTAATAAACATCTTCAACAAACTCACGCAGCATTAGCTTAGTCGGTTACGAACTATGCAGCTACCACGACTTGAGTAAGATCGCAGTTATTCGTGATAAATATCAGATATCGTATACATATTGGCAATTTATTCGGTTCCTAATCAAAAGTTTCATAGCTTCCTGCTACCCCCAATTCTTCATCTTCTTCATGTCAATGGCAACAATAAAAAAAAAACTAAATGCGCCCAGCCCAAAACTCGGCAACATTGACCGCACGTGCCGTCGCTTCATTCAGGTCAGCAATTGTGCCCGTGTAGGGGCACAGTGGGCACGACAGGAGGTGGTCCGTCGATTGCAGAGGTGCACCACAATCACAGCTACCACCCTCGAGTCTAGGTAACTATCAAGTAGTTACTTACCGACTAAACTTACAAAAGTTACGTCGGTATACCATACCCAATTGAGCAGTCCGACTGGGGAAGTACCTCCGCCCTACAAAATATCGGTTCGTGTTGTGTTCCCAGAGTTGACTAGGGTAGCCAGAGCTCACTGGAGAATTTGTGCTGTCAGTAGGAAGACTAAAGGCTTGTTCTGATTTGTCTTCTATACTGACGGCACAGAAACTCTGTGCTTACAGGGTCGGCAGCGCAAGTGTGGCTCCTCTGGTGTTACACACGTCCATAGGCCACGGTAACCATTTTCCATCAGGTGGGCCGTGTGCTTGTTTGCCAGCTAAGTGATATAAAAAATAAAAAACCGTCTGAAATAAAAACATACATACATACATACATATAATCACGCCTTTATCCCTGGAGGGTTAGACAGAGGTGAATTAACACCCACATTTCACCAATAATTGTATTCGGTCCCACGTAATAGGGGGTGAGCCTATTGCCGTATTCCGGGCACTATTGTTGACTCGAGCCATGCATCTGAGGCTGATTCTGGGCTGTATATATCTGTCTGATGTTAAACAGCCCTATCCCTTGGTCGCCTTGTACGACACCCCATGGGAAGAAATGGGGTGATCCAAATTCTACTCTGCCGGGAAGCACGCGGCTATTCTAAGTAATAGTTACTCTCATAGAATTATAACGCGTTACTCTTCAAAATGTATTGAACTGTATTATCGTTTCGTATAGTTTTGTGTCAACGCATAACACTTAGTCAACAACCGCGTGTACAGGGCATGGTAAATATATAGTATATGGGTTTAAAATATTAACATTTTTTGTTACAAGTATGTAAGCCACATACACATCATCAAGCATGGATCTCAGTTACATCCGAGGATTTTACCTCGGAGCCCGGGATCTTTACTAATAATTTTGAATTAATTCTTCAGATTTGACTGCAAATATACACATTTGTGCGAATATTTGTATGCACGAATGTGTATATTTGCATTAGTCTGGGTGTTTCTATGTATGATACGTATGTATTTACAAAAAAAATGTATCTAAGAATATTTATCCGCATTCTAGATTACATAACACAAACTAGTTAAGCTATGCTTATCGTGGGTCTAGATAGCGTTGTATAGAATGTTGTGAAATATTTATTATTATTATTTATTATTGACTGATGGTGATTTTATGGACTATCATATATTCAACTCATCCTTGAGAGGAAACCCTGAGTCAGAGCCTCGACTGTCAATCAGCAGATTGCAGGTCAGGTCGGTTTTGACCCAATGGCTATGCACCTATAAATATAGAAAGATGATGTGTAACTCATGTGAAGGATCGAGGTCTCCAACCCAGAAAAACTACAGGATTGATAATACAAAAAAAATATTCTTTATAAAATGTTTAACAACTTATCAACCAATGCTCTCATATATATTAGTTTTTTTCGATTCCCGCAAATAGCGCCTACCGTTTTACATGTTGCCAACTCAAAAAATTATATAATAATAATAATAATAAACTTTATTGATATAAAAATACATTTTTACTTAAATGTTGAATGGAACCTCCTTTTAAGCAAATAAAAGCCTGTGTCAGGAGACTCCGCTCTTCTACTACATAAATTATGGCTTAAATTTATTTTAAATGTTTAACATATTGCCATTTGGCTTTAAGAGTAAAAATAATTTAAAAGTAAACAAAGTAAACTTAGCATGTAGAACTTAGAATGTTGTTTAGGTTAGCATCATGTATCGACTTTATGAATATCAATGCAATTATTAATAAATCAATATGTTTTATTAACGTGACAAAATCCGCGTATTTAATTATCATAATTTTTATAGTAAACTATATCTTATTATTCCCATAAAGGAAACGATGGAAAAGTATTTAAAGTTCATTAAACTCCTCCCAGTAGTCCAAAAATTGATTCCGAAACATAACTTACAAATCAGATTAATTGAATAAATAACGCTTACATAGCATTTTTATTTTCCAGGCTCCTCAACCACCATTGCCATGGGAAGGTGTTAGGTCAGCTACTGAGCATGGCCCAAAATGTCCACACTATGACATATTTACCGAAGAGATAGTTGAGGGTAGTGAAGATTGCCTTTATCTTAACGTATATACACCAAACCTCAAACCCACCGTACTATTAGCAGTTATGGTTTTCATTCATGGAGGTGGTTATAAGAGTGATTCCGGGGACGTGGACCACTATGGACCTGACTTCCTCGTCACTCATGGTGTAGTAGTTGTTACTATCAATTACAGATTAGAAGCTTTGGGATTTTTGTGTCTGGACACCGAAGAAGTACCAGGAAATGCTGGTATGAAAGATCAAGTCGCTGCACTGAGATGGGTGAAAGCGAATATTCTCAAATTCGGAGGAGATCCTGAAAACGTGACTATTTTTGGTGAAAGTGCTGGCGGTGCTTCAACTGCACTGCACATTCTGTCACCAATGTCAAAAGGGCTTTTTAAAAGAGCTATATCTATGAGTGGAGTACCTTTTTGCGATTGGTCGGTTCCTTTTGCACCGCAAAAACGGCCATATATTCTTGGAAAGCAACTTGGCTTAGAGACTGATGACCCAAATGTGCTGCTAGATTTTTTACAAAATATTCCAGTGGAACATTTAATCGACACTAATCCTACTGTTTTGTCTTTAGAGGAATATAACAATAATGGATTTAAAATGTTTCATTTTACACCTGTTACTGAGAAAAATTTCGGACAAGAATATTTCATGATAGAAAGTCCACTGGAAGCTTTGAAAAATGGAACAGTAAATGACGTAGACGAGCTCATTGGTCACACTAACGAGGAAGCGTTAGATGGAGTAACGTTTTTCGAAAAATCTATGATAAAAGATTACAATAGATTCCCAGACTTAATTGTACCTAGAAAACTTCAAATCGAATGTAATGCAAAACAAACTTTACAGCTATCGGAGAAAATTCATGACTATTACTTTAAAGAAAAGCCTATCAGTTTAAATAATATGAGGGATTTCATAACGTTTTGTAATCATGCTTATTATGTGTATGATATCCATAGTTTCATTTCAAAGCTACCGAAAGTTGGTGACAGTCGCCGATATATGTACAAATTTTCCTGTGTATCAGACAGGAATATTTACAGCAATCCAGGCCGCACAAAGTACGGCATTCAAGGGGCCGCTCATATGGATGATTTGATGTATTTATTCGACAATAAACAACATAACTTGAAGCTGGAGAAAAATACTAGAGAATACAAACTGGTTCAACTAGTGTGCACTGTGTTCACTAACTTCGCAAAATATGGGTAAGTTAGTTACATACATGTTATTTATATGTAACTTTATAATTATCTCAGTAGGTATCCCCATATATCAAGAAGAAAAATGTATATTATGCATTTTTTGCACTTGTCGCTCACGTAGGACACAGGTCTTACTTTAGTGTGTTTAACTTTTAGTGGTCTAGTTTTCCACCCATTCTATTAACTATTATCCAGTTGAAATCTACCATCTTCACATGTTACGAATACGTTTGAGACTCAATGGCATTCAGAATAATGCTCCTGGTGGTATAAGCTAACACGAAGGGAAGAAGTTAAAATAGCTATATTTAAGATCAATAGTTAATAATAATAATTATGTTCGCAGAAACCCGACGCCTGACTCATCGCTAGGAGTTATTTGGCCGGAATATGAAAACACCACAAAACCATATATGGACATAGGGGATACACTCGTGCTTGGTGCTAACTCAGATGCTGAAGTTTTAGAGTTCTGGAAGAGCATATACACATACGCGGGGTCTGAATATTAGATAAAAGACCATCGCTCCAAAATAGACGGGATAGACGAGAATTTGTAATGCTCAAGGCGTGTCTCAGTAGCTCAGTGGTCTTAGTATTCCCTATGTAAGGGAATGGGCGCGTGTTCAAATCCGTCCGAGTATTTACTTTTTCCAATCTAAATCTATACTTATAAAACTGTAGAGTTTATTCGTTTGTTTGAACGCGTTAATCTCGGGAACTACTGATTCTAATAGAAAAATTATTTATGTGTTGAATAGTCCGTTTATCGACAAGGGTTTAGGTTATTTATCATCACGCTATTTTTTAAGCGAGCGGAGCAGTGAACATAAATGTCAAGAAATCCGGCAAATTCCAATATATTATTTGAAAACTAAAGAAATACGAACTCTGATATGAATAGTACCTATATGAAAGTACCTCTCAAAAGTACACTTGTATAGTCAAAGGACTAATATTTTTCACTTTGCTAATGGAGTTGACGACTGTACCGTATTGTATAAGTAATATAGAAAATATCAGCAATACAATTTATTTTGTGATGTACTGATGTTTCTAAATAAAATATTAATTTTGATTTTATTTTAATTTCCTCCTAAAAATACTAAATTACTGAAATTATTACACAGATGTGAGATACGTCAAGCATTAATGCATTGACGACCTCTGTGGCGTAGCAGTAGAGCATTCGACAGCTATGCAGAGGGCACGGGTTCGATTCCCGCTCAGTGTAAATATTTGTATGCATGAAAATGTATATTTGCATTGGTCTGGGTGTTTCTATGTATATAATATGTATGTATTTACAAAAAAAGTATCTAAGTACACTCGAGAGCAATGAATCCGGGTCACTTAAAGAATGTTAAAAATCTCGGAAACTAAAAATGATAGGTTAATGCAATAAATTGTATTTAATAGACAATGTAATACTCCTTAAATGAAAGTAAAAAAAATATGAGTCACCATACATTTTATTAACACAAAATTACATAAAGAAAAAAACTGCTGATCTCTCCTTAAAACAAAAATAGGAAACATGAAATTTTTGAACTTTATTACGATTTTCTTGAATTTTAATACTTCGTATTGCCTCCTCGTGCTTCCATTACTGCGTTTACGCGGTTTGGCATGCTGTACACCAAGTTCCTTATACGATTTTGGGGAATATTCTCCCATTCCTCTGTGAGAGCAATTTTGAGCTCACGAAGCGTGATTGGGGGAGGGTTTCGTTGTTTTACGCATCTGCCTAGCTCGTCCCAAGCATGCTCGATCGGGTTGATATCCGGGCTGCGCGCTGGCCACTCCATACGAGTAATGTTCATCTCTTGAAGGTAGTCATTCACAATCCTACCTGTATGAGGTCTGGCATTGTCATGCATAAATATAGCATCCTCACCTAAATTGACCATAAATGGACCAACGTGATCATTGAGGATTTCTTCCACATATCTTACGCTAGTTAAAGAGCCGTTTTCTATGATCACCAGCTCTGTGCGACTTTCAGAAGAAATTCCGGCCCACACAAGTACAGACCCACCACCGTAGGCTACTTTTTCTTCGATGCATGCTTGCTTGAATCTTTCCCCTGGTCTTCGATACACTCTGTGTCTTCCATCGTGCTTGTAGAGCATAAATTTTGATTCGTCGGAGAACATAACTTTTGACCAATCTTCAATACTCCAATTTACGTGGCTCTGGGCATAACTTAGTCTCGAAATACGATGCCCACGCTCCAGTTTAGGGCCGTTTGCAGGTCTAAGGGGTTTTAAGTTAGATTCAGCAAGCCGACGTCTTACTGTCCATGCACTTGGGTTACTTCCTCCGAGGCGTCGAAACTGATTGGTGAGTTCAGTTCCTGTGAGAAAGCGATTTCGAAGCATGGTGTTCACCAAGTATCGGTCTTCTCGTGCTGTGGTACACCTGGTTCTGCCTGTTCCTGGTCTGCGTAGGTTAGAACCAGTTTCTTCGTAACGTCGGAGAACTCTTTGTACTGTTGACAGCGACACACCGACAGTCCTGGCTGTATCGCGCTGACTCCGGCCGGTTTCCAGCATTGTAAGTATTCTGGTGCATTCTTCAGGCGTAAGCGACATAATTTCAGCTTGATTAATGAATATAGAGCACTATCAACATGGTTTATGTACCCACATAAATGACAGATTACAAACAAAAGCAACACCAAATGCTGTAATTTCGTAGTTCCATCTTCGAAAGTGGCCCTTTTTCAAATTTGATTTTTTTATGATATAACTTTACAATAACTAAGAAGTTTTAATACCTTCATTTAAGGAGTATTACATTGTCTATTAAATACAATTTATTGCATTAACCTAGCATTTTTAGTTTCCGAGATTTTTAGGATTCTTTAAGTGACCCGGATTCATTGCTCTCGAGTGTATATTTATCTGCATTGTAGACCCCAAGCTAGTTAACATAAGACTGTATAGAATGTCGTGGAATATATATTTTTTTATTTATTTATTAATGACCAAGACGTTTAAATGGATTCAATACACTTGGCATACGCTCTGAAGGTCAATCCTCATAATAAAATGTGGTCAAACTTATATCTCATCTCGCTCTCACGAATGTCAACATTCAACATTGACTGTTATGTGATTATATAAAAATAAGCCGACAGCATTTAAATAACAAATCCCGAATTGGAAAAAAAATAATCTAGACACCCAGCTAACTACTGTGGTAACAGGCTTGCATAACCATAAAATGAGCCTTGAAATAATTCCGGGCCTTATGACACAAAGTGGTCATAAAACACAGGCTATGACGTCACGTCCGCCATCATATTTTTTTGCTTGAAATACAGCCGTGGGCTAAAACGTGTAGCTTATATTTATGAAGTATAAGAAGGTTTATCTATCTAGTTATTTTTTTAAGGTTGTTATATTGTATTATGTCAAAGTCAAAGTCCAAAAACTTTTATTCTGCATAGTAAATTAAATCGGCAATTACAAAACGTCAATAAAAAAGGAAACATGAAAACCAGATCAGCAAATGGACCAACGCAACGGATCGAAATGCGGCCCCGATAATTCCCATAAAAATGATTCATTTTTTAACGAATACCCTAAGTATTATAAAATGTTTTCTTATTTTAGGGTTACCAAACCGGAAGGGTAATCAATTAGGTGCTTTTCAAATTCCGGATTATATCCGTCTGTCACTCTGCGCCGGAAATGTATTCCCCGCTGCAGCTGTTTCTGAAAAGCACTAGCGTTGTTTGAAAGGTAATGCTCGGTGCTCCATTATCCATGTTGCAGAGCCGTGTTGAGTCTAGAACGAATATGCGGACATGTCTGACAGGAGCAAATCTCATCAATTAATTTCTCCGTGTTTCTGCAAAATTTGTCAAATACAATTTTAAAGCAATTGATATGAGAACTACCGATAAAGGACTGGTAGTCCCGTCTTTTTTTTATACAACTTAGGTGGCAGACAAGCACACGGCCCACCTGATGGATAGTGGTTTCCATGACCTATGAACGTGTGTAACATCAGTGGAGTCACATCCGTGCTGCCGACCCTGTAAGAACAGAGATTTTGTGCCGTCAGTGTAGATGACAAAGCAGGACAAGCCTTTGGTTGTCGCACTGACAGCACAAAAACTCTCCAGTGAGCTCTGGCTACCCTACTCACCGCCGGGAACACAACACGAAGTTATTATAACCGTGGTATTCTGTAGGGCGGAGGTACTTCCCCAGTCGGACTGCTCAATTATGTGGAAATACCGCCGTGTCCGTCTGAACTATCTTCGTCTTCATCACCTTAGCGTTAATCGCCGTCGCATCCGAAGCTTTCACACTTCGGAGTCTGATGTCCGCTTTACCAATCTAACTGCGGATCAGGCTAGATTCGATATTTTTCATGTAGCGATAGCTATCTGATCCCCACAACCCAAAAGCGATATTAAGCATTGCAGTATGACTTTTTATGAATCCAACTAACCGTAACGACTCCCATACTGGTGTTAGAAACTTGGTGGCACAAATTTGTCTCAAGTTTCGACCGGGTAGGTACCACCGTGCACTATTGCGAAAAACCCTCCATAGCAATTCAATCTCGGTTGGATTGTGTTCAGGGGTCAGCAAGTGCATAGCCGGGCAGAGGTGGTGGTTGTCGCAGCACTAGTGGGACCAGTGGGTCTTGGCGTAGTCTAGTGGGGATGGCGCGGGGCGATGCGCCGAACAGGGAGACCTGTAGAAACGGTGGTGCCGCTGGCCGCCCGCGGTATAGTACAGGGGCCCAACTGGGGTTAACCACCTTGGGAGGCTGCCTCACCAGGCCGCGCATAATCCCGATATGGTTCGTCGTGCCGGTTGGTGACCGGATTTGGGAGCCCGGCGACCATACTCGGGGGGGTACGGGGGCCCTTCCGTTCGGCGCGTCGGCTCTCGCCATGCCTCTCATTCATAGATAAAACCAATATCCCGCGCTTTGTCACACGGTGCTGCGGCGGCAATCACCTCTTTTTTCACGCCTTCTCTCACCCAAACTCATGGCAGCGCAATTCAGAGAAATGGTCAACACAGCGGCTCGTCACACTCCCAAAAGCTTGCTATTTGAGGTGGAGTCCACTAACATCTGTGGGCTCCATGCAAACCTCAACGCCGTCCACCAACACCTAGAGACGGCGAAACCTGCCATGTTTTTTCTAACGGAGACGCAAATACACCGCCCTGACGACACGACCTACTTGCTCTACCCTGGCTATGTTCTTGAGGAAAGTTTTCGTGCAAAAGCCGGGGTGTGCGTGTTTGTTAGGGCGGATGTTTGCTGTCGCCGTTTGCGCTGCCTAGAGGATCCATCCTTCTCCGTCCTTTGGGTACACGTAGACCATGGCCCGACGAGTCAGATCTATGTGTGCCTCTACCGTTCCCATACAGGAGATGCTGAGACAACTCGACTCTTTGAATATCTGAGTCAGGCGGCAGATGACGCGCAGGAGCGATTTCCGAATGCCGAAATGGTATTTTTGGGGGATTTTAACGCCCACCACGAGATCTAGTTGGGCTCCTCCAAAACAGACCATGCGGGAAGAGCCGCCCACGCATTTGCTCTGGCGCACGGCCTGACCCAATTGGTGCACGAGGTCACTAGGATACCAAGAAGGTCGGGCCTAGCACCTTCTCTGCTAGACCTTCTGCTGACGAGTGATCCGGACCGGTACAGTGTATCGGTGCGAGCCGCTTTAGGCAACTCCGACCACTGCCTGGTCTGTTCCACGGTGCCTATTATAGCGCCCCCACGACCCGTGCAGGGGAAGCGGCGTCTCTGGCACTACTCGTCAGCGGACTGGGATGGACTTCGTGACTATTTTGCGTCCATCCCGTGGGTTGAGCGCTGCTTTGAAGGTAAGAACCCATCGGATTGTGCTACTGCTGTCGCCGGTGAGATCGGTCTGGGTATGGAATACTATATCTCATACACCGATGTCACCGGTGACCGCGGGGTGCGCCCTTGGTTCGGGCGCGAGTGCGCGGAAGCTGTTGAACAAAAACAGTCTGCGTACCGCGCTTGGGTAAGGGCGCGCACCACGCGCCATCCCAATCTGGGCCACTTCAAGGCGGCGTACAACAGAGCCACAAAGGTCTGTAGAAGGGTCTACGTCAGAGCGGATGCCCTGCGCATAGCGCGGCTTGGTCAAGAGCTAGTGATGCATCCCACGGAAAGCCGTGGCTACTGGCGACTGGCTAAGGCCGTGCAAGCCAATTTCTGTCAGCCTTCGCTGCCTCCGCTGCGTAACCCTGATGGATCCCTGGCCCATGAGCCGCAAGAGAAGGCAAATCTGCTGGCTAATCTCTTTGCGGCCAACTCCCGAATCGATGATTGTGGTACGCAGCCACCAACACTACCCGACAGTGACCACGCGATGCCTGATATCCATATCAGGCAACGCGATGTCCGTGCAGTGCTGCAATCACTCGATGTCCGGAAAGCCAGTGGTCCGGATGGTATTCCAGCGGTAGTTTTGAAAAAATGTGCAGCGGAGTTGTCTCCAATGCTTACGCGCCTGTACCGGCTATCCTACAGTTCAGGTACAGTGCCTTTGCCTTGGAAAGAGGCAAATGTTCAACCGATTCCCAAGAAGGGGGATCGCTCGGAGCCAGACAACTATCGACCCATAGCCGTCACCTCAGTGCTGTGCAAAGTGTTCGAGCACATAATTAACAAACAGCTCATGCGGCACCTAGAGGATCACTCCTTAATTAATGACCGGCAATATGGCTTCAGACCGAAACGGTCAACGGGTGATCTTCTAGCATACGTTACCCATCTTTGGGGTGAGGCTATGGACAAGCACGGCGAGTCACTAGCAATTGGTCTTGACATCGCCAAAGCTTTCGATAGAGTCTGGCACAAATCGCTTCTTTCCAAACCTGCCTTTGGTCTGCCTTCTAGGCTGTGCAACTGGGTTGCTAGTTTCCTGCAGGGGCGCCGTATTCGCGTCCTTTGTGACGGACAAGCTTCGGAGTTTCTGCAGGTTAATGCTGGCGTGCCCCAGGGGTCCGTCTTATCACCCACTCTCTTTCTTCTGCATATCAACGACATGCTGTCTACCGGCAATGTTCATTGTTATGCAGACGATAGCACTTTACATGGGAGTTATCATGGACATCCTGCGGCCAAGCAGTCAGATGTCGCAGAGAAAAGGCAGCTTCTTGTCACTGAGCTTGACGGGATCCTGAATCACATTTCTCAATGGGGCTCTGAGAACCTGGTTGAGTTCAATGCCAAGAAGACGCAGGCATGTGCGTTTACAGCAAAAGTATCTTCTTTCCTTCCCCTCCCCACTCTTCAGAGCACGCCACTGCCACTGCAGGACAATCTCAATATCCTAGGTATGGATGTTCGCTGCAACCTGAATAACAAAAACTACATCGAAAGCATCATCAAAACAGCCTCACGAAAACTCGGAGTCCTGAACAGAGTGAGACGATTTTTCACGCCGGAGCAGCGGTGTCTTCTATACAAGACACAAATTCGCTCCTGTGTGGAGTACTGCTCGCATCTCTGGGATGGTTCAGCAAAGTACTTACTAGATGCTCTCGACAGGTTGCAGCGACGTGCGGTCCGCATCATTGGGAATCCCGAGATCACGAACACCCTAGAACCTTTACAGCTGCGTAGAGATGTTGCGTCCATGGCTGTATTTTACCGTCTGTACCATGGGGAGTGTTCTGATGAGCTCTTCCAATTAGTCCCACCCTCCCCTTTCCTACACAGGACAACACGTGCAGGTCTTAGATGTCATCCGCACACGGTGCAAAACATCCGATCAAGAACCAAGCGGTTCGGAGACTCTTTCCTCTGTCGCACCATTAAGGCCTGGAATTCATTACCAGCTCACGTGTTTCCTTCTTCCTACAGTCCCGGGTCCTTTAAGCGGGGCGTGAAAAAGCATATGATAAGGCCGTCAAGCCGAGTGTCACCATTGTCACACGGTATGTGTAAGTAATGGTGACCCTCTTTTCTGGGACTTTGCCTTCAGCTTACCATCAGGCAAGGCGAAGTCCAATTGACGTGTCCTATATAAAAAAAAAAAAAAATTGATGTTCGTAGGGTATCCAGGACCGACGGCTTAGCATGCTCTCAGAGGCATGACCAGATCAATACAAATATCCATTTTCATGCATACAAATATTTGCACTGCGCGGGCTTGACCCCGCGCCTCTAGCGTAGCAGCTGCATTCACTACGGCCACGTTACAGAGGCTGTCGTATAAACTCTCTGCTCTGTTTATCTGTTTATTGATATCGGCTTAAAATACAAAATTAAATGAAAAAAAAGTTAATCACATTTTTTCATTCGCTCTATAAGATGCCATTTAATTTTGGACAATAACAGCATAACAGTAATACATACATACATACATATAATCACGCCTTTATCCCTGGAGGGTTAGGCAGAGGTGAATTAACACCCACATTTCACCAATAATTGTATTCGGTCCCACGTAATAGGGGGTGAGCCTATTGCCGTATTCCGGGCACTATTGTTGACTCGAGCCATGCATCTGAGGCTGAGTCTGGGCTGTATATATCTGTCTGATGTTAAACAGCTCTATCCCTTAGTCGCCTTGTACGACACCGCGTGGAAAGAGATGGAGTGGCCCTAATTCTGCTCTGCCGGAAACCACGCGGCGGAAACAGTAATGTCTAACATTAAACGGCATTGTTTCCAGTGTCGGTGGTATGGCAATGGTTTTAATATGACAAAATTAGCAGAAACGGGGCCCTTTTCAATCTTAATCAATTTGTACTTGTTTGTATATTTGACTTTACCAAACGGTAAATTTGTAGTTATTTGATAAATGATTTCGTCTACTTAGAATTTTAAATTTAAATCAATTGTATTGTGTTCAACATTACGTTTTGTGTTACAAAGTTTCTTGAGAAACTTGACTTTGACTCGTTTCAGTCTGTCAAAAGTTGATAAATAATTCACCTTTTTCTACATCTGTATATTTTCACCCTCATTTATACAAAGTAGGTGGCCCCAGGTTAAAGAGACACCTGCTTTTTAAGAGAAGTGGCAAAAAGAAGTAGCGCATAGAATAAAATCAATATATGGGATTACAGATAGTTATGACTGTCATAAACCTAATAACATGTTATTCCCATGTCTATGAAAATATCTGCCAACAAGTGGCAAGTAGTAGAATAGGTTACCTACCCCAAGTCAAAAGTCTATTATAAATATCTACAACTATCTCTGATAGTGTTTGCTATCGTTATTACTACGTATATATCCCTTATTCCATTGTTAGGTACCTATTTCTCTGTACAAATCATAATGAAGCTGCTTTGCTCAACTTCAATTTCCGCGTCTTTGTTGGTTTTATCGCAGATGATAGTTCGTTGGGGATTAAAATTTAATTACAAGATCTCTCTGTCAGTGGTAAGTTTCTCTCAGTTTTCAGTTTTAAATGACAAAGTTGGAGATATTTGTTAACAGAAACAATGTTCTGATTGTTTTGTCTGTTATTATATTTTATGTGAACAAAATTATTTATTTAAGATCACGCTTATATAAATCTAAAGACAAATGTCGAATAGTATTAATATGTTTAGTAAATTACCACGTACTTATTAAGACGTTATAGCGTGAAAGAGTAATTTTTTTGTGAAATATTTTTTTTTTATATATAGGACACGTCAAGTGGACTTCGCCTTGCCTGATGGTAAGCTGAAGGCAAAGTCCCAGAAAAGAGGGTCACCATTACTTACACATACCGTGTGACAATGGTGACACTCATCATATGCTTTTTCACGCCCCGCTTAAGGACCCGGGACTGTAGGAAGAAGGAAACACGTGAGCTGGTAATGAATTCGAGGCCTTAATGGTGCGACAGAGGAAAGAGTCTCCGAACCGCTTGGTTCTTGATCGGATGTTCTGCACCGTGTGCGGATGACATCTAAGACCTGCACGTGTTGTCCTATGTAGGAAAGAAGAGAGTGGAATTAGTTGGAAGAGCTCATCAGAACACTCACCACGGTAGAGACGGTAAAATACAGCCATGGACGCAACATCTCTACGCATCTGTAAAGGTTCTAGGGTGTTCGTGACCTCGGGATTCCCAATGATGCGGACCGCACGTCGCTGCAACCTGTCGAGAGCATCTAGTAAGTACTTTGCTGAACCATCCCAGAGATGCGAGCAGTATTCCCACAGGAGCGAATTTATGTCTTGTATATAAGAACTGCTCCGGCGAGAAAAATCGTTTCAACACAACGCTATCTAGACCCAAAGTAAAACATTACTCTAATCTGGCCGTCACGCCTTGCCTACACTCATCTTCTCAATACCTACAACACAGCTACGCGTACCTACGATACAGCTACGCGCACTGCTACAGCTACGTGCAGTGCATCAGCTACGTGCAGTGCAGCAGCTACGTGCAGTGCATCAGCTACGCGCACTGCATCAGTTACGTGCACTGCATCAGTTACGCGCATGATACACCGCGTAATTAGCGGTTAGTAATCGCCATCATCTCTTCCTGGGAGCAACTGCTATGTGACTTTGCAATCACGAGAGAAGGCGGAGCTAGGGTTATGTATATATGGTTATAGTAATTGTTTTTCATTAGGTCGTTTAATAGATGACTTCAGTATATTTTTTATATCTATTTCTTATATCCAAAATATGCCCCGGTAGCTCTGTTGGTCGGAGTGACCCCCTAGAAAGAGGCAGTCCTGGTTATTGATTTTTTTCCGATTTAAATGTATAGTAACAGTTAGCAGATATTTCAAAATTTGTTTCAAATGAGTACTTTTCTATAGTAAAAAGAAATGAGTTCCCAATTTTGTGAAATATATAACATATTGGAGTACAACTCATTTTCCCACGGGTCTCACGTCATAAGCTACGAATAAATCAATAGTAAACTTATAAGAGAAATTATATTTATAGCAACACAGCTATGTTTGCACGACGCGTGAATATAGGCCCGCATGCTATGCGTCTCCTTCTAACACATACGTAAGTACATCGCTCGATGCGTGTGCGGTTAGTTCGACTCACGGCTGCAGGGTCAGTCCAAAGAGAATACAATACTACGTAAGAGAACGTCCTTAAAGAATTTATAATAAAATTCAGTTATTATCACAATTATTTCACTAATAAGATTTAAAGAAAAACATTGAAAATAACGATTAGATATTCAAAATACAAAGTGACAGATACATGTCAGACAGATGACATTTAATTAAGGAACGAGCGAGACAGATTAGGAAGTTGAGTGAGACAAATATAGTCGACATTAAAATTCTCCCCCGTTTCATAGTACGTTTTTTTTGTACGTAGTTGCGACAGACTGGGTCAGTCCATCGACAACCGCGCTCAACACACATGCATACTC
This sequence comes from Eilema griseolum, assembly GCA_963662185.1. Taxonomy (NCBI): domain Eukaryota; kingdom Metazoa; phylum Arthropoda; class Insecta; order Lepidoptera; family Erebidae; genus Eilema; species Eilema griseolum. The sequence continues at coordinate 1,997,232 of OY759246.1, forward strand.
TCTCGCACCTAGCTCGCTGGCCTGGCCCTAACTGTCTATTCGATATATTATAACTTTCTGGCACTGTACACACATACATACATAAACTCACGCCTATATCCCCGAAGGGGTAGTCAGAGGTGCTAGCACCCACATTTCGCCAGTTTATGATTAGGTCCCAATGTGTAACGAGCTTATTATATTACATTGTTTCAGCTGTACATTAACGACCTCTGCACTATGGCTTTACCGTATTCTAGTATCTTTACATACGCAGATGACACGGCAATAGTTGTATGGAGTCCAAACTGGGCAACAGTGAAAGAGAGGGCGGAATACTCTTTGAAACAAGTTATGAGCTGGCTTTCGAAAAACTTGCTAACACTAAACTTAAGCAAAACAGTCTACGTCCCATTCTTTTTGTCTAAAATAAACTCACCCCCGCAAAATTTTTCAATAGTAGCCCACAATTGCCTCCAACCTAGTAACTGTACCTGTCAAGAAATATCGTATGCGGCAAATGTAAAATATTTAGGTGTGCAGATTGACTGTAGTCTGAAATGGGACACCCAGGTAGAAGCAGTTAAATCAAGAGTTCGTAGATTAATATACCTCTTTAAAACCTTACGGAGCACTACCACAAATGACAGGCTGAGACTGATTTACCTCGCTTTATGCCAGTCTATTATACTATACTGTATCCCGGTTTGGGGTGGATCCGTTAAAACTCAAATGCTGGAACTGGAAAGGGCACAAAGAGCTGTGCTTAAGGTTATGTATAATAAACCGATAAAATATCCAACTTCACAGCTTTACGCTGAATCCGAAGTACTAACGGTCAGAAAGCTCTTCATCCTACAGTGCATACTAAGAGTTCATAAAAGCGTGCCTCCTCCAAACCCCAGAATACGTAAAAAGCAACCCGTATGTCCCGTATTACGCTGTAGGACCTCTTTCGCCAGACGACAGTTCAAAAAACTGGGCTATAAACTGTACAACACCTTTAATATAAAAGAAAATATTGTAGAACTCAACCATCACGAACTGAAAAAGAAAGCAACGGATTGGCTACTCAAACTCAATCACGAAGACACTGAAACACTATTAAAATTCATTGAGTAAACACATAAACACACACTCCGACACACCTTCACACACAAACACACACACACACACACACACATACACATACACACACACACACACACACACACACACACACACATTCACACACACGCAACTAATATAATTGCACACCTATATGTACACTTACTTATACATAAACAATAATATAGATTAATATAGTTGAAAAAAAAAAAAAATATATATATATATATATATATATATATATATATATATATATATATATATGTTTAAACATACCTGTGACTCATGTTCATTGTGGTGTCATGTATCCAAAATAAACAAATTGTTTATTCTACAAATGAGCACTGTGTGTCCCAAAATACAGGCCTCAGCCTAGTTTGGGATCCAGTTTCTCGTACTTTAAAGTTTCAAAAATTTGAAATATTTTAGTAAATAAGAACAGTATCTGTAAACTTTTTTGTGATAAATAAATATTATCATTATTATTATTATTAACCGGGCACTAACAAACCTGCGATAAATACACACATAACTTCGAAAAGCATCGAAAAGTCATTGTGTGTGCCATGGTAAAACCTGGCATCGAACCCGAGACCTCGTCTCAGCAGTCCATTACCCATAACACTAGGGTGTGTAACAATGTGGCACTGTGTACCTACATAATTATTAAGTTCAGTGCCATCTATGTACCTAATATACTTTATACTCACACCACATGTGTAGTAATTCATTACCCTAAGACTGAAGTTTCACCAATAGGTGTGTATTTAATTAAACTTCTTGTAACCATTTCACCATTGAATTGGTAAAAATCACAATAGTTCTACTATTGCTACTTTCCATAAAGACAACACAGGCTAACTTTGATTATAAAGCATAATTTTGCTATTATTCTGTAACTATTCCGCGAGTAGATCTCCGCGAGGTGCTGATAGCTCCCCCGAGACTTATGAATGTAATTGCAAGTGTCAGTTTATTTAAGTATACCAGTTTATGTAACAGAAGGGGTTCTGTAGTTCTTACAATTTAAGTACCTAGGTACTGTTTGTTGAAAATAAAGACTTAAAGAATAGACGCTTTTAATGTAAAGAACCATTGAAGCGGTTACCGTGGCCTATGGACGTGTGCAAAACCAGGGGTAAACATGTAAGAGTTCAAAGGAACATTTGTAAAATCTGCTACCCCAGTACATTAACAAAAGTAGTTATAACCAAAAATAGCAATCGAAAAAAAAAGGTTAATTTTTTTAGTGATGTCACCAAAATAAACTTTGAGCATCACTTCTGCTTACCCGCCGTAGGATATCCTGTAGCCATTTCGCTATAAATTGTTTGTTCAATTTATACTCCCCTGTTCTCTAGAGATGCGTTACCATTGTGTTACCATATTGTTGCACCCGCAGAATTGTGTGTCGTCAACCTTCTTTCAAATTGCATAAGGCTCAAATTTGTTTGATATGAAAATAAAGTTTATTTGTCTTGGTTGTTTAGACATCTCGAGGAAATGTTGCGTTTTCAGCACTTAAGTGTCAATGAACTTTACAAAGGGCAGCTGATATTGTGATATTTGAGTTCAAATCTATTTCTTTTTGATGTGATGAGTAACACTCCCAATACAAAGTTATGTTGCGTTGCGAAAAACGTACGTCATTATATTAGACTAAACCTATATCATAAAAGATCGCGGTAGCCTAGTGGTATGGGTAATGGACTGCTGAGACGAGGTCTCGGGTTCGATCCCAGGTTTCACCATGGCACACACCAATGACTTTTCGATGCTTTTCGAAGTTATGTGTGTATTTATAGCAGGTTTATAAGTGCCCGGTTAATGGCAATAGGCTCGCCACCTATTACATTGGGACCTAAACATAAACTGGCGAAATGAAGGTGCTAGTACCTCTGCCTACCCCTTCGGGGATATAGGCGTGAGTTTATGAGTTTATGTTACTGTATCATTGATATCATATACTAAAAAAATACAAATATAACTTCGAAAAGCATCGAAAAGTCATTGGTGTGTGCCATGGTAAAACCTGGGATCGAACCCGAGACCTCGTCTCAGCAGTCCATTACCCATACCACTAAGGTACCGCGGCTATTTATATGTGTATTTATCGCAGATTTATAAGTGCCCGGGTAATGGCAATAGGCTCGCCACCTATTACATTGGGACCTAAACATAAACTGAAGAAATGTAGGTGCTAGCACTTCTGCGTACCCTATCGGGAATATAGGCGTGAGTTTATGAGTTTATGTTTATAAGTGCCCGGTTAATGGCAATAGGCTCGCCACCTATTACATTGGGACTTAAACATAAACTGGCGAAATGTGGGTGCTAGCACCTCTGCCTACCCTATCGGGTTATAGGCGTGAGTTTATGTTATGTTACAGTAAACACTTCTATTGCTTTAGTCCTACGCTACACTTAATGCAAATAGCATCCCGGGCCCCGGGTCTACCCTATACACCTCACTTGTATCAACCTGTTTCTTCGATGTATCGGCAATAGATTCACTAAAGGGGCGAGGGTCAGTCCCTATCGATGTCTAATCGAATTTATGCATATCGTGTTACCTTCTATTACCGTCTCACCTTCTGTTTGTGTTCAGTAACATGTGTTATACATGACGCAACGCTCGTAAGAAAAGGTTAATTGGATTGATCTGGTCTTGTTAACGCCTACCGTCCCTTTCTTGGGTTTACTTTCGTTAATCTATACTTATATTATAAAGCTGCAGAGTTTGTTTGTTTGTTTGAACGCGCTAATCTCTGGAAATACTGGTCTGATTTGAATGATTCTTTCAGTGTTGGGTAGTCCATTTATCGAGGAAGATTTTACCTACCTATTACGGTGCGAGTCTATTGCCATTAACCGGGCACTTATAAACCTACGATAAATACACACATAACTTCGAAAAGTCATTGGAGTTACCATGGTTAAACCTGGGATCGAACCCGAGACCTCGTCTCAGCAGTCCATTACCCATACCACTAGGCTACCGCGGTGTTAACTGTAGTACTCGATAAATAGTGTCCGACCGAAGCCGAAGGTGCGATGACCCTAAGAAATAAGAAAATTTGTTATAACTTAAACTACAAACAACTAGTCCATCGCAGGAGGCTTAGGTCTACTGTTTCCACGGTCTGGCCGAACGGGTTGATACAGGGTTTTATTCCAAATTCTCTCGCAGTGATATATTCTGCATATTTTTCTGTTGGTCGCCACTTACGACACCCTTCGTGGTGACTTAAACAATTTACTGTTAATCAGTATCAGAATAAACGGGATATTTACCATGTTTCATTATTTTGAGTTTCCGATATTTCGGCGCTGTTGCAAGCACCATGATCACGGAGAAACTGGAGTAGTGGCGGTGAACAAAGAAAAAGTTTTTTCTTCTATAAGTAATTATATCGATCTACCCTCTTTCGAGTTCTTTAACTACGCGTATCTGCACTACTATTGGTTTCACTCTCACTACAAAGTCGAACCCGATCTCGATCACGTTCACGACATACGATGCTCACTGTATCCACTCGCGATTTTGTTTTAGCTTGTTGTTTTAGGTTGTTTTTGCAAAGACGGACCACTGGAGATAATATAATAAATATCCCGTTTATTCTGATACTGATGTCAGTGACCATGATAGTTTAAATACCTAAATTTACTGTTAATATGTACACAACAATGTTAAATGCAATCTACAGTATTACAGACGACCTCGTGTTGCGTGCCCCGCGGTCATGTAGTGAGTAGAGTAGCCAAAGCTCACTGGATAGTTTCTGTGCTGTCATTGGGAAGACCAAAGTCCCGTTTGTCTCCTGCACTGACGGCACAAAAACTCTCTGTTATTCCATTGTCGGCAGCACAAGTGTGACTCCCCTGGTGTAACACACGCCCATAGGTCATGGTAACCACTTTCTGTCAGGTGGGCTGTGTACTTGTCTGCCAACTAAGTAAAGTAAAGTAAATTACTCGTTAACCTACGGTGCTGAAAAATAGACACTGGCGGTAGAACGAATTACCATGGGGCGAACTATGCTTCGAGCCTCTTTGGAGGATGGAGTTCCTAATAAGGTCATCCGACAAAGAACTAAAGATACCCATATAGCTCACAGAACAAGCAAGCTGGAGTGGCAGTGGGCTGGCCACGTCTCTTGAGGGACTGGTGGCTGTTGGAACAAACGAGTCCTATAGTCGAGACTGCGAGAAGGTAGACGACCTGTGCGATAGGCTAATTAATTGACACCCTAAGTCACTGCTTTAAATTATACTTAACTTTAATTATAGCTGTGAGTTGTTATGGAATTTATTGTTAAGATACTATAGATAAACATTTATATAACACTAGCTGTTGCCCGCGGTTCCGCCCGTATGGATTTCAGTTATCAAACGTAGCCTATATAGTTTTTCAAGGTTTAATCTAACCCTGTACCAAATTTCATCAAAATCGGTTCATGGCGTACGCGTGAATGCATAACAGATAGACAGACAGAGTTACTTTCGCATTAAAAATACTAGTATGGATGTATGTGAATTTGACGATATATGCAGAAATGAGGGTAGATAGATAATACATACACAATATATTTTTTATTCGATATTGTGATGATATTTTACTTCGAAAATATTTCTCCCCTCTGCCAATGTCCTACAGGTTACTGAAAAATTTGCACATATAAATTCAGGTGCCACAAATAAACAGAAGAATTGTTATTTTTGTAGTTGCAGTTTTCTTCACGAGAGCCCCTTTTCCGCCGCTACCTATTATTTAAACTGGACCCCTTATATTCTCCCCCTTTGTGCCTATTACGTGTTACGGTAGCCCAACGACTACCTGTGGCCAAGAAATAGGTAGATACCGAACGAATTCCGAAAAAATATTGATATTGAATGTTCAATACTGTAAATATAAGCCATTGAGAATACTGTGAGGTGAAACCGGTAAGGTTCAGTAATGAAATATTGTGGAAAAATACAAGTACGTTTCATTTATGATATTTTCGATTTTATTTATCAAGACTACTAATTATATTATTTGACTTTTGAAGACAGTGAAAAGTATGTATTAAGGACGATAAAACTTATTGTTTTGAGGTTTAGTAAATATCTAGTAGAGTCAACGCCAGAAAATATGTCCCGCGTTCAAACTTAGAACTAATAAATGACATCGCCGTCATATTGCGCCATTTTTTTTATACCACTTAGGTGGCAGACAAGCGCACGGCCCACCTGATGGAAAGTGGTTACCGTGGCCTGTGTCTTCATATATATTCATGTAGGTAAATCTCGTTACGCTTATTAAAAGTATCTAAGTATATTGAGAACTCAAAACCGATGAAAAACGTAGTGAAGATAGATGGTTATTACAATCATTAAACTATCTGTTCTTTGCACTACTATTCTGCCCTGCTAAGCCGAAAGGCGCTATCTCTGAGATACGCCCTTTTTGTTTTTTTATACCATTCAATAGCTAGAATAATTTCGCATCTAATGGTATAAGCCAAATAGCGATATCTAATTTAAAACAATAAAATAAACCACTAAGAAGTTTTTTTATATCTCAATTTTTCCTTAAATTACTAAGAGATTTGACGGCATGTCGTTTTTATGAAGCCAAATAGCCTTATATTGACATAGGCTAGAAGCGCTTAAAAATATTTATCAAAAACTTAATTAAATTTTTAAGCCAATAAGCGGTAAGTTCAAGTTAGCGCTTTTGCGCTAAATAAATGTGGGTATTATTAGTTCGCTAAGGTTTGAAATACGGCTATACCTAAGTATAGTAGGTAATTGAAATTGACTTTAATGTCTTTGGCAATAAGGATTACGCTCACTTACATTTCACAATAGAGTGTGTTGTGACATGAAGATAAACATTAGTAACGATCATTTCTTAGTTTGTTTTGTTTATGGAAGCAAATTAAAAGAGAAAGCAGTATGAAAAAAGAATCTAAAATTATAGAAAAAAGGGAGAAACATAATGTGAAACCCCCCTGCTCTTCATCATGCAGGCTTTCTTTTTGGGTTTTTTTGGAATTTAAGCAATACAGAAGAAAAGATTTTAAGCTGCACCACACTTCTTTCCAGTCTGTAAAGCAAAGAACTGTCAGTGAATCTGTTCCAACTAACTACAGAAGACAAGTTCATCCTGCAAAGTATGCAAAACTTTCTTTTTAACTACCTTGGGTTATAATGCAGCTAACGACAAGCCTTAAAGACTGCTTTAGATACTAATAAGGATGACACTGTCAGTGCTACAGTAAACAAAAGATGCACTAACACTCCTCACAACAAAATGGACGATAGTCCTATAAAGGAACACATATTTAGTTTCGAACCCAGCATATCCCATTATAGACGTGAACACGCGCCCAAACGGTTATATTTGCCAAGTGACTGTTTTCACTCACAGGATTATTGTTTATAATGAAAGTTTTGTGCCTATTGGAGCTAGGCAAGGTTCAAAAGAATTCAGTATCTATCCTGTACTTTCGCATGAAGCATTGTCTGGACGATCTAAAGAAGAGATCATGAGTGCGTATTATCATTTTTAATGTTCTATCGGGATATGAAAAATATTGTACTTTCGGTGGATAATTGTTCTACTTAAAATAAAAACTGGACGTTATTTTTGTTCATAATCAATGTTATAAATTCAGATCAGATCAATGCAGAAAAGATTATTGTTAAATACTTCGAAGCGGAACACACATTTGTCTGCACACTCTTTTCACCATAGAGTAGAATTGGCGATGAAGCGAATGAAAAATAAAATATATGACTTTGATGACTTTTGCGAAGCTGTAAACAGTGCTGGAAAATTTTTAATTATTTAAAAAATGACAATAGACGATTTTATGAGTGGCAAGACTATACGACCCAATACAAACTTTCCCGATTGTCACCACGACCTTACATTGGTGACATTGTTGAGGTGGAAGTTAACAGAGGCAGTTTTGACATTAGGTACAGAACTGGTTTCGATAATGAACCCATTACGGCTAGCATTATAGGAACATAGCTCTTAAAATTAGACAAACTTCCATCCCCCAACTAAAAAAACAGTACCAGCAGGAATATCTCAAACAACAAATAATAATATTTTAAAATCTCTTTCTAGTTTAATACCTGCTAATAGAATGTCTTTTTGGCGGGAACTACCAACTTTTGATTAATATTATTTCATAGAAAGCAATTAAATTGCTTTAACTTTTTTTTGTAATATGCTGCTACAATTAATAAAGTTGTTAAAAAAATATTAAATGAAGTTTTATTACAAATTTATTCGGTATTTTCATCAAATATGAAAAAGTAATCATTTTGTATGGAACTTTCTATGAGCAGAATAAGACTAAAAGCAGTATCTCAATTTTTGAAGTCTTTCTTTTTAATCAAAATAGCGGTATCTCACAAGATAGGTATAATGGTTAGGTATCTCAGTTATATCTAGGGTCAAAAATAAGTTTTAACAATTTTAAAAATATTAGTTTTAATCCCCTTTTGAAGGTGGGAAAAATCCATTCACAAAAAGTCGTTTTTCTCAAAACTTACTCAGATTGAGTTAGCGCTTTTCGGCTTATCAGGGCAGTATTGACAGCCTCTGTGGCGTGGCGGTAGTGAACGCGACTGCCACGCATGAGGCGCGGGTTCGATCCCCGCTCAGTGCAAAAAAATTGTATGCATGAATATGGGTATTTGCATTGGTCTGGGTGTTTCGATGTATAATATGTATGTATTAACAAAAATAAAACCGCGGTAGCCTCAGGTCTCGGATTCGATCCCAGGTTTGACCATGGCACACACTAATGACTTTTCGATGCTTTTCGAAGTTATATGTGTATTTATCGCAGGTTATCAAGTGCCCGGTTAATGGCTCGCCACCTATTACATTGGGACGTAAACATAAACTGGCGAAATGTGGGTGCTTGCACCTCTGCCTACCCCTTCGGCGATATAGGCGTAAGTTTATGTTATGTTACAAAAGAAAAATAAGTATTGAAGTATGTTTATTCGTATTCTAGATTCCACAACACAAGCTAGTTAAACTATGCTTACCATGGGTCTAGATAGCGTTATGTAGAATGTTATAGAATATTTATATATTTTATTTAATATATTTTTCTACTCCTATAATATAATGCCTTAATTTGCTGCTGTCAAGCACAGCTATCAAGATACTCTGTATTAGAAAAAAAGCTATTTCCGCAGATGGCTAATGCAAAATGTGCTGCCAACTGAACAGCGCAAAACGTAACGAATGACTCCAGGTTTAAACTAATGACTCCACCCACAAGTAGCACCGAGTTCAATAGCAAAGGAATTTTATCCTCCGTTGGGTACGTTGCACAAATTAAAAAGAAAAAGTTTTCTTTTTTTAAGAGCTCAAGCCAGTTCAGGGTAACCTGTACATTGTCTAACAAAACATGCGTTTACATGAAAGGGATTTTAACTTCATTGTTTCATAAGCATTGTTTCACTTCATCTTATTCCATTAAAGGATTACAATTTTGTAAATTCATGTATTTAAACATTATTATTGTGGAAACTACTCTAACGATATAAAATATTTGCGTAAGATTTATATATATCTCATACAAAAAATAGAAAATTCGATTAATAATAATAATACCCCGCAGGGGCAGCTTGTGGCGAGCTGTTGGTGCGTGGCGACACCACGTACCCCGATTCTCCCGAGGATTAAGATTTATTCCCCCTCACCTTGTGTGCTTGCCTTTATTGGCCGGCCATGAGTGGAGTTGCAGAACCTATGCTCCAGGTTGGAAGTGTAAAATATCATACCGCCGGGGGCACGCTGACTGGTACACCGGGAACTTGCGCCCCGCAGACTCACCTCTCGACAACCTTAGCCGCTCAACGGATGTTGCTCCATGGTCACACTATATGTGGCTATTTTAATGGGGCCCATGCAATGAGTGGCAAGTCACCGCCTGCCTTTTTACAATTTTGAGACTTATTGTCACGGCAGGCGTCCGTTAGTCTCCCCCCATAGCCCATTCAGCAGTCCATCCAATTCTCAATCATATAGCCCATAATTTAGTTTCCATCGCGGCCACAGCACCGCACAGCAATACATTCACAAACATTCACAGTTTAGGGTACACAGAATTCTGCTGTGGGTCGCTGGTGCCTGTCGTAGGTAATTGATTACCTGTATTACTGGTCACCAGGATTCCACGATAGCACAATGACTACACTATAGGTACTAACTATACAAACCAAGTGCAAAAATCTAAATACAGGAAGACTATAAACCATATTTATTAATTAACATTTCATTACATTACATTAGAGGTAGATAACATAATATATATATAATAAAATGCATCTTAATCTTTGAGGTAGGTAACTTATTGTAAAATTAGTATACTTATTTATATTACACACATATTGTCTGATGGCGGCACTTCACATTGCTATTCGTATTTGGGTATTAGACAAACAATTACCACGTATGGACAGTGTATTCAATAAAGCATTTGACTTATTATCTGACAAGCTATTTAGTTGTTTTATTCTTTACGGCCATTACCTTTAACGGTGAAATGTGACAATTTACATGTCTTTTAAGTGAATACTTTCTGTCAAGTAAATTGTATTTGTCTTTATTTCCTTATTTACATATACCTACTTTAATTATCAGCCAAACCAACAAACGCCCAATAGCAAAACAAATAGAAAAGTGAAATGGCACCATTAGATAACCCGTATTCTTAATTTAAAACCAACTATAAAATAAAAGTCATCTCTTCCTAGCGCAATTATGTAAGACTGTATGATAAGAAGCTAGAACTCCATATTATTAAATTCTTTCAAGACGAATAAATCGCAATTCCCATACGTTCATGTCCGCCTAGTACTTTTATACTAGCCATATCTACCTAAAGCTCTCGTAAGTAGGTTATTCCGGCGAGGTCGCGTCGGTTCGTTACGCTCTGATGTTATTTAGAGCAGGCCACTTCTTAATCACTATCCTTCTAGGTGCTTCTGAAACTTAGAGACTTCGTTACCTTGCTGGCTAGTCGAAATAATCCAAATTATATTGTCGTGGGTTTACTATAGTTGCGGTTAGCTATAATGGCCGTTTTGATACGACTGGTTTTGATCTCTTTCTCTTTTTGGTTTGTGAAGTTTTTTTTCTTCTGAACTAGTTCGTTGTCCAATATTAAGTACATCAAAAAAGAGAAAAGAAGCGAAACCAATCCTGTCAAAACAGCCATCGTAGCGTGCCGCAAATGTAAGTACAGATGAAAGGTTGAATTTGTTTCACATTGGTATCAATTTCTCTCGTTACATTATGTTATCTTAACAATGTTGACACTAATATACACCTCTTTATATTGTAGGTAAGATAAAGATAATGTTACATTTGGAATATTTACCATTTCTTTTTACTTTTTACTGCAGTTAACGTGATAAGCAGCTGACTAAGGTAACTGAGGTAGCAGGGAGATGGTGACACTAATTTCCAGGTCATTTGTACCACTATGGTGACTCTTCAGATGTTTAATTATCTTATGGTGACAAGTAAAACGCCAGCCACCAAATACGCCTTTATGACGCTATTAACAGAGTCGTTACCAGCGCTAAAACCATCATTTTTCTATCCCTCATTACTTAATTAGACTCCTAAAGAGTCGCCATACTTGTACAAATAACCATGAGGTGGCATTATCTCTGTATCTCTGTGTTGGACACATTAATCGGCTGTAGGAATGGTAGCTGTTGGAGCAAACAAGTCCTTAGCAGATCGGTAAGTGGAAAGTGGATTACCCCCCAGCCAAATGATAATAATCAACAAAACTTTTTAACTTTGAACGATATCAATTTGAACGATACTATCGACATCATTGATCAGCCTTTATCAAGAAGTGACCGCAGTACAATGAATTTATTAACAATGCGGGAATTCCAGAATACGCTGGAATCTATGAAAGCACTCCAATTGGAACTGGGCCAATATACGATATGTACTAATAAGTGTAAGTTAAGTATAAGTGTAAGTTAAGAACCGCGGTAGCCTAGTAGTATGGGTAATGGACTGCTGAGACAAGGTCTCGGGTTCGATCCCAGGTCTTACCGTGGCACACACCAATGACTTTTCGAAGTTGTGTGTATTAATCGCAGGTTTATAAATGCCCGGTTAATGGCAATAGGCTCGTTACCTATTACATTGGGACCTAAACATAAAGTGGTGAAATGTGGGTGCTAGCACGTCTGCCTACCCCTTTGGGGATATAGGCGTGAGTTTATGTTATATGTTACTAATAAATGTGATAAGACCGCATACCATCGGGTACCTATGTCCAGCAGTGAGTTAAGTAATTAATAAACATAAGGTACATGTATCTACAACCTTCCAAGCACACTTTTTGCGGTTGTTTTGAAACAAACGTTTATACCTACACACGGTACGTCTAAAAAGAAAAGACAAATACGAAAATGTTGCACTCGTTAGGACAAAAGGAAAGTTTGGAAAGTCGAATGTTTTCAACAAATGTTTGATATTTTTAATGAGAATACGGGCTGTAACGGCGTGGGCGTATCCAGCGGACTATAATTTTAACAATATGTTGTGCGTTTATTTTATCAATTAACCTGTTGCAATACACTACTGGACATGGCAGAGTGGATTTTCCGCCTTGAGCAATGTTGTACAATCATTTTGTATATTTGTTTAACATACAATAAAAAGAAATAGCTTCATGTGTATTATACGGAGTAGAACACCTATAGTTCGTGTGTTAACCTCAAACGGTTTAATACAGCAAATAAAGACTTTTAACTTTGACTATTTGACTGTAATAAAAACGACATATCTTTCAGAATAAGGAAATACTCGCCAAGAATTCGAGAAAATTACCATGAAACACGTTTTTCTTTACGTGCGAAAAAATCGCCACGGATACCTCCCCGCCAGAGCTGGTGGGAGAAGTTATGTTGGACTCGAACCGACTAAATCGCACGGTGCCTGTGGGTCATTGTTGATTGACGAAGGTGAGGTTGACAGGCATATCGCTCGCACCCCGGCTGACCCTGGCCCATCTCTGTCGTCGTCTCCAGAAAAGGGGAGACGCGCAACGCGGCAAGTGGCTCCACCCGTCACCCCCAGGCCTGCACTCATGGGGGGCGGAGGTCATTCATCGACCTCCGACGCTCAAGTTGCCTTCGTAAGAGGGCAGCTTGGCTTGCGATCCTTCGTCGTTCCCGCTGCCACCCCCGCCCAGCCTCCTCCTTCACGAGCATTACTTGCTCTCAAAAGGAGGCACCGGTCGCCCACACATCCGCGCAGCGAACCATCGCCACGAGCAAGGTGGCGAGCGTGAGAACTCTCACTCCCAGGGCCGCCTCCAGCTCCCGTCTCGGCGTCTCCCACGCCGGACACTCAGTGAGCGTGTGAGCCCCGAGTCCTCGCTTGCGTCGCAGTAATGGCACTCGGACGATGGCTCTTTTTCCATCCGACGCAGATACTGCCCGAAGCACCCGTGCTCGGTGATCATCTGCGTCAGACGGTACGAGAGGCTGCCGTGTGGCCACTCTCTCATGGTGGGTCTTACCGCCGCTACTACGGCGTGCCCTGCGCTTGGTTGCTCAAGTCGTAGCTCCCATTCTGCCACCATGTCCCTGTGGAGGCGGGATCTCTCGATCCGAATTTTCCCAGGCTCGGGATCGTGACCTGCCTTTCGGACCTGGTATAGCGCTGAAAGGGATCACGCTTTCAGGACTCACAATGGCGATCCGCCACGCATACTCGCCACGTCAAATGATATTCCACTACGGCCCGCGAAGCAGGGGCGTGTGTCTGGGACCGACCATGGACGATACCCGCGCAGAGTCTCCTGCAGGATTTCTCCGAGCCCCTCAAATTGGGCAGCAGCCGCGTCAAAGCGTTAGCCGTGCCCACCAAACACGTAGTGGAACTGTGGGTCCGAGGAAATTATCATAATATTTATTTTGGTAATTTCCTTGGACCCGTAGTTCACCCACTGGATGTTTCACGGAATTTTTCTTGAACTCCGAGCATTTACTTCTTCTGACATATAGTTAGTATTTATTGTAGTCAAAGTCTTTATTTGCGTTCATGTGTTGTACAGATCTTACAGAAATTTTAGGATATGTATTTAATAGGTCTGTGTATTTCTGGTAGGCGTTTAGTATATATTAAGGTTATAGTCATAATATATCATCTGAATTGTGCAAGGAAGGAAGAAGGCTATCGATCAACGTATGTATCCAAGAAGCCTCCCATTTGTTACCTGAATGACCTAGCGAAACGGACGTAATAGAATTGATTGTGGAAGCAGTTGGACGTTCATTGTTGTATTATAATTTTTTTTTTTTTTATAGGACACGCCAACTTGACCTCACCTCGCCTGATGGTAAGCTAAAGGCAAAGTCTCAGGAAAGAGGGTCACCATTACAGACACTAAGTGCTACAATGGTGGCACTCAGCTTGGCGGCCTCATCAGATGCTTTTTCACGCCCCGCTTAAAGGCCCCGGGACTGTAGGAAGAAGGAAACACGTGTGCTGGTAATGAATTCCAGGTCTTGGTGGTGCGGCAAAGAAAAGAGTCTCCGAACCGCTTGGTTCTTGCTCGTATATTCTGCACAGTGTGAGGGTGACATCTAAGGCCTGCACGTGTTGTCCTATGTAGGAAAGGAGATGGTGGGATTAGTTGGAAGAGCTCGTCAGAACACTCACCGTGGTAGAGACGGTAAAATACAGCCAAGGAAGCAATATCTCTACGCATCTGCAAAGGCTCGAGGGTATTCGTGACCTCAGGGTTCCCAATAATTCGGACCGCGCGTCGCTGCAACCTGTCGAGAGCATCTAGTAGGTATTTCGCGGAGCCATCCCAGAGATGCGAGCAGTATTCCACGCAGGAGCGAATTTGTGTCTTATAGAGAAGACACCGCTGCTCCGGCGTGAAAAAACGTCTCACTTTGTTTAGGAGTCCGAGTTTCCGCGAGGCTGTTTTCATGATGCTCTCGATGTAATTTCTGTTATTCAGTTTGCAGCGAATATCCATGCCTAGGATATAGAGATTGTCCTGCAGTGGAAGTGGCGTGCTCTGAAGAGTGGGAAGGGGAAGGAAAGAAGATACCTTTGCTGTGAACGCACAAGCCTGCGTCTTCTTGGCATTGAACTCGACCATGTTCTCGGAGCCCCATTGAGAAATGTGATTCAAGATCCGGTCCAGTTCAGTGACAAGAAGCTGTCTTTTTTCCACGATATCAGACTGTTTGGCCGCAGGTTGTCCGTGATAACTCCCGTGTAAGGTGCTATCATCTGCATAGCAATGTATGCTGCCGGTGGACAGCATGTCGTTGATATGCAGAAGAAAGAGAGTGGGAGATAATACAGACCCCTGCGGTACGCCAGCATTTATTTGCAAGAACTCCGAAGCCCGTCCATCACAGAGGACGCGGATACGGCGCTCCCGCAGGAAACTAGCAATCCAGTTGCACAGTCTAGGAGGCAGACCAAAGGCTGGTAGCTTGGAGAGAAGCGATTTGTGCCAGACTCTATCGAAAGCTTTGGCGATATCAAGACTAATTGCCAGTGACTCGCCGTGCTTGTCCATAGCCTCACCCCAAAGATGGGTAACGTATGCTAGAAGATCATTGAAGAGATTTGTGTAACGATACATGACTTGAGGAAATCTATATACATATAATAAAATAAAATTGTAACCGATCGATGTCTGTACATGGAAAGGATGCAAGAACCAAGTGGTTCGGTGACTCTTTCCTCTGTCGCACCATTAAGGCCTAGAATTCATTACCAGCTCACGTGTTTCCTTCTTCCTACAGTCCCGGGTCCTTTAAGCACGGCGTGAAAAAGCATATGATGAGGCCGTCAAGGCGACGAGGGGATTATATTGAGTGGGGGTAGCAAAGTTGAAAAAGTCATTAAAACAGGTTGAGTAGTTTTGGGAGAAGTGCAACCACAAACAGTCTAACACTCATAGTGTTAGACTGTTTGTGGTTGTGGTTTTATATAATTAAATAATGTTAACCGCGGTAGCCTAGTGGTACATTGAGACCTAAACATAAACTTGCGAAATGTGAGTGCTAGCACCTCTGCCTACCCCTTCGGGGATATAGGCGTGAGTTTATGTTAGGTAGATAATGTTATGTTAAAAATATTTTAAAAGCCAAAAACGAATCTCAAGGCATTACGAGTATCCTAACATTTGATAAGTAGAAGCAAAGCTATCAAAACCCACAGACTAATTCCCATCAATCAATTAGCCTATTGCAGTTCACTCCTTGTGAAAAAATATTAACAGTGCGTAAGTACCTAAGCCCCTACGAAAAAGATGATACAAATGTATTGAATGAACACATAAGTAAGCAATCGATTACTCCATTCAAAACCCGAGCCTAATAGCCTCAGAGTTTTTTACCTATCTACTCGCTTCCAGCAGACCCGCTTACATTGTCATCTCGACAAAAATGATGTTCACTTTTATAATAATGCTTACAATCTGCCAGCATTGTGGTCCAGACCTCATACTGGTATAATAGTTGGGTCCAAACGAATTACTTCATTTGTGAATACGAAGGAATACGATGAATAGCCACAGAAATTGCTCACGACAATAGATTAGCCGTAGTTTATCGTAGAGACACACATTTACAAAACATCTAGGTTTAGGTTTAAAGATATTTATTCTCACCTACTATGTTTGAAATATTTAAAGTAGAGATGCCACGAATATTCGGCAACTATTCGGTATTCGGCCTATTCGGCTACTTTTTTAGGTATTCGGTATTCGGCCGAATAATTGGTACTATTCGGCCGAATACCGAATACCGAATCATGTACAAAAAAGACATCATATTACTCAAGATTTGTATTTATTACCAAATTACAATACTTTAATAAGTAAAATTCATCAGTGGTAAGTTGTTATGGATAAAAACTTATTGTGATTTGTCGTGAATGATACCAGCTTCAGAAAACAACCTCTAACTATACACGCTACTCCCGGGAGAAGAAAGATAAACTTTAGCAAATTTCGAGAGGTTGCGAGGCATTGTTTTTTTTTTTTTTATACAACTTAGGTGGCAGACAAGCACACGGGCCACCTGATGGAAAGTAGTTACCATGACCTATGAACCTTGTGTAACACCAGTGGAGTCACATCCGTGCTGCCGACCCTGTAAAGACAGATATTTTGTGCCATCAGTGTAGAGGACAATACAGGACAAGCCTTTAGTCATCCCACTGACAGCACAAAAACTCTCCAGTGAGCTCTGGCTACCCTACTCACCGCCGGGAACACAACACGAAGTTATTATAACCGCGGTATTCTGTAGGGCGGAGGTACTTCCCCAATCGGACTGCTGAATTAGGCGGAAATACCGCCATGTCCTACCTCCTCAAATTGTTTTTTTTTTTACAGACCACCACTTGTAAGCATCAGCTTTCCGATCTAGACGATTTGTTTTCCAATAAAAATCCATCTCATGTATCTTATCCACCAGTAAAAGGACAAGCTAGAACATACTATTTAATAAGACTTTTTGTGGAGGGGCTTCAAATTATCAATTCAAAAAAACGAGTTAGACAGGTCGTATTATTCTTTTCGCGCTCGACAATCATGTACTTTGTACCGAATATTCGGCGGCCGAATATTCGGCGCTTCGGCCGACAGCGTTGCAGAATATTCGGTATTCGGTATTCGGCCAAATCACTATTCGTGGCAACTCTAATTTAACCCTAGATCACTAACCATTCGTAAAAATTACGAAACTCACCTAGCGTATTTGGTGTTTCAATAAGTTCCCGCCCCCTCACACCCCTGCCGTTGTCTTTACC
Source organism: Eilema griseolum (assembly GCA_963662185.1). NCBI lineage: Eukaryota > Metazoa > Arthropoda > Insecta > Lepidoptera > Erebidae > Eilema > Eilema griseolum. The sequence continues at coordinate 2,015,167 of OY759246.1, forward strand.
TTCCTAATTTGCATCGCTAGTGACCCGCGATCGCTCATCGCGGATGCATGTATTATTGGTTTGGAGATATTGCAATATCGACGTCAAAATTACGAAAGGTTAGTAACTACGTTTTTTTTTTTCTAAATCATGTATTTTGATTTCTGTTGGTTATTATACTTTATTATTATAGATATAACATTATTTTAGTATTTTATGAAGCAAATTGTATTACTTCATAATTTATACTAAACGATGTAAATATTGCGTATATAATATTTATTTTAATTTATGATTTTTGTAAATTTGGTCGTTATAAAGATTATGTTTTATATTTTTAGATGGATTTGAGGAGACTAGAGGACAAAGTTGTACAATGGTTAGCTGAATCGGACTCGGAGTCGATTCCTGAAAATAGTCCACAGTCATCAGGATCTGAGGATAGAGATTATTTAGAAACGGAAATTCACGTCGAAACTGATGACAGCGACGATGATTTTGCTGCGGACTCTTCGGACGACGAGCTCTTCATTCCCCGTCGGGGTCATAGTCGCAGGTTAGTCATTGACTCTGATGATGAGATGGGCCAGACCTCCGGCACAGCTCAACGAAACCTTGAATCACAACGGCAGCAATGCATCATACAACCCGGGCAGAACATCCTATTGGGTAAGAATGAACATAGATGGTCTACAAACCCCAGAGATCCACGTACTCGTAGTGCTGCCAGAAATTTATTGCATATTGTACCTGGTCCTGTAGGTATAGCCAAAGATCTTTCTAAGCCAATGGATTTATTTCATCTCTTCGTCGGAGAGGAAATTATTGACATGCTTGTTCAGTTTACAAATGTCGAGATCGATATAAAGAACAATAAGTATAAAACATCTAAATATACTACGACACGAACGACAGCCAATGAGATCAAGGCTTTGCTGGGTTTGCTTATCCAATCTGCTGCTCTCAAGAGTAACCATTTACCTACACGAACTTTATTTGATACTTTGAGAAGTGCTAAAACTTATAAAGCGTGCATGAGTGCAGATAGGTTTGACTTTTTACTGAGATGCATGAGATTTGATGATAGAAATACTAGACAAGAGAGAAAGGATTCTGATAAACTAGCACCAATCAGGGAGTTATGGGATAAATTCATAGAAAATTGTGGGAAATGGTACAAGCCCGGTTCTTATGTTACGGTGGATGAACAATTAGTCGGATTTAGAGGACGCTGTGCCTTTCGCATGTACATACCAAATAAACCGAATAAATATGGTTTGAAGCTAGTGATGATGGCTGATTGTAGTACTAAGTACATGTTTAATGCGATGCCTTACCTGGGAAAAAGTACGAATACGGGTAATGAGCCCTTAGCAAATTATTTTGTGAAAGAGTTATCTAAACCATTACATGGGTCAAACCGAAATATAACGATGGACAACTGGTTCACTTCAGTTCCTCTGACTGCTGAATTGTTGAAACCACCATATAAGCTCACACTTGTAGGTACTCTACGAAGCAACAAGCGAGAGATCCCTAAAGAAATGAGGAATTCCAGAAATAGGGCAGTAGGTACATCCATGTTTGGTTTTGATCAAGATTTGACTTTAGTGTCTTACAAGCCAAAGTCAAATAAGGTGGTTTTCTTGCTTTCTTCTACACACGACCAACCTGCTGTTAACATGAATACAAAAAAGCCCGAAATAATAGAATTTTATAATTCAACAAAGGGAGCAGTAGATACCGTGGACCAGATGTGCTCGGTTATGAGTACCAGCCGAAAGACAAATAGATGGCCACTGTGTTTGTTTTATAACATTCTAAATTTGTCAATAGTGAATAGTTACGTGATCCACGTGTCTAATTCCATCAGAAACGGAAAAAAACCATTGAAAAGAAGGGCTTTTGCATTAGAAATGGCAGACGAATTAATGAAGGCCTGGTTGCAAGAAAGATATCAGACGGTAACTTTACCGCGTAATGTGAAGCAAATCATAGGTGATATCTTAAAAATTGATGCTGATACGCAACCAGGTCCTAGTGCAGATCCTAAATCGCGAAAAACTTGCAGCTACTGCCCTGCAAAAAAACGACGTATGACCACAAACTACTGCAGTAGCTGTAAAAAGGCGATTTGTAGGGAGCATATAACTCCTATGTGTAACCATTGTGCCAATTGACATATTTTCATTACATTTAATTTTATTTGATTATAAGAGAGATAAGACTGGCAAATAAGTCGTTTTTTGTTATTAATAAAGTCTATTCATAGAAATATTGATATTTTATTTCGTCGTAAAATTTACGAATGGTTAGTGACCACGTTACTTGAAATTAAGGTTAGTGAGCTAGGGTTAAAGTACACGAAGTAAAAAGTACCTACGTACGATACGGATATATACCTAGGACCACAATCAAACAAAGAAACTCATTCGATGCACAATATTAGGAAACCTGATCACATAATGATTTTAAATTCACACTGTTAACCCAACTAACAAACAATAAACACTGTCATTCCCATCTATTGCACCTATTACATATTGTCGGAAACAATTTTTTCTGTAAGTTTCATACATGTACATATATATACAAAATATATACATATAAATAAAGGTAGGACGCCCAACGGCCAGGTGGAAGGAGGACCTCATGAAGGTCGCCGGGAAGCGCTGGATGCAGGTTGCTTTAGATCGATCATTCTGGAAGTCTGTGGGAGAGGCCTATGTTCAGCAGTGGACTATGTGTGACTGACAGGATGATGATGATGATGAAAGGTACCAATTTATCAGCTTCAAGATTTCTTACAATTTGTTGCGATATCTGTTAGGGACGAGTAGTTTTATATAAATATAATACCTCGTAAATTGGTACCTTTTAGATTTAAGGTGAATTAACAACCAAATTTCACCAAGCATTGTATTCGGTCTCAAGTAAACAGGGGGTGAGCATATTGTCGTATTCCAGGCACTATTGTTGATTCGAGCCTTGCATATGCAGCTGAGTCTATGCTGTATATATCTGTCTAATGTTAAACAGTCCTATCCCTTACTCGCCTTGTACGACACCGCATGGGATGAGATGGGGTGGTCCAAATTCTACTCTGTCGGAAACCACGCGGCTGTGCATAGATAAAAAAAAAAACGATAATTTTAAGATTTTTCCTCTATGTTTGTCGCTTGACTTCTTCCAGCCTGATATAAGCTTAAATGAAGTCCATAAAAGACAGAACACCAGTTGCTTTTATTATGATTTTATTGGTAATATAACCATAACAAAAAACAACTCTTCCATTTATCTCCATTCTCATAAATCACCGATACGTTGCCGCCAATATAAACACAATTTACAGGTCAATGTGTACACTCGATATCTGAAATATCAATTAAATAAGTCATTGGTAACTTAATTACCACCAACGTTATTGGCAAAATAATATTCATACCATGAATCCAATGAACTGAAATTTTATTAATTAACTTTCCGTCGAGTTCATTCATAAATTGATTAAACTCTTTTCAAACGTTCACCCTTTTGAAAAATTGCGCTTGTATTGCCCGTTTTTAAGAGCATTAGTTCTTTAGAAAACTATAAATACATACTATAAAAGGTACAACATGTTCAAGTTTGAACTCCTTAGTTATAGTAATTAAAACGAAAGCTATGGGCTTTCTATGTGATATAAATGTATGATGATGTGTGATAGTGTCTCTATGTATAATATGTATGTATTTACAAGGGGAAGTACCTCCACCCTACAGAATACCGCGGCCATAATAACCTCATGTTGTGTTCTTGTCAGTGAGTAGGGTGGCTAGAGCTCATTGGAGATTTTTATGCTATCAGTGAGAAGACCAACCTTGTCTTCTACACTGACGGTACAGAAACTCTCTGGGCTCACAGGATCGACAGGGAGAGTAACTCCCCTGGTGTTGCTCACGTCTATAGGCCACAGTTACCACTTTCCATCAGGTGGGCCACGTGATTGTCAGTCACCTAAGTTTTATAAAAAGAAAACTAAGTTTAAAACTACAACCGTTAGACTAAGTGGTATACGACCACGATTATCCTTGATATTGTCTTGGTTTATACTCGGTCGGGTTTTAGTTTTAAACTTATTTTCATATTTATATAATTTTGGGGCAAGCAATAGGTATAATTTATACATATTTGAAATGCACTAACTAAGCCCTTTCAGTTGATACCAAACATATTTATCGCAAATATTTTTTTTTACGCAGTACTTTGCTTGATCATATGTAAGTATATACTATTTATAATATGAGTATATAAGTACTTTATGTAAATGTGTATGTATTATGGTTGTGTATGTATAATATATATAAATGTATGTATATCATTATTTTTTTTTTGTCCCAAATAAATAAATAAAATAAAATAAAAAAAATATTTCATTCCTTATCGTTAATAGTTCATGGTTAATTTTTTGACTGTACCTACCTCAATGCATCTCTGCATCACCCTAAGGTGTCTGTCAGATAATGCCTTTGGCATTAAGTCCACCTTTGTACAATAAACTGTGCAGAAAGTTATAACATAAATAAATTAATACTTTATGACCGCTAGAGGGCACCACATTAGATTCAGTGACACGTTATATAGCCTATGCATACATACATACATAGCCTGTCAAAATCAAAACCCTCCTTTTGCTTTGCCGCAGTCGGGTAAAAACAAAAAAAATCACACCAATTTCGGAAAATAAAATATTACTGCGAATAAATCCTTCGTGTTGGCACCAAAACTTTGACCAATATAATAAACCACCTGGACCCCGATTGTGCTAATTGTCCACCACTGGCATACCACTGAGACTGTATAAAACTACATTTAATTGTCGACTTAATAGTCATGACGTTAAAGTATAATATTAAATGACATCTCGTAGACATTATAGAGTGATTGAAAAAAATGTGAAGAACTCTATTTAAACTAATTTTAGACTTGAAGTCTATATTAATAAAGTTTAAAATTAGTGGCAAATTAGCAGAAACAAGGTCCAGACCCATAGGCTCTTAGTACGTAATTGTTTTCGTCCATTAAAGTAGAACTTAATACTAAAACGATACTTTCAACGTTTATTGACGATATTGCTACTTAACTGAGTACCTACATACTTGTCAAGAACATCTTTAGTGATTTGGTCCAAAGTAAAAGGTTTGAGTGCATTCTTTGGCGCAAGTAATGACCCATTTCCGTCAATAGTCCAACCCACTTCACTACAAAGCTGTACGGAAGTAAGAAATGGGTGACTTGAAATAAAAATCAAATCTTTTGCTTTTAGAGTAAAACAGTGACGTGGAGACTACCTCACATGACTTAAATTTAAATTTATATTTATTGAATGTGTAAGAAAACTAGGGCTAGTACATATATATACATATAATCACGCCTTTATCCCCAGAGGGTTAGGCAGAGGTGAATTAACATTCATGTTTCACCAATCATTGTATTCGGTCCCACGTAACAGGGGGTGAGCCTATTGCCATATTCCGGGCACTATTGCCGACTCGAGTGATGAATCTGGGCGGTACATATCTTTCTGATGTTAAACAGCCCTATCCTTTAATCGCCTTGTACGACACCGCATGTGAAGAGATGGGGTGGCCCAAATTCTACACTGCCGGGAACCACCGGGTAAAATGCAGATTAGTGTTAAAAGGGTGGGTGGGGCAGACTGGATGCGGAAGGCAGAGGATCGAATAAAATGGCGCACATTGGGAGAGGCCTATGTTCAGCAGTGGACTGTGGTAGGCTAAAAGATTGATTGAAATGTAGTGTGATTTTCATCCTTTCTACGCAGGAGGCGCGGGTTCGATCCCCGCTCAGTGCAAATATTTGTATGCATGAATATGGGTATTTGCATTGGTCTGGGTGTTTCAATGTATAATATGTATGTATTTACAAAAAAAAAGTATTTAAATATGTTTATCCGTATTCTAGATTCCATAACACAAGCTAGTTAAACTATGCTTACCATGGGTCTAGATAACGTTGTGTAGAATGTTGTAGAATATTTATTTATAAGCGGGATCAGAGGTGAATCTGTTGTTGATCAGCTGCATGGACTTTCCTTCCCGCAACCCATGGGAACCTACTCCTGGGATATAAATATGTGTTACTGCACACCAGAATCTATCCCTGTACCAAATTCCAAGCAGATCAGTTCAGTAGTTAAAGCGTAATTGAATACCAAACATCTAAACATCTTCACAATTTTAGATTTTTAACATTAGCATTTTTCGCATAAGATTTTATCAATTTGTAGTTACTGGCATATATCTTGACCCCAAATTATAAGGTAATCCATTTCCCGGCTGAAGAAGGAGCTGAAGGCAAAGTCTCAGGAAAGAGGGTCACCATAACATCATCGGAGTCATCAAAAATCATTGTTTAAAAATGATTACAACATCATTCATTGGTTCCGATAATTCGTACGAAAGTCGGTAGATGGCTCTTAACCGTCGCCGTAAGACGGATATATGTATAGAAGAATTTGGATGATTTCGGGCGAAGGTTCCGTGGCCTAGTGGTCAGAACGTTCCCCCTGTAAGGGAAAAATTACGAGTTTAAATCCCACCTCTACCGATTCAATTTCTTTTATTTCTTAATTGATACATATACCATGTTATAACACAAACACGTTAAGACAAACCGCGGTAGCCTAGCGGTAGCGGGAACGGTTAATGGCAATAGGCTCGCCACCTATTACATTAAGACCTAAACATAAACTAGCGAAATATGGGTGCTACCACCTCTGTCTACCCCTTCGGGGATATAGGCGTGAGTTTATGTTATGTTATATTATGTTACAATGTTCCTTCTTCCTACAGTCCCGGGTCCTTTAAGCCGGGCGAGAAAAAGCATATGATGAGGCCGTCAAGCTGAGTGTCACAATTGTCACGCGGTATGTATAAGTAATGGTGACCCTCTTTTCTGAAACTTTGCCTTCAGCTTACCGTCAGGCAAGGCGAAGTCTAATTGACGTGTTCAATATATAAAAAAATGGTGACACTCTATCCAAAAAATGCGTATATTTTATGACGTGTTTTGAATTTTGGATATTTGCAGATAACTATAGGTATTCAATTTATTTATTTGTGGATCATAGGTTTGTGTACAGCTCTTATTCTAGGTTACATTAAAGTGGGCTATGTCCTACCATGGAATATGGTGTTACATACAGAATACCGCGGTTATAATACCTTCGTGTAGTGTTCCCAGCGGTGAGTAGGGAAGCCAGAGCTCACTGGAGAATTTATGCGGTCAGTGGGATGACTAAAGGCTTGTCCTGCTTTGTCCTCTGCACTAACGGCACAGAGACTCTGTGCTTACAGGGTCGGCAGCGCGAGTGTGGCTTCTCTGGTGTTACACACGTCCATAGGCCACGGTAACCACTTTCTATCAGGTGGGCCGTGCGCTTGTCCGCCACCTAAGTGGTATAAAAATAATAATTAAATTTAAACTTCAAGATCACTTTTTTGATCTGCTTTTCTCGATACGATTATTTCCATTTCGTTACACATAAACACTTCGCATAATGTCCGTTAATATCACACCAGCTCACTCGGCAATCTCTAGCCATTATCACTTGTCTAACGTCACTTTACAGTTGAACCCGGGTTCACAGCCATAATCAGTTGTTTCCCCGAGGCTGTGACGACTACTATAAAGCCATTAAAGCCCTAACTAGTAAGTCCGTTAGCCAGCAAACATTGTTACATAAACTTCAATGAACTGTTTGTCGGAACGGTCAGATGTCTACACCACTCATTAACCTGCCAAGGTATATAGTTATTGAGATGTTAAATTGTTTATAGACCCTCACATTTAATGGTATAATTGTAAATTTTAATCTTTATTGGTATAGGCGTAAAATTCAAAATTGAATGAAAAAGTAGTTCATTACATTTATCTACAAGAGACTATTTAATATTATACTTTAACTGCATTTCCGTAAAGTCTTTTATTTATATACCACTTAACTGGCAGACAAGCACACGGCCCACCTGATAGAAAGTGGTTACCGTTGCCTTTGGACGTGTGCAAAATCAAGGGAGTCACACTCGCGCTGCCAACCTTGTAAGCTAAATGTAAGTCTAATTAAATGGCACTTTTGCTGTATCTGTGGCATGACTGCGGTTTTGCTATGACTTAAAATTAACAGAATCGGGGTCGAGGTCGGGTTTAGGATGGGTGAACATTCTTAGAACATTAATGTCCCTTCGTCCCTCGAAGAGCAATATTTCCTGACATAACAGTCCTAATAGGTAAGCTGCTTCGCATTTCAGGCACAAATGAGAGCCACACATTGTATGACGTAACAAATTATAATTTAGACAATGCGAGACAATTATTTCATTCTGTGGAACGCTAAAATATAAACATTCCCCTAGATTAAAGTAGTAAACAACAATATTATAATAATTGAATTTTAACTTTATTTATCACATACAAAATAATTAAAACATAAATACACGGAACAAACTCGCGATCATGTCGCGTCAAACAACCCACTCCGCATCGTTCCCGGCGCAAAGGTGCCCATGATGCTGGCCGCGTTGCCCCGCTGAATCGCGATAGCCAACCTTTGCCCCAGGAACGAGCCGGATCGGAAGTCACCGCCATCGTCGTGGATGCGGCGGCCAATTTCCGCGATCAACCTCATAGAATGAAAATTGAATGAAATTTTAAGTAAATGCTTAAAATTGCTGCTAACTACTCAAAATCGATTATTCAGATATGGACTGGTTCCGATAGTTCGTACAGATATTGGTAGATGGCTCCCACAGTCGTCGTAACACGGATATATGTATACAAGAATTTGGATGGTTTCAGGTGAAGAAGCCACCTTCACCTGAAACCATCCAAATTCTTGTCAGAGTGGTCAGAGCGTTCCCCCTGTAAGGGAAAGATCGCGGGTTTAAATCCCGCCTGGAAAGTTTCAATTTTTTCTATCTTAATCAAATACGTTACTACAAACATACGTTACCCATCTTTGGGGTGAGGCTATGGACAAGCACGGCGAGTCACTGGCAATTAGTCTTGATATCGCCAAAGCTTTCGATAGAGTCTGGCACAAATCGCTTCTCTCCAAGCTACCAGCCTTTGGTCTGCCTCCTAGACTGTGCAACTGGATTGCTAGTTTCCTGCAGGAGCGCCGTATCCGCGTCCTCTGTGATGGACGGGCTTCGGAGTTCTTGCAAATAAATGCTGGCGTACCGCAGGGGTCTGTATTATCTCCCACTCTCTTTCTTCTGCATATCAACGACATGCTGTCCACCGGCAGCATACATTGCTATGCAGACGATAGCACCGTACACGGGAGTTATCACGGACAACCTGCGGCCAAACAGTCTGATATCGTGGAAAAAAGACAGCTTCTTGTCACTGAACTGGACCGGATCTTGAATCACATTTCTCAATGGGGCTCCGAGAACATGGTCGAGTTCAATGCCAAGAAGACGCAGGCTTGTGCGTTCACAGCAAAGGTATCTTCTTTCCTTCCCCTTCCCACTCTTCAGAGCACGCCACTTCCACTGCAGGACAATCTCTATATCCTAGGCATGGATATTCGCTGCAAACTGAATAACAGAAATTACATCGAGAGCATCATCAAAACAGCCTCGCGGAAACTCGGACTCCTAAACAAAGTGAGACGTTTTTTCACGCCGGAGCAGCGGTGTCTTCTCTATAAGACACAAATTCGCTCCTGCGTGGAATACTGCTCGCATCTCTGGGATGGCTCCGCGAAATACCTACTAGATGCTCTCGACAGGTTGCAGCGACGCGCGGTCCGAATTATTGGGAACCCTGAGGTCACGAACACCCTCGAGCCTTTGCAGATGCGTAGAGATATTGCTTCCTTGGCTGTATTTTACCGTCTCTACCACGGTGAGTGTTCTGACGAGCTCTTCCAACTAATCCCACCATCTCCTTTCCTACATAGGACAACACGTGCAGGCCTTAGATGTCACCCTCACACTGTGCAGAATATACGAGCAAGAACCAAGCGGTTCGGAGACTCTTTTCTTTGCCGCACCACCAAGACCTGGAATTCATTACCAGCACACGTGTTTCCTTCTTCCTACAGTCCCGGGGCCTTTAAGCGGGGCGTGAAAAAGCATCTGATGAGGCCGCCAAGCTGAGTGCCACCATTGTAGCACTTAGTGTCTGTAATGGTGACCCTCTTTCCTGAGACTTTGCCTTTAGCTTACCATCAGGCGAGGTGAGGTCAAGTTGGCGTGTCGTATATAAAAAAAAAAAAAAAAAAATAATATAGTAGGTAAAACTGAGGTCAAAGGGGAAAGGAGACAACATGAATGGATAATTATATTATCCAATTATGTTGTTTTGTGAGTCTTACTGTGAACTAAATGCTTTTTATGATCGTAAGGTAGCCTGGAAGAAATTGCGTTAAGCGATAAAGTCACCCTTTGTACTGCTCTTGTCTTCTTAATTTCTGTATCATGAATATTGTAATTGGCGTACAATAAAGTATATAATAAATTATTATTATTATTATTATTTTATATCACTTAGGTGGCAGACAAGCGCACGGCCCAATTTATGGATAGTGGTTACCGTGGCCTATGGACGTGTGTAACACCAGAGGAGCCACACTCGCGCTGCCGACCCTGTAAGCGCAGAGTTTCTATGCCGTCAGTGTAGAGAGTTTTTCGGCTAATAAACTTTTCTTTAGCATTAAAGTTATTGGGATATTTACCATGTTGTATTGTTCTGAGTAACAACATGGTAAATATCCCGATAACTTTAATACTACATAATGTGAGTGACCATGATAATTTAAACACTTTTCTTTGTTTAAAATAGTTTATCTAACTATAAACTATTTTAAACATATTTGTCATAGTGCATATTGTTATATCATAGCTATATATTTATATAGTGAAAAAAGATTTCATGTTCTTTTTTATACTTTAAATTGGACAAACTATCTCGGGTATGCGGCTATTTATAAAATGTCACTTAGGTATGTTTTTAATTAGCCCCAATTGGCGTTGCTTTTCAAATCAGTAGGTCAGTTTTCGTTTTCTATATTCTGTTCTAAGTAATACATGTTTGCTAGGTGTATTACAATAAATACTTTTAAAAATTACTGTCTAACAATATAAAAAAGTAATATAATAAAAATTAACAAAATGCGGCAACACAACGACAAATAGCTGTCATTCAAAAGTCTCCGCAACTTTGCAAAACTGTTACGTCATTTCACAGCAATAAAAATCGCTTGAAAAGAGTTTTAAAAAAAAAAATACTATGTAAATATGTGAGCTGACCGCAAACATGATAAACGATGGGTCGCCAGTGATTAATGGTGACCGTCATTGGCGCACAGAATTATTGTGTTACCCATATTGTATTTGCAAGGGTTGTTGAGATTTCGGACAGTATAAGACAACTCTACACTAACGGCTTCACTCGGGAATAAATTCATAAACGTTCGGCGTCTATATCACTCTCTTAGTAGTAGTAAATTAAAAAAAAAAACAATTTAGGAATAATATTTCGGACCAGTAGCAATTATACCTACGCAAGCTTCTTACTTCAAAAATTATGGCTTTTTCATACAACTAGTACTTGATTTTACTAGAGCAAACCCACAGTGGGTTTGCTCTAGTAAAATCAAGTACTGCATACCGCAGATACTGCATTAAATTTTAGACTTTATTTCTCTACTCTTAAAGTCTGAAATTTAATGAAACGAATTTCATTAGACTTTTCATTTATTCTGACAACATGATGGGAGGTGTGGTAAGATCGGAGGCTGGGCCTATGTATTACTCGGACCTTGTAGTACACCCCAAAACTTCGGACGGCTGCGGAGCTTTGCGCGCGTTTGGCACGAGAGGCGCAAACCCCGTGAGGTCTCTAACGGCGACGAAGCCTGTTAGTGTGGCGTGCTGCCGCAGAAAGGGGAGAGAGCGAAAATGGTGGGGCACATAAAATAATTTGTAGGGAGTCAAGAAATGCGCGCCTGAAAGAGAGCAGACGCCAGTAGGGTGTGCATCTCCCAAGATTCGGCCCGTTATAATCAAGATGGTTGGTAGGGCCATGGGAAGGAGGTGGGAATAGTTAGGTTTTCATTTATTCTGCAAAAGCCTTTTAATTTTGAACTTTACAATTTATCTGATAAAAATTAATTTACAGAGTAATAACCTTTTTGTATCGGAAGTTGTTTTATCTTATTTTTAAAGGTCTCAATGTCATCAATTTCTAGAATATATCTAGGCAGGTGATTAAATATTCGTGGGGCCATGCAAAACACATAACATAACATAAACTCACGCCTATATCCCCGAAGGGGTAGGCAGAGGTGCTAACACCCACATTTCGCCAGTTTATGTTTAGGTCCCAATGTAATAGGTGGCGAGCCTATTGCCATTAACCGTACCCTACTATTAAAATTAAATAATGCTGTTCTATTTGTTGGGATACATATCTTTAAGTGATGCCTTCTACTATTAAGGTTACAGTATCTATCAATGTTATTTTTTACAAATAGGTCAATTTCAAGTATATATAAGCAAGGGAATGTCAAAATTTTTAGTTCGATGAAGAATGGTTTACAACTGTCCGTCTTTTTAAGATTACATATTGCCGTGACGCATCTCTTTTGTGCCTTAAATACAGCCTGCTTCTTCTGCTTAATCACATTGCTTTAAAGTCGGAGTTTTTTGCACGTAAAAAAGTCAAACTATTAATACAACTCCCATTTTTTAAAGCAGCAAAACAACATTTACCTTGTCAGCCAGTAATTATATGCAATTGTAATAATATATAATAATGTTAAGACTGTTACGCAATCATGGACGCAATTACACGCCAGTGTTGCCAGTGTTTCGAGCAATTTGTTGTGTTAAATAACTTTTCGCCCCTCGTCACATGTTTGTGTTCCATTATTGGAAGCGAAGGTTTGGACGTTTAATTTCCACACTACATATTACTAGAGATGTTATTAATTTTGAAACCTAACGGGTAACCTCGGGGCGGTTGTCAGCTTAAAGGAAAATTGCGGTATAAGTCTTCAACTCAAAATGCATTGTTTATTTGCCTAGTTTGCTTTTTACCTTTGCCTAATTTGAGATCAATGTCCAGATTATTGTAAGGTATATTATTTCGATTCATTAACGCAGAGCCTAAACTTGTAATTTTGGTAGATGATGCCTTTTATGGTCTAGACATTCACTAAGAAATTAAGAAAGTATTTTTGAAAGTAGACAATGAACAGAGTCACAATCTGCTAAAGCAAAACCACTGTCATACCACAGATATGGCAAAAATGGTATTAAATTTTATACATTATTTATTTATTTATTTATTTATTTATTTATTTATTTATTCATTTTGCAAATGTAGGTCGAAAGTTGGTACATGTTTGTTAAAAAGGTATCACTACATTTGGCCTTGCGGCATGCAAATTAGAGCCATACAAATAATTAGTGGACATGCATTTATACTACACTTCATTACAGTTCATTCGAGATACGTACATTATGTCAATAGTAACTAAATATCACATAATCAAAATAAAATCAAATGCGTATGTCAACTGTAATAAGATTTCATATAATCAAAATAGAATAAAATAGGTATGTCAGTAATAGGAAATAATACATTATGAAAATAAAATCAAATTAGAAAATGTCAATTACATTAATTATTAATTAAATAATGATAGCAACAAATGATATCCGTGTTCAATTTAGTAAACTCAATTAATTTAATTTCAGTGAAACACCAATTTTATCTATTTCAATGACTTGTCATTTATGTACTCTTCAACAGAATAATAACATTTCTCCAGCAAAAGGTTCTTAAGGCTACGTTTAAATTCATTTATGTTTGTGATATGCAAAATAGAAATTGGTAGTCGGTTGTAAAGCCTTGGAGCCATGCAGAACACACTACTGTTACTTTTACGTTTCTCCATACTTAAAGTTATATCGTCTGCGTATTGTGCCGTTAGCTGACTCTTACCCTTTGGATAAGGTGAGGTGATGATACTTGTGTTCTAACTCCGTCACCACACGACCATAAAGAAACTAAAAAGTTCCATATTCCAAGCTTCATTTTGTTAGGTTCCAGGTAGCGATGTGTGTCATTATTATTAGCAGTCAAGGTGCTACCCACATAGAAGTACATAGCTGTAGTTAACCATTGAGCTGGTGGATCGATACGAGTACCTGTAAGGCTTCAGCATACCATTTTATTAGCGAGTAGTGGCCTTACGTGTCTACGGGTCGTTGCACTTGCCTCGTAAGCTTATTCATAACTTGTGAACCTTGTTATTGTGTTGTGTTTATCTATCTGTCTATCTAAACATGTAAAATTACTTGTCTGATCTGGTTGACTAATCTAAATTAAACCGCTGGGCCTATAAACTTAATATTTTGACAGTAGATGCCTTTTATGTTTTTAGAATCCACTTAGAAAGGATTCTTGGATATTTTAGTAGTAAGGTGGTAAAATAAATGGTGAAAGTTTATATGAAACTCCGTCATTAGAAACATGCAATTTCATATAGTTTTTGGTCTGAAATAAATAAATAATAATAAATAATAAATAAATAAATAAATAAATAAATAAATAAATATTCTACAACATTCTACACAACGCTATCTAGACCCATGGTAAGCATAGCTTAACTAGCTTGTGTTATGGAATCTAGAATGCGGATAAACATACTTAAATACTTTTTTTTTTTGTAAATACATACATATCATACATAGAAACACCCAGACCAATGCAAATACCCATATTCATGCATACAAATATTTGCACTGAGCGGGGATCGAACCCGCGCCTCCTGCGTAGCAGTCGCGTTCACTACCGCCACGCCACAGAGGCTGTCTATAGAAATAAATGTAAAGATACACCTGTTTCGTTGTGTTTTTTAAATTTTATTACTAATTGGGCAAAATAAGCGCCGAACAGTTGTTTGTAAAGTTTTTATAGGAATCTGTTACGAATTTACTATAATAATGTTAGATATTGACGAAACTTTTTTTATACCTAGGACCCGTCAATTAGATTTTGCCTTCCTTGATGGTAAGCTGACGGCAAAATCTCGGTAAAGAGGGTCACCATTACATACTTTTTCACGCCCCGATTAAAGGACCCGGAACTGTAGGAAGAAGTAAACACGTGAGCTGGGAATGAATTCCAGGTCGTAATGATGCTACATTTAACCATTAATAACAATAATAGTCTTTTATACTACTTTGCAAGAAAATTAAGAAAGGTAGGTACTGGGCTGATAACACCAGAGTCACCAAAGTTGCATATGTCCATAGGTCACGATAACCACTTTCCATCAGGTGGGCCATGTGAAAAAAAAGAACTATAACTCCACAACAACGACTCAAGAAGAGAAGATATTTACAACCAAAGCCACGTTTAATAAAACTTATTTTTCTCGGTTTTTTCATTTTTTTTTTTATACCACTTAGTTGGCAGACAAGCACACGGCCCACCTGATGGAAAGTGGTTACCGTGACCTATGGACGTCTGTAACACCAGAGGAGTCACAGTCGCGCTGCCAACCCTGTAAGTACAGAGTTTCTGTGCCGTCAGTAGAAGACAAAGCAGGACAAGCCTTTAGTCTTCCCACTGATAGCACAAATTCTCCAGTGAGCTCTGGCTACCCTACTCACCGCTGGGAACACAACACGAAGTTATTATAGCCGCGGTATTCTGTAGGGCGGAGGTACTACCCCAGTCGGACTGCTCAATCGGGCGGAAATACCGCCGTGTCCTACCTCCTTCAAATTCAGTCTCTTTGTCAAATGAAATGTGGCTTTGGTCACTGGAAAGACTTTATTCTATTTCATTAGCCGAAGAAATTATATTTATAACACTATCATAGCTATAGCTTTAACTAAAATATAAAGTTCATTTGATTACGATTAAATTCAACAACAAGAAATAGGATACATTTGAAGTTATTGCTTGGGATTTTTTTTAAACAACTTAGGTGGCAGACAAGCACACGGTCCACCTGATGGAAAGTAGTTACCGTGACCTATGAACGTGTGTAACACCAGGGCAGTCACACCCTGTAAGAACAGAAATTTTCTGAGCCTTCAGTGCAGAACATAAAATCAGGACAAGCCTTTATTCTTCCCACTGACAGCAAAAACCTCCAGTGAGCTTTGGTTATTATAGCCGTGGTATTCTGTAGAGTGGAGGTTGTACTTACCCAGTCGGACAGGTCAATAGGGACGGAAATACCGTCGTGTCCTGCATCCTATGTATCTTGGACCGAAAATATGCTCAAATGTGGTCTATATGCATTGTACACGTATCTTGGATATCTTTTGAGGACAGCATAGCGTGCCACTGCGGTAGGCAAGCTTAAATTCACCAAGTCAAGAGTATTACAAAACAAGGAGGTAGGACACGGCGGTATTTCCGCCCAATTGACCAGTCTGACTGGGGAAGTACCTCCGCCCTACAGAATACCGCGGTCATAATAACTTCGTGTTGTGTTCCTGGCGGTGAGTAGGATAGCCAGAGCTCACTGGAGAATTCGTGCTGTCAGTTTGAAGACTAAAGGCTTGTCATGCTTTGTCTTCCACAATGACGGCACAGAAACTATGTGCTTACAGGGTCGGCAGCGCGAGTGTGGCTCCGCTTTATTATTTTTATTATTATTTATTACTACACACGACTCGTTTCTCCTTACAGCATCCACAAATCTTTGTATTGTTTTTGTTATAAATTGTAAACCTTCGAGGAAACCGGTCAGGTGTAATAATAAAAAATACTGTGGAAAAGGTACAAGTGGTATTTTAATTTGTGGAACAACAAATTCCACCAAGCGCTATCAATCAACAGTATAAATAGTTAGAAAAAACAATATTATATAAAGGGAAAGATACTTTAGTCTGTCTGTATGTTACAAGTACGCTTTCACGCCTAAACCGCAGAATCAATTTCGATCAAATATGGTACAGAGATAGATTAGACGTTGGGAAAGAAAATAGACTACCATTTGTCGTGAAAAGGAGTTCAAATAGGGGATGATAGGTTTAAGCATATCGAATTAGTTCCGGCGATTCTTTACACAATCAAATACTCTTCCAAATTGGAACTTACTTTGAGTAAGTTCTGAAATGGCAATGTTTTCCTTAGCACTTAGCATTACTCGTATTTCGTCAACCCGATACTTCTCGCGTGATTACAATTTATACACGTAATGTTTACCACACTTTATTGTGTTACCCCGCACTTTCTGCTAACACGCCGCACGTCTAACCTCGTTAAGCGAAATCTAATAACCATACACTATACACAGAGTTACTGTAGCTATTCGAAACTGTATTTTTAACCGACTGCACTGTGAAAAGTAATGTAAGTATTTATAAGTCTATCAAGGATGTATAAGTGTTTTGTATAAAATAAGATTTTTCCTGAAGTTTTCTAATTGATTTAGATTGCAAAAAGTGACGGTAAGACTTGAGTTGGGATCTCCCTTACAGAGGTAATGATCTGACCACTGAGGTACTGAGTCTGAGCGAAATTTTCCTAGACAACCATCTTGAGGCGATATATAATTTCAAATGCTCAATGACTGGTCGCAGATTCAAATCCCGTCTGATCATTCAGTCAATCAATATTCAATTTAAATCGAATTGAATAGTAAGCATATTATTGGCTTGAAAATGTAATTAAATATCTTGAAGTTTACTGCGTGTCACTACTTCCCAGAATTTGCTTATTAACAAGATGGTTGCGAAGTATGTGTGGCTTGACCTTGAAAGATAGAGTGAGAAATAGCGTGATAAGAGAACGATGTGGAGTGATAGAAGATGTAGTGATGAGAATTGAGAGAGGAATGTTGAGATGGTTTGGTCATGTTGAGAGAATGAATGAAAGAAGACTAACGAAACAGGTGTATGAGGCGAGTGTGGATGGTACCGTCGGAAGGGGAAGACCTAGGCGCACATACCTGGACCAAATCGGGGAAGTTTTAGAAAAGGGGCAGGTCAGGAGTACTCTAAACCGACGAGCATGCATGAAGAATGTAATGAGAGTGAATGAAGCGAGAGTAATATGTCAGGATCGTAGCAAGTGGAGATCCGTGATCTCTGCCTACCCCTATGGGAGACAGGCGTGATTTTATGTATGTATGTATGTAACAAGATGGTGTGCTCAACAGGGCGAGGCAGTACTTCACTGCGGGGCAGAGACTCCTTCTTTATAAGGCACAGGTCCAGCCCCACATGGAGTACTGCTGTCACCTTTTTGCTGGAGCGCATGCTTACCAGCTTGACCCATTCGACTCGGTGCAAAGATGGGCGTTGAGGCTGGTTGACAATCCCATACTCGCAGGTGATGTGGAATCTCTCCGCTTTAAGAGGGACTTTCCTTCGCTGTGCGTGTCCTACCGCCTGTACAACGGTTTGTGCTTAGAAGAATTGTTTGACATGATGCCCACAGCAACATTCTATCATCGCACCGCTCGCCGTAGGCAGGGAGTTCATCCCCACACATTCCAACCTGATACGGTACGCACTGTGCGGTATGAAAGAAACTTCATCCCACGCACACTAAAGTTGTGGAATGAACTCCCTGCTGCGGTCTTCCCATGCGCCTACAATATGGGGTTCTTCAAAAGGGGCATTAGGTTTCTTCAGGGTCGGCAGCGTAATTGTGACGCTCCTGGTGTTGCACGAGTCCATAGGCCACGGTAACCACTTCCCATCAGGTGGGCCGTGTGCTTGTCTGCCACCTAAGTGGAATAAAAAAAAAGACTATCGAAGAAGTCCCGATATCTTGTATAATGATGAAGACTATCGAATACCACTAAATGACTAAACCCTCGATATCTAAAAGCAACTACAATCTTATCAGATTTTCAGTAAGATAATCCAGTTTAAAACACAACAACAGTAGGTACATAAATCCATCAATCTGAACCACCTCGCCTGACCAAAGCCTTTTTACTCAACAACACTTATTTTGTTTTTGTCGTTCAAAACAAACAGGTGAACATGCCACATGGCAATGAATTATAAGGACGTTGCCACTACTCCTCGTTCCGTCATTCCATTCCGTCACGCGATTCAGTAAAGTTCCAGGAAAAGTATCATAGGAGTACGGCTGTAAAAGTTACGTTTGGAAATACAAATCGTCGCTCTAGAAATGATAACTCGAATATACAGAGCACCAACTTTACAAAAAACATAACATAACATAAACTCACGCCTATATGCCCGAAGGGGTAGGCAGAGGTGCAAGCACCCACATTTCGCCAGTTTATGTTTAGGTCCCAATGTAATAGGTGGCAAGCCTATTGTCATTAACCGGACACTTATAAACCTGCGATAAATACACACATAACTTCGAAAAGCATCGAAAAGTCCTTGGTGTGTGCCATGGTAAAACCTGGGATCGAACCCGAGACCTCGTCTCAGCAGTCCATTACCAGCACTAGGCTACCGCGATTATACTTTACAAAAAACAATTTTAAAATTATAAAAAATGCTGCTGACCCTGTAAGAACATAATTTCTGTGCCGATAGTGCAGAAGACAAAACCAGACAAGCCTTACATACTACAATACGAGGTTAGGTATTCAGTAGGGAGGAGGTACTTCGGTCAGACTGCTCAATTGGGACGGAAATACCGTCGTTTTTTACCTCCGTAAAATTAATTATTTATATAGTTACGAGGTATTACTTCTAGACAAACGAAATGTGAACGTTGTTCGGCTAGAATCAATGTCTGTCTTTCCATCGGTACAATAAGGGTCATTCTAGAGACCAAACGGCATACTGCTAAAGCCGTTTTAAGGGTTAACTTTATTCTATTAAGATAAAGTTTAGAACAGAAAAGCAACAACTCTTTTCAGAGAAGATTTAATGCTACATACTATTTACTTTACTTATTTATTTAAATAGTAAAAAATTGTTATTTAATTAGCACTTAAAAACTGCTTGAGCAGTACTTTTCTTGAATGACCTTTAGTAGTTCTCCGATTATGATAGAATAGTAGAATTGCATCCATCTGGTTGATGGTGTCCCTTCTTCCGTCTTATGGTCTATACGATGATAATGACTCATCAATATTATGGACTCAAAATTTAAATTGGAAATATAAACAAGAGCCATTTACTGCTTAATCGAGTTATTCATCTAAAAGCCCAAAAAGTCAATATCAAAGTAAAATCTAAAGTGAAGATTGGGCTTAGTAATTATTATGGTGAAGTTTGTTATCTTCAAAATGATGTAGATATTATACGTACATAGATAATTTGTAAACCTTAATCGTCAATCAAGACGTATACTAATGTAATGTGTCTGTGGCATTATCGCCAAATTGAAAACTAAATTACCTTCTAAGGAAGGGAGGAACAACAGCAGATGGATTACTAATAGGTATGCTGATATACAGTGCTTGTACCTGTGAAATTCTTGTCCACTCAATCAGGTTGCTCTGGCCGGAGTCTCAACTCCATCTGTAAAGAAGATATTCTATTTAGATTCCTTTATACTTTAACGGCATCCACCAAACCCCTTCACCTAACAATTGTACCACAAGTAATCATTTAATTAATTCTACATTACAAGAGCTCGTATCATCATCTCGTATCGTTATTAGACTCCGAGAATCAGACGATTCTGAAGAAAACATCCGCCAAGGCCCATAATCAAAGGTTAATCAACAGGTCTACCGGCTAGCAGGTGAGATTGGCTTGGGTCCTCCTCCAATTACCTCTTCATTACAAAAAATTGTTTCATATTGTTAACCTAGAACTTCTTGTTGTGTTGTTAGATTATCAGTACCCCAAATATCTTTATTCCTTGAACAAGCAGTTTCAATTTAGATTAAGCAGAATCCACTTCAGTTCACAGATTCTTTGGTAATACTATATTATCAGTTTTGACAGTGCTGTGTAGGTTCCCGATCAAGAAGAATAGGGCCACCCACTATCTTCATATGGGAGTCATAGAAGGCGACTAAGGAATAGGGCTGTTTTCCACCCGACAGCAAACATACAGTTCACTAAGTGCCCGCTTGACGACAATAGCCTCGCCACCTATTACGTGGGACTGAAAATCATTATTGGCGAATTGTAGGTAATAATACATCTCTCCCTGCCTCTTCGGATATTTACAGGTGAGCATGTTTATGTGTATAATAATTATGTACCTACGAATGTAATGTATGTCAAATTACTTACAACTGCCGACATATCCCTATCATATTAATCCTTAATTAATGTAGCCATCATGCCAGTTGTAGTTAACGAGAAATTCACGAATGACCCCGTTCACCCACCATGAAAACGATATTGGAAGTCCACGCATGAAATTGATTTGAAGCGCTGGGCGAAAGCGTGAGCGCACCCCTTCATACTACTCAATAATTTGACAACGCAATAATGCCTAGTTGTTGCCTGTGGGTTCAGCCTTCAGCTTACCATCAGGCAAGGAGAAGTCAAATTGACGTGTTCTATATAAAAAAAGTAGTTGTTATTTTGAAAACACACTTGTACCTTTTCCACAGTATTTATTATTGGACTTGACTGGTTTCGCCTTACGGCATCCTCAAGGGTTTAACAGGAGGGTGCAGCTGCCCCTGCATAACAATACATACGTGTTACACCAAGATCTGTTCATCCTGTTTCATTTTGTAGTTTGTGATAGTCGACTCCACAAGATTGGCCATTTATTTCAGGGTAATAGGATATAATGGTAACTTATTTTCTTTTTTTTGATACCACTTAGGTTGCAGACAAGCACACGGCCCACCTGATGGATAGAGGTTACAGTGGCCGTGTGTAACACCCTTTTGTAAGCACAGAGTTTCTGTGCCGTCAGTGTAGAAGACAAAGCAGGACAAGCCTTTAGTCTTCCCACTGACAGCACAAATTCTCCAGTGAGCTCTGACAACCCTACTCACCGCTGGGAACACAGCACGAAGTTATTATGGCCTCGGTATTCTGTAGGGCGGAGGTACTTCCCCAGTCGGACTGCTCAATTGGGCGGAAATACCTCCTATAATACCACCGTGTCCTACCTTCTATAATACCGCCGTGTCCTACCTCCTATAAAATTCTTTTGAAGTACAAAGTCTTAATAGTAATCATTTTCACACAACTTCACAACTTCTTTATTGAACATCCTGTAATTTGGCAGTCGAAACCAGTTCTCAAGTCTACGGTGACAAATATCTAGACAAATACTAATTACGCTCGTTTACTGTAAAACATTTTCTAAACAACACACTACAAAGAAATGCACGTCAACCCTCGTTCGCTTCGGTAGCTAATAAGCCCCTCGGTCTTTTGCCACGCTCACCGCAGAGAGGGGCTACTGTAAAACATTTTTCAACTAATCGAGCACAGCAATGAGTTCGATTTATGAGCACTAGGCACTGGCCGTAGCTCGTACAAAAGGACGCGAAGAGCGCACAGTTTTATTACCTGCTTTAAAAGTTTGATTTTATGAGCAGATGGTATAGAACGTGAGTTTTGATGCCAATTTTGAACATTACCTATCTTTTCTGACGTATGTGACGTAACGATAACGTAACATCGATGATAAATTCTAACTGCAAATAGTTCTTAAGTCAAAAACTTAAGGTAAAAGTGTTCATATTTTACATCTTTCGTAAAAGAAGTTTTAAATTAACCTCTTTCAAAGAATTTTAGAATATTTGAGCAATTGAGCTGTCCGACTGGGGAAGTACCTCCGCCCTATAGAATACCACGAGCAAAATAACCTTGTTTTGTGTTCCCGGTGGTAGGTAGAAGCTTGTCCTGCTTCGTCTTTTACACTAACGGCACAGAAACTCTCTGTGCTTCCAGGGTTGGCAGCGCGAGTGTGACTCCCTTGTTTTTGCACACGTCCATTGGCCACGATAACCACTTTGGATCGTGGGCTTGTCTGCCACCTAAGTGGTATAAAAAAAATCTTCAAAGGAGACAAAAAGTAAAACAACAAATATCTGCTATATAATTATGAACAAATATATTCTCAAGTCTGTAAAGGATCTTGACAAATTATTACTACAAGGACTCTAAATCAAATAATATCTTTTGTATCAAAGTGTTTTTGTTTGACTATTTTATTTACCACTTATCTCTTTAATTTTATGTGTATTACCTAAAAAGCAAGGTTATTTTATGTAGACATTCTTTTGTTAAATTGCGCAGAAATATATAATCGTGATCCTGTTATTCGCACTCAAGGGTTCCGTACAGACTTAGAGTTTCTTCGACTGAGCTTCAACTACAAAAATACTGAACATTGAAACTGACTTTGTGTGTGTGTGTTTGGAAAACCGTCTCCTTATATGTAACAAGTTCCCAGTCTGTTTAGCAATTGCAAATTTACGGTTTTCTAATGTTTTTTTACCAAAATTGAAGATTCTAATTCGAAAAATGGGGACTTGTTTTCCCTAGTGAGTATCAGACTATGCGGCATTCCTAGACGTCTTCGTCTTATTGTTGCTTTTATTTAAAAGTTTTAGATTTTCACAACTCCAAAAGATTGTAGACTTGAGTATTTGATATTAAGTATTTACTTCGATGCTTCCACGCGTTTCCGAGACAAACACTATGACAAACATACATAAAGGCCTACTAAGTACTTAACCGTATAGGGGATTTTTTTGTTTTCTTTTGAGTTGCGGAACCCATAAAATGTTAGGGAATTCATTAATACGAGAGCAATAAATATTCGCATTATTCCTTAGGGGGTGAGTAATAAATTCGTAATAAAGATGAAGAGAGAAGCGTGTGGCGACGAATCGTACACAACAGCGATCTCATAACACCCCGATTCCTAAACACGGTTATGACATCTCTTTACATAAAAATGTGGTTTATACAGGATCAGTGCATGCTCTGGAATATGGCACTAAATCCCGAATATATTATCGTATAATATATATTAACGTCTACGAATGATGTGTTTTTAGATGTTTAACATAAGACGGATATATACAGCCCAGACTCAGCTTCAGATGCATGGCTCGAGTCAACAAATAGTGCCCGGACTACGGCAACAGGCTCACCCCCTATTACGTGGGACCGAATACAATTATTGGTGAAATGTGGTTGTTAATTCACTTCTGCCTATCCCTTCAAGGATAAAGGCGTGATTATACGTATGTATGTATGAATGATGTGTTTGTTTCGTAAATTTAGTTTGCCTACCTATGAACATTCAGCGTCAGAACGATCTCAACTACAAAGCCTCAAAACGATCTTAATGCCGAGGATCAAACCATAACTATTGATTTAAATCTATTCAGTTTAGGTACATAAAATATGCTATTATAATATACAATTACTTACAAATTTATATAAAACTATGCTAACTATACAATATATACAAAAATGGAATAGAGAAAAAGAGGGAGACTGCAATTTTAGGCATCGAAAAATTCCTCCCCATCGATCTCTACTGGTACCGTGCCCAAGAGGCTGGCGGTATTACCACGCTGAATGGCGATGCCAATTCATTGTATTATTAAAAACCCGAGCTAAAGGTGTGTACCAAATATCAGAACAATCAGTCAACAGGTCAAAGTCATAAGTCAAAGTCAAAAATCATTTATTCTGTAACGTCAACAAAAAAGGAACATGAATATCAGTTTAGTAAATGGACCACCGCCGGTTCGAAACGCGGCCCCGACCTGAGAAGACTCCGGCAAGAAACTCAGCGGGCATTTCTTTTTTTTTTGGTCTATTTACAAACATACACTTAGTCTACTTAATCTAAATACAAAAATTTACTTGAGTAGCATAGGTAGGGGGGAAATCAAGGCATTAAGATCATTTCAAGCACTTCGTTCGTCAAAATCGATTTGATACCTACTGAATGTAACTAAAATTGTTATGTAGGTATGTTTATGTGTTTATGTGTCTGTGACTGATATCTGGTACAATAAAGTCTTTGTTGAATTTTCATTGAATAACAGTTTAGCGTTTGCACTGATATAATGTTCTATTATGTCCATAGTCATCGGCATTGTTATTATTTAATGGGTGTTTTTAACGCCGCGTGTTTCCCGGCAGAGTAGAATTTGGGCCACCCCTCACTTGCCATGCGGTGTCGTACAAGGCGACTAAGGGATAGGGCTGTTTAACATCAGACAGGTATATAATATACAGTCCAGACTCAACTTTAGATGCATTGCTCGAGTCAACAATAGTGCCCGGAATACGGCAATAGGTTCACCCCCTATTACGTGGAACTGAATACAATGATTGGTGAAATGTGGGTGTTAATTGACCTCTGCCTAACCCTCCGGGGATAAAGGCGTGATTATATGTATGTGTATGTATGTATGTTATTAACGCTTTATATTCTACCGTTACAGAAGAGTCCTTCTTCTTTTCTTATCTACTAAATATAAAAGAGGCATGGTAAACGAAACGTTTATATTTCTCGGTCTGACAGATCAAGGTTTTAACATATTCGGCAACGTACAAGTAAGATCCATGGTGCACAAGCGATTTTATTATCTAGGTCACGTTAATTTAACTTCACCTCGTCTTATGGTAAGCTAAAGGCAAAGTCTCCGGAAAGAGGGCCACCATTACTGACTGTGTCGGCTCATCATTCAATGAGTCGTTTATGTCCTCATATTTTATATTCTTGTCATCCTACACGACTATAAAATTTAAGTACTTAACACATAATGCAATTACAAGTATAACAATATAAAATGACAACAGAATATAAAAATACTTAAGATAAAAGTATACAAAAGTGGAAATGGAAATAGAAAAAGTTATCAAAAGTAAGTTTCAGTAAAAGGCACGCTTCGGCGCAGCCGCGGCGCGGCGCAGCAGATAGCGTCGCGTACTTTTGACTCAGCCAATGGGATAACAATGTTTTTGTTTTTATAGCTTTCCTATTGTACAAAGAAATTGGAACAAAATGTATGATAAAAAGTGCTATGATGAATAAAAGGAATAAATCAATTAATAATAACACTTTAGGTACCTGTGCAGCGTAGTGGTGAAGTGTTCGACTGTTAAAATAGCAGAAGTAGCGGGATCGATGTCCGCTCTGTGCATATATTTACACTTAAATATTGTATATGTATATTATACAAGAATTATATTATAATTATACAACCGTTGGTGACTTTTCGCGATTAAATCATGGAACTTACTATTTCCTATTATGAGAGTGTGGTGTGTCGCCATACACCACACCGTTGATAATAAAAGTAATGGTGGGTAGGCGCACAAAAAATGCTCCACTCATACCTCTTGACGCTCGCAAGCTAATCAAGTCGTGACCACGGGTGCTGCAACGCATCCGAAACATCGGCAGAAAGTAGATTCCATGATTTAATCGCGAAAGTCGTTAGTGGTAGTTTAAAAAAATTATATTATATTATCTGTGATTATAATTATTCTAATTTATACATAAACTCGTGTTTAGAAGACTATTTAGAGTGGTGTTTATTATCTCTATTGTAGCAAGAACAAAAGTTGTAGGATTAGACAAAGAGGACAGCTCTGCAACCCGACACAATGTACCTGCACAGGGATACAGTTATTGACATCCCTGTCTGGAAGTTATACTCATATGGCCACGAAAGTTACCTACTTCATGACAATGAAAAGAATTTTTCAACACCCTTGCCAATAAATTGATTTTTATCACATGACTTTTACTTTACACTCATAAACCATGGTATTAAAAACTTGTGCTTTTTATTCTTGATCGCACTAGTGTTTTATTTTATTTTCAACAAATTAAGTTTGTACCTCGCTGAAAGATATTATTTATGCATTATACTTGCTCTTAAGTTAGCTGGGTTATAGTTTTATTTTTAAATCTCGGAAAAAAGTTTAAACTTAGATACGTTTCGTTTCAACATAAGACTAAAAATAAAATTATTTTTGTAAAAAAAAGAAGTGTGCCTTGATATAATAAATTTTCAACAACTTATTTACTTTAGTAAATAATTCAACGTGATACTAATTTATAAATAATTAAACATTAATAACTATAAAATTTGTTTTTTACTCGTGTGTTGAAAAACGTCGAATGAGGTTTGGTCATCTACATAAATAACTATTCAATTCACTTGTATCATAAATAACTATTCAAACACAAACAAAAAAGAATTCCAAAAATTGTTCAGAATCTTTTATATAACATTACCCAAGTTACTTTTTTAAATATCGCCGATGTACAGACATGACTACGATTCTGTAATAGTATAGATAGAAAAAATCAGTCAATTAGTATTTACTTGAACATCTGTCTCATTAATGTTTGTAGGTAATTATAGGTACCTAAGATAAAATATTACTACAATTATGTCTCGACACACGCGATCCGAAATTAGCAGTTATCTGTCTGTATTAATAAATAAATAAATAAAACCGCGTTAGTCACGCCAAACTACCCTAAAATTACAAGGGGCCGGGGACGGCGCTCCTGGGGTGATTTTATTATCGATTATGCAACTCCGGACCCCGGACTTAATATTCTGGTAACACTGATTCTTCTAATGTTTACATATGAGAGGAGACCGAGGTATAGTGAGCGGCAAATATCTTGATAATGTACATACTTCTGTGTTGAAATAGTTTTTTAGGTATGTATCTTTAGTGGCTTTTACAATTAGTCGATATGTAGCAACTATATGAATAACATAACATAAACTCACGCCTATATCCCCGAAGGGGTAGGTAGAAGTGCTAGCACCCACATTTCGCCAGTTTATGTTTAGGTCCCAATGTAATAGGTGGCGAGTCGATTGCCATTAACCGGGCACTTATAAACCTGCGAGAAATTTATAATTAACTAGCACCGCGCCGCGGTTTCACCCGCGTAATCCTGATCCCATGGGAATATCGGGATAAAAAGTAGCCTATGTTACTCACGAATATGTAGCTTTCTAATGAAAAAAGAATTATTAAAATCGGTCCAGTACTTTTTGAGTTTATTCGTTACATACAAAAATACAAATGTTTCCTCTTTATAATATTATTATTAGTATAGATAATTTAATTAAACCTTCACAATTGATAGATACGAATATAAATAAATATTCCACGACATTCTATACAACGCTATTTAGACCCATGGTAAGCATAGCTTAACTAGCTTGTGTTATGGGATCTAGAATGCGGATAAACATACTTAGATACTTTTTTTGTTAATCATATTATACATATACATATTAATAGTCCTGTCTCATAGATACAGTTCAAATCAATATCATACATATATGCATATACTCACGCCTTTATCCCCGGAGGGTTAGGCAGAGGTGAATTAACACCCACATTTCACCAATCATTAAATTCGGTCCTACTTAATAGGGGTGAGACTATTGCCGTCTTCCGCGCACTATTGTTGACTCAAGCCATACATCTGTAGTTTAGTCTGGGCTGTATATATCTGTCTGATGTTAAACAGCCATATCCCTTAGTCGCCTTGTACGACACCGCATGGGAAGAGATGGGGTGGACCAAATTCTACTCTGCCGGGAA
This sequence comes from Eilema griseolum, assembly GCA_963662185.1. Lineage (NCBI taxonomy): Eukaryota > Metazoa > Arthropoda > Insecta > Lepidoptera > Erebidae > Eilema > Eilema griseolum. Next base: position 2,043,675 of record OY759246.1, read on the forward strand.
ACACGTGGCGATTCAAAATATCGACTGATCGATAATGGCAATTGTCACTTGTGTAAGTAGCATGGTGGCATGGTTGCTACTTATGATGAATTAATTTAACAACATTTAGTCGTGATTAAATTGCTAGAAATAAATATCCCACTTATGTTTACTTTGAAGTACCCGATTCGAATATTAAACTTTTGAGTGACGGTTTTAAAGCGTCAGTTTGTCTTCTTGTTCCTTTTCTTAGGGTTCCGTACCTCAAAAGAAAAAAAACCCATTGATTACTTCGTTTTCCGCTTTTCTGCTTTTTTTTTATACCACCATCGTGGCCTATGGACGTGTGTAACACCAGAGAAGTCCCACTCGCGCTGCCGACTCTGTAAGCACAGTGTGCCGTCAGTGTAGAGGACAAAGCAGGACAAGCCTTTAGTCATCCCACAGACAGCACAAATTCTCCAGTGAGCTCTGACTACCCTACTCACCGCTGGGAACACAACACGAAGTTATTATAACCGCGGTATTCTGTAGAGCGGAGGTACTTCCCCAGTTGGGCTGCTCAGTTGGGCCTCCTAGAAAAATATCTGGTCTGTCTGCCAAGACCTTTTCTCAGTATTGTTTGGAAGTTAAAATTATAATTCAGTGCGCGAATCGGGAATCGCACTTGGTCGGTTTTCTAATATGTGATCATTAGTTATGACTAATTATGATGAAAGAAGCTCTGATAATGTTGACGCTGCCTATCCTATATGTGCATATCCTATAAGAAAATCAATACTCGCCCACGAAATACAGCAAACCACATTACGGTGACCACTAAAACCAACAAACAACACGTTCCATTAACAAACCTGTAATTATTTTGTCATCTTTCCCCATTTCATGTGGCTTTTGATTAATTTATTCACATTAACGCAATGAATACCTAGCTACGTCCAATGACGTATTATTATATAGACAGGGCATTCCGGAACATAGCGGCTTTCGAAATGGCGCAAACACTACGTATGAAAAAAAAATATGGCTTCTTACTCGCGTGCAAATATAGGCCTATGTCCAATAGTGCAATATGGCGTGCTAATTGATTGAATTATAGCTGTTGCCCGCGGTTCCGCCCGCGTGGATATTTCGTTATCGCGACCAAACATAGCCTAAGTCCTTCCTCAAGGTTTAATTTACTCAAATACCAAGTTTCATCAAAATCCATTCAGTGGTTTAGGTGAAACAGTAACAAACAGACAGACAGATAGGGTTACTTTCGCATTTATAATATTTATTTTAATAATTATATTGATTGATACATATAAATGCTGTCGAACAATCAAAATCGATTTACCTTATTGAACCTAACTTATCCCTCATTAATATGCGCCTACCAAGTACTAGCTCTGCACCACCCAATGGTAGACTGGTAGAGAATGCCTACGGCATTAAGTCCGCCAATGTACTTCGTGCATAAAGTATAAATAAATAATTCGTACAAATTTAATATTAGTATGGATACTATTATTACGACTTAAAGACTTTTTTTACGTAGCACACTGTTACATCTCTTATTGCTGCGTAAAATCAAGACAATCATTCATCATTTTGTTGCCATTTTGGAAAGCAAAGCATCTATAGTTTTTAATATATAAAATATATCATTGGCTACATCTCACTGACCTACCACAATCAATAGTTAATTAATATTACAATTGGAACGTGTTTTATGAATAAATGTGTGTGTACGTTTAATAAATTCAATTTAAATGAGTTCCTAGGTGCGTCTGCCGGAGGGTGTGTGTCAATGACTGCGGGTGAACAAGGGTGTGTGTGTGTGTGTAAGCACCTATGATAGCATTGTGCACGCAAAACGGGAGTGGCGCCAAAATGCGGCCCCGTCACGCATCTAACTTAGGGCTAAATATTGATTCATTCTTGATAAGGTAACAGAGCGTTGACCATGCGATGGGGAATTTTGCATTTTACTAGTCCCAATGTCCCTACCCAATATATTAATGTTTGTTTATTAAAACCTGCTATAGTTAAAACATGATATTATTATAGATATGGTGCAGGTGGGATTTAATAGTTATAATTTTTTGAATGCAGAAACGTTTCTAATTGAAAATAATCACACAATTTTTTTTTATTTTATTTATTTATAATATATAATATATATAATTATACATATATTTAATTTAATTAATTAAGTATAATTGCACGTTTATATATTATCTAAGATACAACATATTTACACTAATTTAATAAAATATAAACTAATATTTACAAGAATATAAAATAGGATACAAAAGGATCAAATGGATCAAATTAAGCATCGAAGAATTCCTCCCCATCGATGTCGACTGGTAATGTGCCCAAAAGGCTGGCGGCATTGCCCCGTTGGATGGCAATGCCAATCCTTTGAGCGAAAAAGAGGCCAGCCCTTTGGTCACAACAATTTAAAAAAATTAAATGATAATAATAAATGTACAGTTTCAGTTTATTTTTTTTAAATGCAACAATATTTTTTATTATTATACCTACTTAACTGTACACACACACACAAAATTACATTTAAACAGAAAAATAGATGTAATGTACAAAGGCGAGCTTAACTCAAAATTGAGTTTTCTACCAGCAAACCGGAGTGCACAGAGGGATTGCAATACGAGAGGCAAAGTCTAGTGTACATGAAAGTGGAGATTTTAATGTAAGGGGTATTGATATATATATCACATACTTGAATTAAAACCTGGGTAACAAAGACGCTAACGCCTACGGCAGATTCCAGCCGAGGTGAAGCGGCCTTGTAGTGGAATGTTCGGAGACTTTCTAACCAGCAGGCCCGCGATTCTACTAAAGCAAAACTTAAAACTACTACTAAAAAAAAATTTAGACTTTATTTTCATACGGATAAATTCCAAAATTAAATGAAACTGCACTTTGTACTTTATTTCTAGAGGATTAAAGTCAAAAATTAATTGAATAGAGTGTCGTAGACTTGGCATGTAGAAACAGACACTGCAATAGGTTTTGAAATTATAGACTTAACTGCATTGCTTTAAAGTTTATAATTAAATGGATTTTAGCAGTGTACGTGGTATGACAGTGGTTTTACTTTACCAGAATCGAGGCCCAGACGTTTTTTATACCACTTAGGTGGCAGACACGGCCCGCCTGATGGAAAGTGGTCACCGTGGCCTATGGACGCGTGCCAAACCAAGAGAGTCACACTCGCGCTGCCAACCCTGCAAGCATTGAGAGTTTCTGTGCCGTCAGTGTAGAAGACAAAGCAGGACAAGCTTTTGGTCTTTCCAATGATGGCACAAAAACCCTCCAGTGAGCTTAGCCTTCTCACCGCCAGAAACACAACACAAGGTTCTTATGACCGCGGTATTCTGTAGGGCGGAGGTACTTCCCCAGTCGGACTGCTCAATTGGACGGAAATACCGCCGTGTCCTATCTCCTATTTCTCTATCAATCTAGATCCGTTCAACCATTAATAATACAGTCGAACGAATGTTCTTTCCACTGTGATAGTTGGTTGTAAAAAGTATCTCGCATTGTCACCTTTGCTCATAGCCACTACCTCAAATGTTTCTATAGCATAACATAACATAAACTCACGCCTATATCCCCAAAGGGGTAGGCAGAGGTGCTACCACCCACATTTCGCCAGTTTATATTTAGGTCTCAATGTAATAGGTAGCGAGCCTATTGCCATTAACCGGGCACTTATAAACCTGCGATAAATACACACACAACTTCGAAAAGCATAGAAAAGTCATTGGTGTGTGCCATGGTAAAACCCGGGATCGAACCCAAGACCTCGTCTCAGCAGTCCATTACCCATACCACTAGGCTACTGCGGTTTCTATAGCAATTCTTACAATTCCCCATACGTCAGCTTGACATGGAGTTCACACGTCAAGCGCACGCCCGAATCGTTATTTATTTACCCACTTATCTCCCAACTCACATTTCCTCTTCAACATAAAAAATATCATGGTTCCATTTCTATAGGGATCTATTAGGATCTATAGAGTTTTTATGTAGTTACCTGTCAAAAAAAATGTGTTACTCTAGGTACCTGTTTGATCAAGCTTTGCTCGGGTGCTTTTCCAGTTTCGTCACCGGAACCCAGTATCTGCTTACTCCTTCTACTCTTTTTGTTTGGTTTATATGGTCTTTATGGGAGTGACTGAAGTCTGTCCCTGTCTATTAATCAGCATAATGTATGGACTTGTCGGGGGGATTGACTAGACCCAATAGTGAGGTTATATGTCCAAAAAGTAATTATGTATATAAATATAGACTTCATCATCTGACAGTCAATAATACCTACTAATGAACGAATGAGGTAGGACATGTATCCCGTCTCAATGGAGCAGTCCAACTAGGAAAGTACCGCCACGCTACAGAATACCGCGTCCATAATTAACTTAGTGAAGTGTTCGTGGCGGTGAGTAGGGTAACCAGAGCTCACTAGAAAGTTTCTGTGCTGTTAGTGGGAAGATCCTAGTTCTACACTGACAGCACAGAAACTCTTTACTGTGACAGGGTCGTCAGCGCGACTCCCCTTGTGTTGCATACGACCATAGGCTACGGTAACCACTTTCCATCAGGTGCTTGTCTATCACCTTAGTTGTATGAAAAAAATACTCATTTACTCTTTGTGTTTTATTTTTCAGATCTGCTCCCTAGACCCAGTTAATAGAATAGTATACTCATTGTATCGATTGGCACGTAATTTGACATTTATGACAGTCGTAAACATATTGTGTCAATCCCATACATTAATTCATTTATTCTACTATACTGACGGATTGCCACTTGTCTGGGGGTAAATCATAAATCATGTAAGGGGGTATCCGGGGGGGATTTCTCGTACATTAAAAAAAGGGGGTAGATCATACTACCAAAGTTCGTATTCCACGAGTTCTACCCACCGCAGACTAAATTGAGTACTGAGCACGTTAGAAAACCATCCTAAGTTCAAAAACCACAATCAATCTTGGCGAGGATGCCGCCAATCAAACCGGAGCAGTGGGCGGAGAAATTGGTGACACAGCCATATTATATTATACTAGCTGACCCGCCCATATTTAGACACCTCATATCAGTCCTTTAAGGCCGTAATTTTTTATCTTCAAATAATATATGGAAATCTGCGGATTTGTTCACATTTATGATCACTGCTCCCATCCCTTAAGTAGAAGGGTGATGATATATAGCCTAAAACCTTCGACGATAAACGGACTAATCAGTACAAAAATATTTTTTCAATTCGAACCAGTAGTTCTTGAGATTAGCGAGTTCAAAGAAACAAACATCTAAACAAACAATCAAACTCTTCAGTTTCATTATTATAGTATAGATTTGATACTTTCGCGATAGGGTTTAAGTAAAAAAAAAACTCGAATCTGTAATCCAATTGTATGTTTGTAGGCTTGTACTCTGTTAAAATTTATCTACATGTCTTGCAATGAAGGTTGCCGTGGATAAATTCAGCTGTGTTTGTGTGAAAGTTTAACGAAGGTGCGTTCCTATTAGGAACACGTCATTCATATTGATATCATCATTGTTTTGTAACATGATTGGTCATATTAAGTGAGAATTTGGCGACACTACTTCCACACCAACAAGATTTAAGAGTACTACCTTGGTTTTATATTCCTTCCTCAGAACCAACATGGTTATTTAAGGCTCTCCTAATTTACCAAGGGCTGAAACCGCAGGGCACAGTTAATGTGGTTTCATTATAGATACATTTCAGTTGCGCAGGTACTGTTGCCAAGGTACGTACTTAAACCTGTCTCGGTAATGACTTAAGTGCTCCAAGCTCCAAACATATCAGTGAACTCCCTGCCAAGGTAATTGTGTTTTGGAAACTCCATGAAGGATATTATTTGACTTCGTGTACAAGATTATGGATTAGGTAAAGTTGCATCTTTTTCACTTTTTCTTACGTGCTTAAGATCCCCCCGGATACCCCTCCTCGCCGGAGCCGGTGGGAGAAGTTATGTCGGACTCGAACCGACTAAAACGCACGACGTGAGATTGGCAGGCATATCCTTCGCAACCCAGTCGATCCAGGGCCATCTCTCTTGAACTAGCCCTCATAGGGTGTATGGCCCACAGAGTCTGCGGCTTGCCCCTGCCAGGGTGACAGGCTCCATTGGTCACCCCCAGGCCTCTTTATGACGTAACTTAAATAGTCATTACTGTTCTTTGTAACCTCATCACAGCATCAGCACAGCGTTAAGCCCGGTTGAATTCATGGCTTGTGTATTGCCTCGATTCCAAAGCACTAGAGTATTGTGGTGGAAGTGGCTCCTATTGAGGGAAGCTCTCTACATGACCCTCTGACTGACAAATATCACAGTAGAGACCAGGCAAGAAGGCAGATTGCTTATCCATCACTGGTTTCTTTTAGAAGTGGAAGACATGGGATAAAATAGGCCATTATCTCGTAGTTTAAAAACGGATGGTAGCTTTTGACCATTAACGAGTCGTTGGTAGTAGGAACCGGGACTAAGTCTGGGGTTGACAGTTACTCACGTAAAAAGCTACGCGCGTGATGTTATAAGCTTCCGTGCCTTACTAACTTAAAGTAAATCGTAATTAAAACGTATATTTCCGGCTGTTAAAATAACTAACGTAATGAAAAAACTAATTACATTGTATCAAGGTCTTTTGGCCAGTCACGAACTTTAGAAAAGTAATTCTAACGTGAAGTTCCATTAACACATTGCCAACTGAGTGTTTCTATGTATGGTTTATATAAAAAAATATGCGAAAGTTTATTTATCAATTCGAGGATTTTCCACATTCTAGAGCCTATTTTTTACACTACTTAGATGATAGCACACGAACCACTTGATGGGAAGTAGTTATTTCCGTCCAATTGAGCGGTCCGACTGGGGAAGCACCTTCACCCTACAGAATACCGCAGCCATAATAACCTCGTGTTGTGTTCCCGGCGGAGAGTATGGTGGCCTAAGCTCACTGGAAAGTTTTTGTACTGTCAGTGGGAAGGCCAAAAAGCTTGTCCTGCTTTGTCTTTTACACTAATGGCGCAGAAACTCTTGTGCTTACAGGGTTAGCAGCGCGATTGTGACTTCCTTGGTGTTGCACACGTCCATAGGTCACGGTAACCACTTTCCTACAGGTGGGCCGTGTGCTTGTCTGCCAACCAAGTGGTATAAAAAAAAATCAGGGGCGCCGAACTCGTGCTGCCGTCTATATAGGAATCTTCTAATGCTCTTCTTGAAGAATACCATATTGTAGTTAGTAAGTAAAAAACCACAGTAGTCTGTTCCACAGTTTCAGCATGTGTAGTATGAAGTTTCTTTCATACCACACAACGCGCACCGTTTCCGGACATTTCGGTCGCAATGTCTGAGAATGAATTCTCTGTCTATAGCCCATTTTTCCGTAAAGACCTTTTCAAACTTTCACATTTACAGTAGGATTTACAATATTAGTCGGTTTATCTAGTAATTTTAATGCCTGCTATAAAACCATCTAAATAAAACCCTGTCTAAATCGATAAAGACAAAGCACAGGTATTCGTTCGAATCACGAGAATGTGCCAATCAAACATATTGGCTCGTAAAATGTAGGTGTGAGGTTTATATGGCCAATTGAGGACCCATATCGGTTATGTCACGATTTACGAGTAGTTATTCGCTATCCTTCGTGTTTGGTTTAACATCACCTATTTTTCTTTCTCAAACCATGAAACAAATGAGACTAATAACGGAGTTTGGTGAAACTGAAATATATATTTCGTGCTATCAATATCCATTTAAGAAAAAGGCATTAGTGTGATAAATTCGTTTCAACTTTTGATTCTCGTGACAATTTATTATTATATTTAAGTTAGGATCTACAAAATACAAAAATGCGGATCACAAAAGGATATAAGGCAAATTATGGAATTGGTGTGCCGCGTGATTCTCGACAGAGTAGAATTTGGACCATCCCATCTCTTCTCATGCGGTGTCATACAAGGTGACTAGGAAGTGGGGCTGTTTAAAATCAGACAGATATATACAGCCCAGAATCAACCTCAGAGGAATGACTTGAGTCAACAATAGTACCTGGAAGACTGCAATAAAAAAAAAATAAAAAAAATAATTTATTGATTGGTAAAATGTGGGTGTTAATTTCAATTCAATTTTCAATTTATTTATTTCTAAACAAACATAGTTTGTATTGAAATCTCAATTTTAACTAATAAATACATAGAATCAATGAAAATACACTATAACGTCAAAATGAAATAAAATAAAATAAAAATTTAGGTACAATTAACTACAACCTTACATTTAGTCAGAAATACATTTCAGTAATCATCCACAAGTTCTTCTACTGTGTAGTAACACTTTTCCAACAGCAAAGACTTTAACTTTTTCTTAAAGGAATTGGTTTTATAGACATCAAGCTTTAAGTCACTAGGCAGACTATTAAATAGTTTTATTGCTCACCTCTGCACCTCTGCCTAACCTTCTAGGGATAAAGACGTGATTATACGAGATATTGGGAAGCCAAGCCTCTAACTGCAAGCTTTGGATGTCCACAGGCTATATAGTAACCGCTTACCAACACAAAAATCATGGTAGCTTTGTTTATAGAAATTCTGCAATACTATTGCGGTTGCCAAAGAATCCTTAAACTATAACAGTATTTCATGTACCTAGGTACTATATTTTATTTATCTATATAATTCATGATCCAAGAAAAAAGGCTACTACATCCTTGACAACAGAAAAAAAATAGCGGTAGTTTTCCGCAAACACAAACTCACAAATAACTGTCCCATTTTAATTAACTGGCAGGAAACACGGAGCATAAAGTACACTTCACATTAGAAGCTATTAAGCAGCCCGAAATGACATCATTACTCCACAAAATGGTTGAAATCTTGACCCGTAGCGCACCTGGTACATGATACACTCATTTCATTATTTTATATCGCAGGAACGTGCTCACGAATACATGCTGTAGTTCAACGTCAACATTTCCTTCGATTTGCCACAAATTCCTACGTGTACTGGCTCAAATTACAACCCTTTTCGCCCCCAGAGTATTCGGCAACAGTATTACGTTGAAAGGCCTCGGCAAGTATCAATATAAAGTATTCATCGGTTTCATTCTTCACGAACGATGGGAATTTCCTGTTACTTTTGTCGTATAAATCACTGTAGGATTATTTGTATAAGAGCTAATACCCGCTTACAGTCCTTTCGTTTACTTCAATATAAAAATGTATGAGCTGTGCGGATAAATTCTGCGGAAGAAGCATTTCAGATAATGTGAATACGATAGCGATTAGAATATTACCTAATTTTTCCTTTCGACTGGGATTTGCAAAGATTTTCCCCAGTCCACCTTGGGCTAGTTTACAGTCAAAGCAGGCGGTAAGCTCGAATCGTAAAGCGCTCGAATTGCCGTCAACGCGAGTTTTTATTACAAGCTTTTATTTAACTTCCAATGTTGTTACCGGCTCAAATGCATTGTTCTCATTGTTCACGAATAAAATTTAAAAAACGCCCGATAAAAATAAGTTGAATTTAAATTGTGTGGGTCCGGAAGATCAAGTCACATCAACGTTCTCTCGCCCAAACGTGCCTATCAGGCTGGCAGCGTTTCTCCTCTAAATGGACAGGAGACATTCTGCATCAAATTTTTGCCCGAGCGCGGATCCCGCCCATCCTTCCGCAGCCGAGCTCTTGGCCTCGAGGCCCCATGGACTCGCCGTCTCCACCGCAAATGGGACGAAATCGTACCCTGCGGCCTCTAGGGCGGCGCACTTGGCGTCCCAAATTAGGGAGCGACCTCTCCTCCACGGGACCAGCATTAATTCGTTCGGGCGCTATCCATCGGTGGGCGAACGGCCCGGAGGCTCCAAACCGCAGGGGAAGCCCGCGGAAACGAATTCTCACTATCCCGTTTATGGCGTGATTTTACGTTGGCGTTATTTTTTTTTTATGCCACTTAGGTGGCAGACAAGCGCACGGCCCACCTGATGAAAAGTGGTTAACGTGGCCTATGGACGTGTGTAACACCAGAGAAGCCACACTCGCGCTGCCGACCCTGTAAGCACAGAGTTTCTGTGCCGTCAGTGTAGAGGACAAAGCAGGACAAGCCTTTAGTCATCCACTGACAGCACAAATTCTCCAGTGAGCTCCGGCTACCCTACTCACCGCTGAGAACACAACACGAAGTTATTATAACCGCGGTATTCTGCGTTAGTTAGCCTTTTAGCTTTGATATTCCTAGTAATATTTTTATTCAAGCGTTGCCATGTGGTGGGGGGGCCTAAATGGTCCTGCATATTTTCAGATCAATCCAAGGTCCCCCCGACATGGCAACGGTTTAATCAAAATATAATTAGATATATTTATACCTACAATACCTTGTGGTAGGCTAACTAAGACTGGGGTTTTTTTAATTTTTAATTTAATTTAATTTTTAATTTAATTTTAAAAAATAATAATTTTTATTTTATACGTTTTAAATTATTCTACTAGTCAAGCCCTCTCATTTGATACCCATATTAAGGGAGTTGTGAAAAAATATGTAAGTTCACCGTTATTTTGAGGCGGCGGCCATCTTGGACCGATTTCACGATCGTCTTGTGTATTGGCAATAAGGCACTTATACTTTATATAACCGGTCTCGCCCCACGGCATTCTCAAAGGTCTACCCGTTACCGTGCGTTTTAGTCGGTTCGAGTCCGATATTTCCTCTCCCACCGGTTCCAGAGGGTGGGGGGAGTATATGTGGGGACTTTTGCGCACGTGTGACAAAAATGTGTGAAAGTCTGTGAAGATGTCCGGATGTTTGTTTATTTAATGCGGATGATACTGCTATCGTTTTTACGGCTAAGACTTGGAGTTCCGTACACGAGATGGCAGCAAGGGGTTTAGCGTGTGTATCGAAATGGCTTAGAGACAATGTCCTGACTTTAAACATTCAAAAAAACGAACTACATCTGTTTTTCTCCCTATACATCTTCGCAACCATCAAATAACTTCTGCATCAAGATACATCGCTGTGCAAACCCAGAAGACACCTTGTGTGATTGTCCCTTGATCAACAAAGTCAACCAAACAAAGTATCTTGGAATCATCGTTGACCAAAGGCTAAATTGGCAGTCACAGCTAGAAGCTGTTATAAGTCGAATCAGAAAATTAATGTGGGTATTCAAGACTCTAAGGTATATCATGTCTAGCAATCTACTGAACAAAATTTACTTGGCCCTTGCTCAATCGGTCATCTCTTACTGTATCCCCATCTGGGGTGGAGCCAATAGGACCAACTTTCTAGAGCTTGAAAGAGCTCAAAGGTCCCTTATAAAAGTAATGTACTCCAAGCCTTACAGATTTCCTACGAACAGCTTATATCAAATCAGTAACCTTCTATCAGTCCGAAAGCTTTATCTACTTAACCTAACTCTAAGATGTCACAAATCCTTAACCTTCATTCAATCGTCACAAAAAAAGAGAAGAAATTATACTGTTGCTTCTATAACCCCAGTGCGTACTAACTTTGCTAGAAGACAGTATCCATGCCAATCTGGTTTTATATACAATAGGCTAAACAAAATGCTAAATATCTATCCTAAGCAACTATACACGTGCAAAAAATCTATAACACAATTTTTGGATACCCTTACATATGATGACGTTGAAAATCTTTTCATAAGAATTTGCTGACATTATACCTCATCTTATACACCTACATAGTGATATTTATTTACTCAAGTCAGTCCCTAAACACACAAACTAAATAGTCACACACACACACAAACACACACACGCACACACACACAAACACACACACACACACACACGAACACACACACATACACACACACAAACACACGCATACCTACACACTTCAATGTTTATGTTTCTATTTTTCTATAACTCTGTAATCTAACTGTATTTTTAAGGGAAGTAGCGAGCCATTCCCAATACGAGTATCTTTGATTACTCACTGGGAAGTCTCAGCAAAGTGTATGCAAAAGATTACTGAAATAAACGTTATTTATTTTTATTTATTTTATTTTTAATCACATGGCTGAATGGATATGGATCAGATTTAGTACAGAGAGGGATATTATATATATATATAACATTTATCCCGGGGATAGACTCCCATGGGCGGCGCAAATTGGATAAAAATAAATTAAATTATAAAAAAAATTAATAAATAAAATTTATAAATAATCTATCAATTACCCCATCGCAGTCCACTACCAGACATAGGCCTCTCCCAATGATTGGCTTTGGCCTACTGTTGCCACGCTGGCCAGATGGGTTAGTACAGGGTTTTATTTCGAGTTTTCCTTCTCTCGCAGTGATATCGTCTGCGTATTTTTCCGTCAATCGCCTTACGACACCAGTCGCATGAGATGGGGTAGTGATACTTGTATTCTTTCTCCTCATCACACGGAGAAAAAATATTTTTGTATTGAATACATAGTCCGTTTTGATAACGACGTCTATCGATAGGCTGTCTATCATCACGCTGCTATTTAAGGGAACGGAGCAGTGACCATAAATATCAACAAATCCGGCAGATTTCCACACAATAAATAAATAATAATTTTTCTACCGGAGCCAGGAATAGCGGGGCTGCCAGGGACTAGGGGCCTGGTCTTTTTCTTTGTATCCATTTGGAGGTTTTGCTATACTCGCCACGCTTGGCAAACGGGTTGGCGAGCGCAGTCTACAATGACGATATCCGTAGGAGAACAAAAGTAACGGACGTAGCTCAGCGGATTAGTTCGTTGAAGTGGCAATGGGCGGGACACATAGCGCGCAGAACATATGGCCGATGGAGCAAAAAAGTTCTGGAATGGCGACCGCGTACGGGCAAACATAGCGTAGGACGCCCAACGGCCAGGTGGAAGGACGACCTCATGAAGGTCGCCGGGAAACACTGGATGCGGGCTGCTTTAGATCGGTCATTCTGGAAGTCTGTGGGAGAGGCCTATATATATGTGGCTGACATGATGATGATGATGAAATTTTCTACAACATTCTACACAACGCTATCTAGACCCATAGTAAGCATAGCTTAACTAACTTGTGTTATGTAATCTCGAATTACTTAAATACTTTTTTTTTGTAAATACATACATATTACACATATAAACACTCAGACTAATGCGAATACCGAAATTCATGCATACAAATATTTGCACTGAGCAGAGGTCGAACCTCGCCTCTTGCGTTTGAAGACTGAAAAATAATGCGCTAAAGGAGTGATATTATAGGTTTCCAAATATGCCACTGGCGAAGCTGGGGCGGGTCAGCTATAACTAATAAAATCGCTGCTAATTCAACCTCCCCTGAAGTACCTTCACTGAAACCTTACATGTTTGTAATTAAATATGGTTCACTTGCGAATGTATTAGTCACGTCACGATCAACTTGGTGGAACTAAATAGTATCGATTTCAACAACGTACTCGTATGTACATATACCTACCTAGAGACCGCCTACATTTTCGGCGGCGGCTTTTTTTTTTTTACGTGCACAAAATCCCCACGGATATAGTTATGTCGGACTCGAAACGACTAAAACGCACGCCGCCTGTGGGTCGCTTTGGTTGCCGAAGGTGAGGTTGACAGGCATATCCCTCGCACCCCGGCCGACCCAGGGCCATCTCTAACGATCTGGCCCTCTTCTCGGGTGTGGGGACTACAGAGTCCCCAACTCGTCCCCGGAAACGGGGAGCCACCGCCGCGGCCTGCTTCTGCCAGGGTAACAGGCGTCTCCACCTATCACCCGCTGGCCGGCGCTCATGGGGGGCGGAGGTCGTTCATCGACCTCCGACGCCCGAGTTGCCTTCGTACGCGGGCAGCTTGTCTTGCGATCCTTCGTCGCATTTTCGGAGGAGGTAGGACACGGCGGTATTTCCGCCCTATTGAGCAGTCCGACTGGGAAAGTACCTCCGCCCTACAGAATACCGCGGTTATAATAACTTCGTGTTGTGTTCCCAGCGGTTTGTTGGGTAGCCAGAGCTCACTGGAGAAATAAATTCTCCAGTGAGCTCTGGCTGTCAGTGGGATGATTAAAGGCTTGTCCTGCTTTGTCCTCTACACTGACGGCACAGAGACTGTGCTTACAGGGTCGGCAGCGCGAGTGTGGCTTCTCTGGTGTTACACTCGTCCATAGGATACGATGCGCTTGTTTGCCACCTATGTGGTATAAACAAAAAAAAGGATAGTCAATGTCAGAACTATCTTGACTCCAAAGTCTCAAAATGATCCTAATCTTAAGAGCAAGTTAAACTTTTTTATTGATCAAATTGTATTATTATTTATTTATTTATTTATTAAATTGTGGAACATAGGTTTTACAAAGATCTTAAAATAATAAATATAGGTGCACTATGTCCTGCCACTTACATAGCGTACAAATTAAAATTAAATGTCATCATGATTAGTATTGGTACTTACAGTTATGGTTAGTAGATATCGATTACAAGATTAGTCCTTACTGCTCATAATAATACATTGCTCATAACAATACATTTTACTGTCATATACATATACAATAATTGTAATCTATTGTCAATGTCAATTTAATAAATCTTATGAACCAATAATAATATGTAACAATAAAATCATTAAAATTTCTCGTTTAGATACTCATTGATCGAATAATAGGCTTTCTCTAATAATAATGTGATATATTATCCGAACTAAAGGTGTGTACACCATATATCAGAACAATCATTCTACATCTGTTCAGTGAAAGAAAAATATTAATATGATTCGCGATGTCCTTTCATATTCCAACAGTTCAATAAAAATACATCCCAAGAACGTAGTATCTAGTATGTTTCATTCAATATATAGAATTTATTATTGTGATTGTGAATACACTGGATACAAAAATTTCAATTTGACTATTGAATGGGTCTGACTAACGGTATGGTTGTATTTTTTTCTTAGATTCTTTAATATATTGTGTTACCATACATACAAACACGCCTTTATCCCCGGAGGGTTAGGCAGATGTGAATTAACACCCACATTTCGCCAATCATTGAATTCGGTCCCACGTAATAGGGGGTGAGTCTATTTCCGTCTTCCGAGCACTATTGTTTACTCAAGCCATGCATCTGAGGCTGAGTCTGGGCTGTATATATCTGATGTTAAATAGTCCTATCCCATAGTCGCGTTGTACGACACCGCATGGGAAGAGATGGGGTGGTCCAAATTCTACTCTGCTGAGAACCACGCAGCTACCAACAATTGTGTTACCAACACTGAATATAAATGGCCTTCCTAACCACATAAGTGACCTAGATGAGTGTTTCCAACTTCTTAAAAACGTACATACCAATCCTCAATGCTTATTACAGCCGACCCAAAAGGCTTTTTAACACTTTTATGGCAGAAAACTTTCTTATTTGTATTTATCTGCCAAATTGGAACATAAAAAAGTAAAGCCACTGCCCCATGGGGCGCATACAGGAAAAACTCGAACAACTTCAATTCCTTTATAACTTTTTCGTGTCTTTATCTCTCCTTGTACCTTCCTAATGTGATAACCAATGCAATGGAATTAAACTGTGATTTTGGTGAAATAAATTAATTTAATTTAATTTAGGTGGCAGATAAGGACATGACCCATCTGATAGAAGGTATTACCGTGGCCTATAGATATGACAATATTAGCCGTGTTATACTCGTGCTGCCGACCCGTAGAAACCTTTTATTGCCCTTCTTGAAGAACCCCATATTGTAGTTGAGGACCACAGCATAGAGCTCATTTTGTTTTTTTTATACCACTTAGGTGGCAGGACAAACACACGGCCTACCTGATGAAAAGTGGTTACTATGGTCGATGGCCGTGTGTAAAACCAAGGAAGTCACACACCCTGTAAGCACAGAGAGCTTCTGTACCGTCAGTGTAAAAGACAAGGTGCGGGAGCGGCAGCGGGAGCGACGAAGGATCGCAAGCCAAGCGGCCCGCGTACGAAGACAACTCGGGCGTCGGAGTTCGTTTCCGGAGACGAGTTGGGGACTCTGTAGTCCCCACACCCAAAGAGAGGGCCAGATCGTGAGAGATGGCCCTGGGTCGACCGGGGTGCGTGGCATATACCTGTCAACCTCACCTTCGGCAACCAAAAACGACCCACAGGTGGCGTGCGTTTTGGTTGGTTCGAGTCCGACATAACCTCTTCCACCGGCTCGGGTGGGGGGTATACGTGGGGATTTTGTGCACGTAAAAAAAGGGCAAAAGACAAATGTTTGGTCTTCCCACTGACAGCACAAAAACCGCCGCCACCGCCGGGAACACAACATGAGGTTATTTTGGCCGCGGTATTCTATAGGTCGGAGGTATTTCCTCAGTCGGACTGCACAATTGGACGGAAATACCGTCGTGTCCTACCTTCTTAAAAGCTCATTTCACAGTACCTGATTTTTACAAACCTGATTTTAACAATCATCTTCAAGGATGTCATTGATACTGAAGATGACTGATCTCCATCCTAACGTTAACCCTAGTGGCATCCAAAACGTTGACATCTCGAAGTCTAGGGTCCGCTTTTTCAAGTCTTCAATATTTTCCTTGAAACTATACTAGGTCTCGGGTTCAATCCCAGGTTTTACCATAGCACACACTAACGACTTTTTGATGCTTTTCGAAGTTATGTGTGTATTTAACAAATGGCAACTTTACAAGTAGCAAAGTGGCACGTGAGCTGTCTAAATAACAAAAGAAAAATAACACATACGACATTTATGGACTTTAATTTATGGTAGTTGTACTTACAATGAATGGCCTTATCGCTTCTAGCAATCTCTGACAGGCAACTACTCTATGGGAAAAAAATATATATCTATGATCTAAGAGGTCTCGGGTTCGATCCCAGGTTTCACCATGACTTTTCGATGCTTTTCCCAGTTATGTGTGTATTTATCGCAGGTTTATAAGTGCCCGGTTAATGGCATTAGGCTCGCCATCTATTACATTGGGACCTAAACATAAACTGGCGAAATGTGGGTGATAGCATCTCTGCCTAAAATTTCGGGGATATAGGCGTGAGTTTATGTTATGTTATGTTACTAGTATCAGTTATCAGACTGATGATGAAAAACACCATGATTAAAAACCTATATGATATAGCACATATTATTATAAGTAATAAATAAGCAGACTTAATTGGAATGTGCAGGCAACTAAAACTACAGTTGTGATACTGAAAGCAATTACAGCACACGAAATAATCGAATCAATTTGATCAAAGGGTAGGTCAACAACAAACAAAGCGTCCCGGTCACACAGGGCAGAATAGAGCTCCAATTAAACACCATGTATATTGACATACCTACTTCTCTGAACGTATATCGACAACGTGAACAATTAGTGATATTTTAAAGTTTTTTTTTATACCACTTGGTTGGCAGACAAATGTGCAACGCAAAGGAAGTCACACTCGCACTGCCAACCCTATAAACACAAGAGTTTCTGTTCCGTCAGTGTAAAAGATAAAGCAGGACAAGCTTTTTGTCTTCCCACTGATAGTACAAAAACTCTCCAGTGAGCTCTGGCTATCCTACTCACACAACACGAGGTTATTATTGCCGTGGTATTCTGTAAGGCGGAGGTACTTCCCCAGTCGTACTGTTCAATTGACGGAAATACTGCCTCCTAGTATGTTTATAGTTTATACATTTACTACCTAGTAAGTTGTAGTTTGGCGAGTGCGGCGACGAGAGGAAAACACAACTTGACACTTAAATTGTTACATTGTTAACTGGTTACAAGATTAACATTGGTTATTATTCTCTTCTAATTAATATGTAGTTACCGTATTGGAAGCTAATTCCGCACTAGCCTGTGCCAGCTATGTCACTTTGTTATATTAATTGTGTAAATCTTTTTCCCACGCGATGTCGTACAAGCCGACTAAGGGATAGGGCTGTTTAACATCAGACAGATATATACAGCCCAGACTTGAGTCAACTATAGTGCCCGGAAGACGGCAATAGGCTCACTCCCTATTGAGTAGGACCGAATTCAATGATTGGTGAAATGTGTGTGTTAATTCACCTCTGCCTAACCCTCCGGGTATAAAGGCGTGATTATATGTATGTATGGCACGGTGAAGCTTAAATAACACAAGATAATATCAGCCCATTAGGCGAGCCGGTATAAAAATGTGGATTAACGTCACAGATCACACCAGTTGCGTAATATAACATGACGGTCGGAGATACGAGACGATTAATCACGAGAGAGATTGGGATTGTATTCGATAAATTATGACAGGGTTACTCCCACTTAACAACGGAAGGCAAGACCCTAGTTTACAAGTTCTCGAAATGACGGTACTTTTGTCTGTTATTCCATTGTCCAACAGATGTTATTATAGCATTGAATATAGACCCTATATTTCCTTTATAATCTTGTGGCTAGCTTACTGATGTGGTTACTCTCGGGATGAGATTGGATTGTCCTTATATTCTACATACATACTTGCTTATAATGAATCTAATTGAGACACTGGTTAATAATAAAAAACTACGTTAAAAAAACCGACTTCAAAACTAAAATTAACTATACAACTATACTAAATTAACATAATAAAGATAATAGAAAAAATTACTTACAGATTTACTGATCTGTTAGAAGCCAAAAGAAAAGCAAAAAGAATCACGTAAATCGGATTGTAAATCTCAAGGTAATCAGTGTACATACATGAAAATAATAGACAAAAATCAAAGATACCGATCGAATTGAGAACCTTCTCTTTTCTGGGAGTCGGTTAAAAAGAGCTCTGTTTATAATATTTCATATAAAAAGATCGGAAATTGAAAAGCACCTATTTACCCTATATAACCTGTAATATTACAGCTACTGCCACCGGATATTTGAAAAAAAAAAGAAAACAATTTTGTACTTTTACTCAAAGTGCTCAAAGGGCTCAAAGTCAGGTTACTTGTCATTAATCAAACGTCAAACAAAATTTGAATTTTAAAGAATTCTTTCTCCTCTCTGACAAAGGCAATATTTTTAACGTAACGACAACACTCGACTTACAGTTAATAAATTGTCGCTTTTATTTAACGCACAAATTATGAAAAACGGAACGCTTAAGGTGAGAAGGGTCATTCATGGGCGACATTTTCGCGACGAGCTTGCCTCACAATAAGCGTGAGGAAAGCTCGTCATTTAATTTAGAACCGTGTGCTTCTTTAAATTAAGTTCAACAAAAAAGGAAACACAAAGTTAGTAAAAATAGGGGCTAGTCGATGACAACATTTCTCTTTGTCCTGTAAACCCTAAACGAGAGGCAACTAAGAGGCAACTATATTTTAAATAACTTGGTGGCGCGATTGGCCACGTGCGCTAGTGGACTGTATTGCGGAGAAGTAGCTAACTGTTCCATTGACGCTTTACACACAAAAAGACAGGTGATCGGGTTGCCGCGGACGTGATCCAGGCAATGAATGCAACCCGAGAAATTAGGAGAGGATGCACTAACCTTCACGACACCACGTGTTTTCATCGCAGCCGGTACACGGATCTTCTCTTCCTTGCTCAGGAGCTGCCGCCAGCATCACTAAATCACTTGAGGGACACACGAGAGGCACAATCCGATCGGTAAAGGTCTATGAAGCGGTAAAAATGCAACAAATATTATTCATTTCTGAGAGACGCGAGCGCGGTCCGCCTTTACGCTGGCTAGTTCAAAGAGGGAGTGAGTGTCTATATATCACAAATGGCGGACGGAAACTATATCTAGTACTATACTATAGGTAGTGCGGGAGGGGAGATGGGTATAGAAGGAGTGTGTTTCCGCGTCAAGAAATACAGCTTCTACATCGGCGCAACCATTCCCCCCGGCTTGAAGGGTTACCTTCGAAACGACGAATGCGAAACAAATCTAAAGTCTAATCTAAATCTAGGTTTGGGAAATAACAACTAAAATATAAACCTAGATTGGAACTCGTGCCTACTGCTGGCTAGGCAGAGGGCAGAGGCGAACAACCGGACGCAGATACGATCCGGTTGCAGTTTTAACCCGTACAACACGAGTTACCCCGCGGGAATAGGGAAAAACTTCCTCTACTACTCCTAGAGGCCAATGTAAAGGAGGTGCATTCCCAGTCATAAGGACTACCACCGTACCTACAGTAATTGGGTTAGATGGAGTATTCCATCGTCATCAACATCTATTCCGGGCAAATATTTTAGCGTACTTAAATCACCGGTCAACTATATGACCGCGCGTAGATAAAATTCTCAAAATCGGTCTATACAAACAACACAACGCAACAGTCTCGACCAAGACGAGACGCGATTAGCCAACAACAAAATAAGGGTCTCTTCACGTGGGACCGATACAACAAGCGAGTGCTTCTTCTCCTCGGGTGGTTCGGAAACCGTAGTGGGATTGAATTGACTAACTGGCCACTTATCTAACGCGGCATGAATCCAGGACGGTCCACTAAACTATAACAGGTGATCTAAAATTTGCGAAGGAAGCAATCCACGAGAGAGACAATCGGCTGGGTTGTCGGTGCCAGCAACGTGAAAGAGATTTTGTGGCGCTAATTCAGATTGAATTTTTGCCACTCTATTAGCGACGAATGCGTCCCAACGATGGGGCGAAGAGTGGGCCCAACACCAAGCGACTGTTGAGTCCTAAAAGCTAAAATTCTACTAATATTAATGCGAAAATTTACAATTATGTCAAATAAATTACCTTAAAGATTCCGACCACAATACAAAATGTCATTAAGCGACACGGAAGTGCTAGTCTTAGCACTGCCATCCAAAACTACGCGGAGTTTTAGTAGTAAGCTTATCTTCTCTAATAACTCCGCGGTGCGGGATAATGTACGAAGGCTGGGTCCCGCCAGTGTCCGCAGGCGCAGGTGAGATGTAACCTTTATCTAAATATTCGTTAACAACCTCATCATAGGCCCGCTTCGACTTTGGGGACGCCTGCATCTTTCGTTCCAAACAAAGAAAGCGTTTTTCAGCGGATACACGGGAGCCACCGAGCGAAAACTTGCGGATGGTAGACTCCAGTGGCGGCTCGACGGTGCAACAGAACGAAGCAGTCGAGTGACTAAAACTATCTATAGAAGCGGGTGCGGAACCAATTATAACAAAACCAAGAACTGTTTCCAGTGCGTGCGGAGCGGGGTACGTCGGTCCCCCTTGAACCTTACGTGATAACTGGAGGTGCGGGAGAATCGAAGCGCCGATCAATATATCGACGACTCCAGGAACAGCGTAAGTCTCATCTGCTAAAGGCAAGTCTTTAAATTTCGTTAATAAAGACGTGTCAACCGGGACGGTAGGCAACTGTTCATTTATTTTATCTATAACGAGCGAATCCATGTCAAACCAAATATTATTATTAAAACGAGATCTAAACCTTGTTTTAACGGTGCCACGAACAGCTGACTGTAAGCCTCCAAAACCCTTCACCACTGAGCGGGTTGAACGCTTATTAACATTGAAACCAAGACGCCGACAACAATCTTGAGTAATAAAATTACTTTGCGAAGCGCCATCTAACAGCGCTCGAACAATGCGCGGCTTACCTAATGCATCAACAATAACAACGCGAGCGGTCGCAAGACACACAGTAGTGAGTGCAGCACTAGCGGAGAACGAACACAAGGTGACGTCATCCGTGGTCACCGGGCGGGCCGGAGCGCGCGCGAGCGCGGGCTGCGGTGTGTCACCGCTCGACGAGCCAACTGTGCTCACATTGGATGCGGCATTACTATTCTCAAAATGAAGTAAAGTGTGGTGTCTCGCTTGACACTTGCGACAACTATTTCTACTATTACATAAAACAACGCGGTGTTTAGTACCGAGACAATTAAAACAAAAATTATTAGCGCGAACAAATTTATAACGATCACTAGGCGACAATTTTAGAAAACCAGGACACTTGTACAGTTGCGAATGATGAGTACTACACAAAGAGCAAACAGGTGATTGTACATGTGCTGGTGCGGTACTAACATAAGTATGAGTTGACCTCAGTGACCTCGATGAGGCATCTATTTTGCGTTCAGAAGTAACAACCTTCTTCGCGCCTTCATGTTTCGATGAAGAGCGTTGCAATACTTTTATATGCTCGCGAACAAAACTTTCTAAGTCTTCGAACTTAGGAATTTTATTGCCGCGATGATCCGAATCAAACAAACGAATGGTTTCGGAATCTAATTTCTTTAAACCCATATACAAAAATACGAAGTCGCAGAGGTCATCGATCTTTAGGTTCTTTACGGCGCGAACAGCTGACGCGAAAGTATCTAGAAATTTCTCTAAGTTTTGATCGTTACATGCCGTAATAGATTTCAAATCAAACATCTGATCTAAATAGGCGTTAGCTACCGATCTTTTATCCTCATACTTAGCTTTCAAAGTATTTAAAATTAAATTATAATTCTCGGCACTAAACGTAATTCCAGCGCAAACGGTTATAGCTTTACCAGTCAATTTTTCAACGAGATAATGCAATTTTTCGTGATCTGTCAACGAATCGTTCTTATCTATTGTATTCTCAAAACTATCTATAAATAGACACCAATTGCGAATGTTACCATCAAATTCGGGTATTTATTTTTTTTTTTTTTTATACCACTTAGTTGGCAGACAAGCACACGGCCCACCTGATGGAAAGTAGTTACCGTGACCTATGGACGTCTGTAACACCAGAGGAGTCACAGTCGCGCTGCCAACCCTGTAAGTACAGAGTTTCTGTGCCGTCAGTAGAAGACAAATCAGGACAAGCCTTTAGTCTTCCCACTGACGGCACAAATTCTCCAGTGAGCTCTGGCTACCCTACTCACCGCTGGGAACACAACACGAAGTTATTATAACCGCGGTATTCTGTAGGGCGGAGGTACTTCCCCAGTCGGACTGCTCAATCGGGCGGATATACCGCCGTGTCCTACCTCCTACATTATTTTTGGGTATTTGAATTGGTGGCAACTTAGGTCGGTCGCGAGTGGGGTTGGGTCGGTCAGACGGTTTCTCCAAACTCCTAGCGACGCGCTTGATACGACAATACAAATCGTCAAACGACGACAAGGCTTGATAACTCACTGAGTAATCGGGATCCAAATTCAACTCTAAAACGTTGATGTCATGTACTAAGGTTTCGAAATCCGCGCGTAGACTATCTAAGTTTTCTATAGAACACAAGAACGAATCTCTAATGGCCAAATCAGAGGTTTTAAGTGCATTATCATAAATCGATTGTACGCGAGAGTAAATCATTTCTTTTTTAGCGTATAAAAGTTTCAATTGAACTTTACCGGTCTTATCAATCTTTGGGGACATGTTTACAATTAAATCTCAAACTAAAGTGCGGTAAACAACAAATATGAAATGACTTAATCTTAGCGGTACAGAGCAGCGACGCGACGCGAGCGATACTCTGCAGGTAGGTAGGTATTTACAACTGTGAATGCACGCTTGAACAAAACGCGCCTAGCAACAGCCAGATCGTACCTACGCGAGCCAGACCGCTGTCTAGGTTCAACTATTATTTCAGAGATTAAGTATTGCGTAATATCTATTCAAATTAAAATACTTTCGTATGAATTGGAATGAGATGCGGGCGAGGTAGGTACAACCACGTATCTACCCACGTAGGTATTAGGTAAATACGATGCGAGCTAGCGGCGAGCGAACAACTTAATTGAAAAAAATAAAACAAAGCCAAATGCGTTAGGTATTACACTGTGCCTATGCACTAGGGTGTCTAGTATACCTAAGATCCAAGCCTAAATGCCTAGATGCGGGGTTTTCTACTAAAATAACTAGGTATTTAGGCGCGGTGCGAAAATTGCGAACTACGACTAAGTGTTGATACGATACCTAACCTATGTATGTACTAGGTAGGTACGATGCGAGCCAGCGGCGAACGGACAACAAAATCTAATCCTAAATGTCTAGATGCGGGGTTTTCTACTAAAATAACCAGGCATTTAGGTGCGGTGCGCTTATTCCCATTAGAATAATAACAAAATACGAACTACGGCTAAGAATCCGGCTCGAAGGACCATAGAATGGTGGCGCGATTGGCCACGTGCGCTAGTGGACTGTATTGCGGAGAAGTAGCTAACTGTTCCATTGACGCTTTACACACAAAAAGACAGGTGATCGGGTTGCCGCGGACGTGATCCAGGCAATGAATGCAACCCGAGAAATTAGGAGAGGATGCACTAACCTTCACGACACCACGTGTTTTCATCGCAGCCGGTACACGGATCTTCTCTTCCTTGCTCAGGAGCTGCCGCCAGCATCACTAAATCACTTGAGGGACACACGAGAGGCACAATCCGATCGGTAAAGGTCTATGAAGCGGTAAAAATGCAACAAATATTATTCATTTCTGAGAGACGCGAGCGCGGTCCGCCTTTACGCTGGCTAGTTCAAAGAGGGAGTGAGTGTCTATATATCACAAATGGCGGACGGAAACTATATCTAGTACTATACTATAGGTAGTGCGGGAGGGGAGATGGGTATAGAAGGAGTGTGTTTCCGCGTCAAGAAATACAGCTTCTACATCGGCGCAACCATAACTGAAGTAGCAAAGTGGCACGTAAGCTGTCTAAATAACAAAAGAAAAATATCACATACGACATTTATGGACTTTAATTTATGGTAGTTGTACTTACAATGATTGACCTTATCGCTTTTAGCAATCTCTGACAGGCAACTACTCTATGGGAAATAAATATATATCTATGATCTAAGAGGTCACGGGTTCGATCCCAGGTTTTACCATGGCTTTTCGATGCTTTTCGCAGTTATGTGTGTACTTATCGCAGGTTTATAAGTGCCCGGTTAATGGCAATAGGCTCGCCACCTATTATATGATGTGATGAGGTGGCCCAAATTCTACTTTGCCAGGAACCACGCACACACACAGTCACAATATTAGGAAATAGCAGGCAATAATATGGAGGGGAGATGACTCCAAAAACAAGTATCACATTCACCTCCCGAACTATTCTGGTTTACAATTTTGCCACACATTCACGCTCAGCTATCCTACAGCAACGCAATATAGCAAGCCTCGCCGATCACAAATTACGACGCTTGTTGACATATAGTAATTGTTCCTTACACTACACGCATGTTATAACTCAGTTTAAACTCTAACAATCAGAAGCTATACAGAAATTCACGGTATATTCTGTTTCAAAGTAATTTGTCACTATTTAGTTATAATTGGCACGTTTAGATGTATGCTTCTGTGCTGTTAGACTTGATTTAAGCACAGTATAGAGTCGTTAGACTGTGATTTAAACGTCTGTTAGTTTTGTTTAAATGAATCTATGCCTATTCTGAACATACGTATTTATATACTCGTACATATAATCACGGCAGAGTTGAATTAACACCCACATTTTACCAATCATTGTATTCGGTACCTACCAAATAATAGGTGATGAGCCTATTGCCAAATTTTGGGCATTGGACTCGAGTCATACATCTGAGGCTGAGTTCGGGCTGTATATATATTTGTATGATGTTGAACAGCCATATCCCTTAGTCGGTTTGTACGACACCACATTGAAAAATATGAGGTGGCCCAAATTCTATTCTGCCGGGAACCTCGCGGATTCTGTACCTACATTGGATATTCAAAAAGAAATACTTTGGTTATGTTATTAACGATACAGATTTTTTTAATTCTTATCTGTTTGTCCGCGACACAAAACCTACTGAATGAATTTTGATGAGATTTTTTTTTATCTTTGGTATGAGAAAATTCATACCAAAATTTTAAATGCGTAAATTAGATTGTTGGTTCCTTTGTTTACCACGCCATTTCATTGCTCAATCAATTGTAATGTTTTTTGTAGACACATTGTCACGTGTACAGAAATCATAATTGTACACTGGATATCTTTTATCCAGAAAAGAGTATCTACTATTACTTTAATAGTTTCTGATTTATTCCACTAGAGAAACAAAGATTTTTTTAAATTAAATTATACTAGTAACTGTATAGCTAAATAGAATTCTCGTTAACACCTGGAGCTAAGCTAAATTGCTTGTTTTAGAAATGAGTTCACGTTGGTAACATAATGGCTGGTACTCGAAGGGGCCACAACGCTACCAGATGCAATTTTTTTTAATTTGTTGCTCGCTAATATGATTACATTTTTTCTGAAAGTAAGCTGTTAACTCAGTGTAAAGAGGTCGAGTCGATAAAGAAAATAACAATATTTTCGCGTCCGTGTTCTTACACAAACAGGTAATAGACAGTATTCGTTGGACATGATATGTCATGTGTTCAAGTCTCGGACACCTGTACCTCGTGTACGACTTCTCACACTAAAACGGCTACATTTTTGAAACGATATTTTTAGTTGAAGTGCGGTTGGGAATGTTCCTCATATAATCCGAGCTCGACTGACTTTTGTCTTCTTATCTTAAAACTTTAACTCTTAAATTTTTTTCTGGGATAGATATTTTAATTTAATTTCAAACAATCATGTTCAAAGCAAAGAAAAAGGAGGGACGCGCCCTTTTTTTTTAATCCACTTAGGTGGCAGACAAGCACACGGCCCACCTGATGGGAGTGGTTACTGTGGCCTATGGACTCGTGCAACACCAGGAGCGTCACACTCGCGCTGCCGACCCTGAAGAAACCTCCTAATGCCCCTTTTGAAGAACCCCATATTGTAGGCGCATGGGAAGACCGCAGCAGGGAGTTCATTCCACAACTTGAATGTGCGTGGGATGAAGTTTCTTTCATACCGCACAGTGCGTACCGTCTCAGGTTGCAATGTGTGGGGATGAACTCCCTGCCTACGGCGAGCGGTGCGATGATAGAATGTTGCTGTGGGCATCATGTCAAACAATTCATCTGAGCACAAACCGTTGTACAGGCGGTAGAACACACACAGCGAAGAAAAGTCCCTCCTAATGAGTATGGGATTGTCAACCAACCTCAACGCCCGTCTTTGCACCGAGTCGAATGGGTCAAGCTGGTAAGCAGGCGCTCCAGCAAAAAGGTGACAGCAGTACTTCATGTGGGGCCGGACCTGTGCCTTATAAAGAAGGAGTCTCTGCCCCGCAGTGAAGTACTGCCTCGCCCTTTTTTTTTTATGCCACTTAGTTGGTAGACAAGCACACGGCCCACCTGATGGAAAGTGGTTACCGTGGCCTATGGACGTTTGTAACACCAGAGGAGTCACAGTCGCGCTGCCAACTCTGTAAGTAGAGTCTCTGTGCCGTCAGTTTAGAAGACAAACCAGGACAAGCCTTTAGTCTTGTGTCAGTGACCTCTGGCTACCCTACTCACCGCTGGGAACACAACACGAAGTTATTCTAGCCGCGGTATTCTGTAGGGCGGAGGTACCTCCCCAGCCGGACTGCTCAATTGGGCGGTAATACCGCCGTGTGCTACCTCCTGTCCTGTTGAGCACATCAAGTTTCTTTGATGCCAACTTAACCTTGTCCTCCAAATGACTGCGAAACTGGACATCGACGAATCTTGGGTCATTTATTGCCAAAGGTAGACTGCCACTAGCATTTCCCTCGCACTTCGAATGTGGGGCATTCGGAGTGCCATCTACCAAGGCGCCGGCGTAAAAAACTTTCAGTTTCGTGAAATGATGTTTTTTTAAACGACTTCAAAGGAGGTGGTACTCAATTCAACTGTATTTTTTATGTTTGTTACCTCAGAATATTCGACTGGGTGAACCAATTGTAATTATTAGGCTGGTGCTTCTCGTGTGGTCCCACTTCAAATTGGCCACTGGACCAAATTAAATGCCATTGTCAGAACTACCTGACAATGGCATCCATGAGAAAACAATTAAAGTACTATGTGCGCAAAAATGGACGAATAACTTAATATCAACTTTGAGATAACTTAGACCATTATGCCTGTAATATTGACATTGAAAATAAAATCGAATATATTAATAATTTTGAATATAATATAATTTTGAAACACTATGCTTGTAAAGATAATGACATTAAAATTTGCACGCTCTACGGGGCAGAATATGCTGTATTCACTAGCTCTTAAGACCTATAATGTAACTGGTTGCGCCGAAGTGGAAACTGTATTTTTGACACGGAAACACACTCCTTTTATACCCGTCTCCCTTTCCGCACTAACCATAGATGTGGCTTCCGTCCGCCATTTGTGAAATATAGACACTCAGTCTCGCTTTGAACTAGCCAGCGTAAAGACGGACGGACCGCGCTCGCGTCTCTCAGAAATGTATAATATTTGTTACATTTTTACCGCTTCATAGACCTTTACCGATCGGATTGTGCCTCTCGTGTGTTCCTCAAGCGATCTAGTGATGCTGACGGCAGCTCCTGAGCAAGGAAGAGAAGATCCGTGTACCGGCTGCGATGAAAACACGTGTGTCGTGAAGGTTAGTGCATCCTCTCCTAATTTCTCGGGCTGCATTCACTGCCTGGATCGAATCCGCGGCAGCCCGGCCACCTGTCTTGTTTTGTGTGTAAAGCGTCAATAGAACAGTTAGCTACTTCCCGCAATACAGTCCATTACCGCACGCTGCCAAGCGCCACCATTTTTGGTCCTTCGAGCCGGATTCTTAGCCGTAGTTCGTATTTTGTTATTATTCTAATGGGAATGAGCGCACCGCACCTAAGTGCCTGGTTATTTTAGTAGAAAACCCCGCATCCAGACACTTAGGATTAGATTTGTTGTCCGTTCGCCGCTGGCTCGCATTGTACCTACCTAATACATAAATAGGTTAGGTATCATATCAACACTTAATCGTAGTTCGCAATTTTCGCATCGCACCTAAGTGCCTGGTTATTTTAGTAGAAAACCCCGCATCCAGACATTTAGGCTTAGATCTTAGGTATACTCAGACACCCTAGTGCATAGGCACAGTGTAATACCTAACGCATTTGGCTTTGTTTTGTTTTTTTCAATTACGTTGTTCTCGGCTCGCGTCGTATTTGCCTAGTACCTGCGTGGGTGGACACGTGGCTGTACCTACCTCGCTCGCATCTCATCCCAATTCATACGAAAGTATTTTAATTTGAATAGATATTACGCAATACTTAATCTCTGAAATAATAGTTGAACCTAGACAGCGACCATCGCGTAGGTACGACCTTGTTGCTATGCGCGTTAGTTCAAGCTTGCACTGGCAGTCATAAGTACCTACCTACCTACGGTTATCGCTCGCGCCGCCTCGCTGCTCTGTACCGCTAAGATTAAGTCATTTCATATTTGTTATTTACCGCACTTTAGTTTGAGATTTAATTGTAAACATGTCCCCAAAGGTTGATAGGACCGGTAAGGTTCAATTGAAACTTTTATACGCTAAAAAAGAAATGATTTACTCTCGCGTACAATCGATCTATGATAATGCACTTAAAACCTCTGATTTGGTCATCAGAGATTCGTTCTTGTGTTCTATAGAAAACTTAGATAGTCTACGCGCGGATTTCGAAACCTTAGTACATGACATCAATGTTTTAGAGTTGAATTTGGATCCCGATTACTCAGTGAGTTATCAAGCCTTGTCGTCGTTTGACGATTTGCATTGTCGTATCAAACGCGTCGCTAGGAGTTTGGAGAAACCGGCTGACCTACCCAACCCCACTCGCGACCGACCTAAGTTGCCACCAATTCAAATACCCGAATTTGATGGTAACATTCGCAATTGGTGTCTATTTATAGATAGTTTTGAGAATACGATAGATAAGAACGATTCGTTGACAGATCACGAAAAATTGCATTATCTCGTTGAAAAATTGACTGGTAAAGCTATAACCGCTTGCGCTGGAATTACGTTTAGTGCCGGGAATTATAATTTAATTTTAAATACTTTGAAAGCTAAGTATGAGGATAAAAGATCGGTAGCTAACGCCTATTTAGATCAGATGTCTGATTTGAAATCTATTACGGCATGTAACGATCAAAACTTAGAGAAATTTCTAGATACTTTCGCGTCAGCTGTTCGCGCCGTAAAGAACTTGAAGATCGATGACCTCTGCGACTTCGTATTTTTGTATATGGGTTTAAAGAAATTAGATTCCGAAACCATTCGTTTGTTTGAGTCGGATCATCGCGGCAGTAAAATTCCTAAGTTCGAAGACTTAGAAAGTTTTGTTCGCGAGCATATAAAGGTATTGCAACGCTCTTCATCGAAACATGAAGGCGCGAAGAAGGTTGTTACTTCTGAACGCAAAATAGATGCCTCATCGAGGTCACCGAGGTCAACTCATACTTATGTTAGTACCGCACCAGCACGTGTACAGTCACCTGTTTGCTCTTTGTGTAGCACTCATCATTCGCAACTGTACAGGTGTCCTGGTTTTCTAAAATTGTCGCCTAGTGATCGTTATAAATTTGTTCGCGCTAATAATTTTTGTTTTAATTGTCTCGGTACTAAACACCGCGTTGTTTTATGTAATAGTAGAAATAGTTGTCGCAAATGTCAAGCGAGACACCACACTTTGCTTCATTTTGAGAATAGTAATGCCGCATCCAATGTGAGCACGGTTGGCTCGTCGAGCGGTGACACACGGCAGCCTGCGCCGCAGCCGCAGCCCGCGCTCGCGCGCGCTCCGGCCCGCCCGGTGACCGCCGCGGATGACGTCACCTTGTGTTCGTTCTCCGCTAGTGCTGCACTCACTACTGTGTGTCTTGCGACCGCTCGCGTTGTTATTGTTGATGCATTAGGTAAGCCGCGCATTGTTCGAGCGCTGTTAGATGGCGCTTCGCAAAGTAATTTTATTACTCAAGATTGTTGTCGGCGTCTTGGTTTCAATGTTGATAAGCGTTCAAC
This sequence comes from Eilema griseolum, assembly GCA_963662185.1. Classification (NCBI taxonomy): domain Eukaryota; kingdom Metazoa; phylum Arthropoda; class Insecta; order Lepidoptera; family Erebidae; genus Eilema; species Eilema griseolum. The sequence goes on from OY759246.1 coordinate 2,074,471, forward strand.
CCGCTCAGTGGTGAAGGGTTTTGGAAGCTTACAGTCAGCTGTTCGTGGCACCGTTAAAACAAGGTTTAGATCTCGTTTTAATAATAATATTTGGTTTGACATGGATTCGCTCGTTATAAATAGAATAGCTGAACAGTTGCCTACCGTCCCGGTTGACACGTCTTTATTAACGAAATTTAAAGACTTGCCTTTAGCAGATGAGACTTACGCTGTTCCTGGAGTCGTCGATATATTGATCGGCGCTTCGATTCTCCCGCACCTCCAGTTATCACGTAAGGTTCAAGGGGGACCGACGTACCCCGCTCCGCACGCACTGGAAACAGTTCTTGGTTTTGTTATAATTGGTTCCGCACCCGCTTCTATAGATAGTTTTAGTCACTCGACTGCTTCGTTCTGTTGCACCGTCGAGCCGCCACTGGAGTCTACCATCCGCAAGTTTTCACTCGGTGGCTCCCGTGTATCCGCTGAAAAACGCTTTCTTTGTTTGGAACGAAAGATGCAGGCGTCCCCAAAGTCGAAGCGGGCCTATGATGAGGTTGTTAACGAATATTTAGATAAAGGTTACATCTCACCTGCGCCTGCGGACACTGGCGGGACCCAGCCTTCGTACATTATCCCGCACCGCGGAGTTATTAGAGAAGATAAGCTTACTACTAAAACTCCGCGTAGTTTTGGATGGCAGTGCTAAGACTAGCACTTCCGTGTCGCTTAATGACATTTTGTATTGTGGTCGGAATCTTTAAGGTAATTTATTTGACATAATTGTAAATTTTCGCATTAATATTAGTAGAATTTTAGCTTTTAGGACTCAACAGTCGCTTTGTGTTGGGCCCACTCTTCGCCCCATCGTTGGGACACATTCGTCGCTAATAGAGTGGCAAAATTCAATCTGAATTGGCGCCACATAATCTCTTTCACGTTGCTGGCACCGACAACCCAGCCGATTGTCTCTCTCGTGGATTGCTTCCTTCGCAAATTTTGGATCACCCGTTGTGGTTTGGTGGACCGTCCTGGATTCATGCCGCGTTAGATGGGTGGCCAGTTAGTCAATTCAATCCCACTACGGTTTCCGAACCACCCGAGGAGAAGAAGCACTCGCTTGTTGTATCGGTCCCACGTGAAGAGACCCTTATTTTGTTGTTGGCTAATCGCGTCTCGTCTTGGTCGAGACTGTTGCGTTGTGTTGTTTGTTCGCCTCTGCCCGCTGCCTAGCCAGCAGTAGGCACGAGCTCCAATCTAGGTTTATATTTTAGTTGTTATTTCCCAAACCTAGATTTAGATTAGACTTTAGATTTGTTTCGCATTTGTCGTTTCGAAGGTAACCCTTCAAGCCGGGGGGAATGGTTGCGCCGAAGTGGAAACTGTATTTTTGACACGGAAACACACTCCTTTTATACCCGTCTCCCTTTCCGCACTAACCATAGATGTGGCTTCCGTCCGCCATTTGTGAAATATAGACACTCAGTCTCGCTTTGAACTAGCCAGCGTAAAGACGGACGGACCGCGCTCGCGTCTCTCAGAAATGTATAATATTTGTTACATTTTTACCGCTTCATAGACCTTTACCGATCGGATTGTGCCTCTCGTGTGTTCCTCAAGCGATCTAGTGATGCTGACGGCAGCTCCTGAGCAAGGAAGAGAAGATCCGTGTACCGGCTGCGATGAAAACACGTGTGTCGTGAAGGTTAGTGCATCCTCTCCTAATTTCTCGGGCTGCATTCACTGCCTGGATCGAATCCGCGGCAGCCCGGCCACCTGTCTTGTTTTGTGTGTAAAGCGTCAATAGAACAGTTAGCTACTTCCCGCAATACAGTCCATTACCGCACGCTGCCAAGCGCCACCAGTAACCATATTCGAAGCAAATAAATGAATTGAATGGAATTCAAAACTTTTGACAATAACCATCTGTAGTCACCCCACGACGACAGCTGCTGAAAAGTAGCCGAAACGGCTAAATGTAAATAGTATAAAATAAATCGCGAATCATTTTAATTCAATGACTGATATACTAGTAAACTTCCGACAGTAGATATCATAATAGTGAAGTGCCAACTCGAAATAATTTTAACTCGACTTTACTTGAAATTTACATGACTCGAGTTAGCCGCCCGCACTTGGAAGAGATTTGTTAAATAAAAAAGCAGACCATCTCCTACTTCTTTATTTATTAATGTATTTTTTCATGTTTGATTATACATATGTGTGCCTACTTAAATAAATAAAACGTTACGTGTCTTAAAAATATATCATAGTGACAGTTTAATTCGTAAAAATCATTGTAATTGGAACTTATGGATAGGTCTAGGTCAGGGTTCATGAATATTTATTGAATAAATTATGAAGTGCTTAATATTTGTGTAAGGCGACGCTGTCTTTATTATGTCAATGTTTTTCGGTTCTTAGTTTATAAAGACTAAGCGACCGCGTTATGTGTGTATTCACATTACGAGTGCACAATATTAGCGATATACAATCTCGCTTGGTTCGTTCATTTCAATTATGTACATACAACACAACTCGAGTTACAAAGAATTCACCTCGAGTTAAGTGTAACTCGAGTTGACCCGTCACTAGTATATTTAGTTGCTGTGGTAGTTTGCTAGTCTGCACACGCCATGTTTTGTTTGGTTTTATTTTTAGTTGTGAATATGAGTTTGCTCGCTGATTCCAGTATGTAATTTATACATTAATTTATGCTACTAATATGTATAGAGTTATTATCGATATACCGATATTGAATGAATGATGCATGTACCTACTAACCTTATTCTTAGTAAGTAACCTAACCATATTTTAAATTTAATTTAGACACTATGTTAAATGGTATAACATGGTGCACTGATATTTAACATTAAGATCAGATGTAATACCAATGTTTCACAAATAATAAATAATATAATAACACTATGAATTAAAACTATAGTCTGAAATAAATTTATTTTATTTAATTTAATAGAACAAATGTATATCTATGTATAGCCCCACTTCTTGACTACGCCGACGTTAGCTACCTAGGTATACTCCATTCGATTTGGCACTTAACTAAAAGTAAACAATCTGGTAGCTATATTTTATACAAACACATAACATAACATAAACTCACGCCTATATCCCCGAAGGGGTAGACAGAGGTGCTAGCACCCACATTTCGCCAGTTTATGTTTAGGTTCCCAATGTAATAGGTGGCGAGCCTATTGCCATTAACCGGGCACTTATAAACCTGCGATAAATACACACATAACTTCGAAAAGCATCGAAAAGTCATTGGTGTGTGCCATGGTAAAACCTGGGATCGAACCCGAGACCTCGTCTCAGCAGTCCATTACCCATACCACTAGGCTACCGCGGTTATACAAACACATATTAAACAAATAAACTAGGCTAACTAACTAACTAGTGGTACAATTTCAGTTTTTAGTCTTTAAAATGAGATTAAAACAGAAATATATTATTAAACTAAAATTTGAAAAAAAAACACATCAAAACTGTTTACGTTAAGGTAAGTACCTAAACGCATGCGGTACTTACTCTTGTACTCCATTAAGCACAGACAGACATATGTTTTATGTTATTACAGACATCTGTATTGTTATTATGTTTTAACACATATGATATAGATCTCACTGAAGAGCAAATTAACAAGCTCAACGGGACGAAGCAGTACTTTACTGCGAAGCAGCGACTCCTTCTTTATAAGGCACAGGTCCGGCCATAAATGGAGTACTGTTCTTCATTTGCCTTCTCTCTTTAATAGACTTGACTTTTTTGTACATAAATACATACATATAAATAATCACTCCTTTATCCCCGGAGAGTTAGGCAGAGATGAATTAACACCTAATTATTAAATTCTGTTCCACGTAAGGGGTGAGCCTGTTGCTGTCATCTGGGCAGTATTGTTGACTCGAGTCATGCATTTGAGGCTGACTCTCGACTGTATATTTCTGTCTGATGTTAAACAGCCCTATCCCTTAGTCGCCTTGTACGACACCGCATGGGAAGATATGGGGTGGTCCAAATTCTACTCTGCCAGGAACCACGTGGCTCTCTTTAATATGCTTGACTTTTTCATACATACATTTTTATCTTTTAATAAGTTTATGGTCGGGAACTCTATCTCAATAGCCATAGACCATTGAAAGTATTTATTAAAGCTATCCAAACACCATCCATACAGAACATAGGAACAGAATCGCTGCAAACATTTTTTGACGAACAGAGTGTATTTGCGAACCAAGTTGTAGTTGTAGGTTATGTCGGACTCGAACCTACCAAACGCACGACGCCTGTGGGTCGTTTTTGGTCGCCTAGAGTGAGGTTAACAGGAATATCCCACGCACCCCGGCCGACCCAGGAGTTCTTTCGCAACCTGATAGCTGGCTATCAACGGTTCGAGATGGCCTTTCCTGTTAGGGAAACGATGTTTCCACATCTTACCCCGAAACGAGGCGTTCGTTCACTATGCTAACTTTTTTTTTTTTTTTTAATACCACTTAGTTGGCAAACAAGCACACGGCCCACCTGATGAAAAGTAGTTACCGTGGCCTATGGACGTCTGTAACACCAGAGGAGGAGTCACAGTCGCGCTGCCAACCCTGTAAGTACAGAGTTTCTGTGCCGTCAGTAGAAGACAAATCAGAAGCCTTTAGTATTCCCACTGACGGCACAAATTCTCCAGTGAGCTCTGGCTACCCTACTCACCGCTGGGAACACAACACGAAGTTATTATAACCGCGGTATTCTGTAGGGCGGAGGTACTTCCCCAGTCGGACTGCTCAATCGGGCGGATATACCGCCGTGTCCTACCTCCTACAAAAAAACTTTTAACTTTTGAAAACCAGTTACGAACATGGTTTTTTTTCTTGCTTTGATGAGCAGCTATGAAAGATGAATTAAATTGTCGTTTTCATAACCAAGTGTCATAACCAGTTACGAAAGATTCGAAAGATTCTTTTCCTATCCTATTATTAACAGCAGCAATAATTTTCACGTGTACCTTACCTAAGTACCTATACGAAACTTTTCCTTGTTTGTACATTTATATTATTTCCTTGTAATTTAGACCGCGAGGTTATCATGATGAGATTAAAATAACTGTAGTAACACCGGGATAAGGGCATTGTTATTATTCTACACTATTGTGTGCGTTTTAGTTAGACTTGCACTCGTAGTAGTAAAGAATAAAAAATATCTATCTTTATTTCTATATCACCTAAGTTTGATGTCTACACTAATGTTATGTTATTATAAATACGTAACCGCGGTAGCCTAGTGGTATGGGTAATGGACTGCTGAGACGAGGACTCGGGTTCGATCCCAGGTTTTGCCATGGCACACACGTGTGTATTTATCGCAGGTTTATCAGTGCCTGGTTAATGGCAATAGGCTCTCCACCTATCACATTGGGACCTAAACATAGCTGGCGAAATGTGGGTGCTAGCACCTTTGCCTACCCCTTCGGAGATATAGGCGTGAGTTTATGTTAAGCTATGTTTTACGTATAGTTACCCTAAAATTCAACATTACACTTTTTTATACCACTTATGTGGCAGACAAGCACACGGTCCACCTGATGGGAAGTGGTCACCGTGGCCTATGGACGTATGCAACATTAGCGGCGTTACACTCGTGCTGCCGACCCTGAAGAAACCATTTAAAGCCCTTTTTGAAGAACCCTATATTGTAGTCGCTTGAGAAAACATAGCATGAGTGTGCGTGGGATTAAGTTACTTTCGTACCGCACAGTGCGCACCTGTTTTCGGTCGCAATGTGTGAGGATGAATTCCCTGCCTATGGCGAGCGGTGCGATAATAGAATGTAGCTGTGGGCATCATGTCAGACCATTCATCTGAGCACAAGCCATTGTATAGGCGTTAGAATACACACAGCGAGGCTAAGTCCCTCCTAAGGCTGAGAGGTTCCACATCGCCTTAGAAAATGAGATTGTCGACAAGCCTCAACGCCATTCCTTGCACGGAGTCGAAGGAGTCAAGCTGGTATGCAGTCACTCCGGCAAAAAGGTGACAGCTTTACTCTATGTGGGGTCAAACCTGTGCCTAATTAATAAATAAGGAGTCACTGCTCCTCAGTGAAGTACTGCTTTGCCCTGTTGAGCAGTCTAAGTTTCTTTGCCAATTTAACCTTGTCCTCCAAATGACTACGGTACTGGACGTCCCTGTAGATATCGACACCAAGGATCTCAATACTCAAAAAAATGGTAAGCGGTGTGTCGAGGAATTGCGGCGCTACAATAAATGGGGATCACTTGTATCTCCGTGGGGATGAATTGGACTAGGTTTTGTCGTCCCTAATCAGATACTACAGAGCGAGTAGTCTCGATTACAGGCACAAGTTGTTCGCCTTGAATACTTAATTAATTTTAATAGGTATACTAAAATCTATTCCATACTATGCTAAGGTTAGGTCTAAATGGTAAGAAAAACGTCCTAATATGATTATAAAATTAACGGTACCTATTATTTTATTCCAGATGTATACGCCAATGATGATTATAATATTATATTGAACTTGACTAAGCAAACGTACGAGTACCAAAGGCGTTATTATGGAATTGAAAGTGTTTTTGTGGTATTAATACACAAACGTTTTGTTATAAAGTTGCTAAATTACCAAGGTGCAGGATTCTCGTAAGTTTTTACATTCATTTTTATCTTCCCAGCGTTAGAGGTTAGCACGATATCTTCGATATTTTTAGCAAAAAGAATAATCCAGTTAGTTTGTGGGCAACGGGGGTAGCCGCTATTGACGCAATCGGGGGATAATCAAGCTTGTAATTTAGAGCCCGGGGTCCGCTCTCCTGCGGTTTCTTCCCCTCTTATATACTTTCACGGGAGTCACTACCATCAGACTCGAAAAACTTGAGAGGAAAATTGAATTTGAACTGGGGAAATGACAAGTATCGCCACTAACTCGCTTTCACGATTGAAAACTGTCGCCCAAATTATCTACAAGCTTATTGTATTTATAAATCAAATAGGATAATAAGATCAGTAGATCGTATTTTATACAATGACAACAATACTCGGGTCGATTTTCGCTGTGCGGCTAGTCGCTTTACTAAACAGCTCGCCAATCCACTTCATTTTAGGCCCTCATTCAACCCCGCATTTTGTGGATCTTGTGTCAAGTCGGAATCAAGACCAATACCTACATAGCTCGTATCGAGGTAAATGTTTACTGTGCTTGTATATTGTTCTGTGTTATCACAATGCAGCATTAAACAATGGCTAGCACTATACGTCATATATTTAATTAATTGTAATTTACCTACTAAACTTGTTGTAGTTGCGGATACTCGAAAAACGACTATTTTACACATTCAGAAATTGTCAACGAAGATGGCATATTGAACTCCATTGTTGAAGTAAGGATGACACTAATTTTATTCTTCTTATTTAATAAACATCCAGAACAAAAAGTCTCAAGACTGAGGAAAAAATATATTTTTGTTAATAGTAACTTATTTTACTAACAACAAAAATGTATTTTTCCTCAAATATAATGAACTTTTGTAAAATATATTTGTTGGCAGCAAAATTTATATTTTGTTCATTCATTCACTCGTACTTTTCCACATTATTTTTAATATGTATTAGATCTGACCGGTTTCGCCTTACAGCCTCCTCAAAGGTTTACAATACCAAGTGCCATCAATCAACAGTATAAATAGTCTTTATATTTTGTCACCGAACGTTGGTATTCTAAATGGTAGATTTACTGCCAATTATGGTAGATCGATCTGTTGCCAGTTCAATCATTCAAAACTCAACTCTCATTCAACAAAATCAAGAAATAACCTTTCATAGATGAAAGTGCTTAAACCAACTTTCACGCTGTAGTGATCCCCCCCCCCCCCCGTTTTTTAAACCAATTTTTTTTCGGGAATTTAGAACGGGGGAAATCACGACTAACTCGCTTTCACGATTGAAAACTGTCGCCCAAAATATCTACAAGCTTTATATTTATATATCACATATAGTTTTATTAGGTAATATTTTTTATAAATTTTATTAAATAAGGGTGTTAGCATAATTTTGTATACTTAAACCATTTATCTGGCTACCCTACTCACCCGGCGGTGAGTACGGTAACCAGAACTCACTGGAGAGTTTTTGTACTGTAAGTGGGAAGACCAAAATCTTCTTCTGCTTTGACTTTTACACTGACGGCACAGAAACTCTTGTGCTTACAGGGTTGGCAGCGCGAGTGTGACTCCCTTGGTGTTGCACACGTCCATAGGCCACGGTAACCACTTTTCATCAGGTGGGCTGTGTGCTTGTCTGCCAACGGTAGTATAAAAAAAAATACTTTACTATTACCTGTACAGGCGGGTCGGTACCGATCATGGTGCAATTATAATTACTATGGATGTTTATGCTTCCTACTTTTATATAAATGTGTGTATGACAATAAATAATTCTCTCAGGTTACATCGGCAACAGAGGACATGACTGGTGAATGGAAATGCCGTATAAAGCGAAACGACCGTACAACTGATTTGATCATTACTTTTAAAGTTCGCGTAAAGGGCGGTCCCCAAAGTACGTTTTTCATAATAATAATAATCCATACTAATATTATAAATACGATAGTAGCTATGTATTTTTGTCTGTCTGTCTGTCTGTTACACTTTCACGTCTAAATCACTAGTGAAATTTAGTACAGAAATAGGCTAGTGCTCTCTATATAGGCTACTTTTGATCGCGAAAAAGATGGGTCAAGTAGGGGTGCAAAGTTTGTATGAAAGTTCATCATTTTTGAACCTGTGTGTATCCGCAAGCGGAGCCGCGGACAACAACTAGTAATAATATAAATTTGAACGTTTGTAAAGATGTTTGTTTTATTTATTTTTTTATCTAGGACTCGCCAACTTGACTTCACCCCGCCTGATTGTAAGCTAAAGACAATGTCTCAGGAAAGAAGGTCACCATTACAGACACTAAGTAATGTTACAATGGTGACACTCAGTTTGGCGGCCTCATCAGATGCTTTTTCACGCCCCACTTAAAGAACCCGGGACTGTAGAAAAAAGGAAACACGTGAGCTGGTAATGAATTCCAGGTATTGGTGGTGCTGTAAAAAAAAAAGTCTCCGTACCGCTGGGTTCTTGCTCGGATATTCTGCAGTGTGTGAGGGTGACATCTAAGCCCTGCACGTGTTTTCCTGTTTAGGAAAGGAGCGGGTGTTAGACAATCACGCTCTAACGGCTGAACGGAATCTAGCTGGCTACATAAACATACATGCAAATATATTAGACATACACATATAGGTTTTCAATATATACCTACGCAACACATTGTAGTATAATCCTACGCAAGACCAAATGATAAAGTCACAAAGAACACAGATAGTGTTCTTTTATTTTTTTTTGTATTATCTTATATTATATTATTGTGTATTATATTTTATCATCATATAGAAGTCAAAATAGAATTGGGTGGATTTGCACGTGATGCCGTGGTGTCGACATCGCCAGAGGACGCATATGAAGAGATCATCCAATACTCCTATTGGCACGGTGAGACGGTGGACCTGGTCTGTTCAAATGAGCAGGAGGATGGCAAGATATATTTACGCTATTATAATGTAAAAGGTGACCGTTTTTCTTTTATTATTTTTTATTTTATATCAATTAGATGGCAGACAAGCACACGGCCTACCTGATGGAAAGTGGTCACCATGGCCTATGGATGCGTGCAATACCAAGAGAGTCATACTCACGCTGCCAACCCTGCAAGCATTGAGTTTCTGTGCCGTCAGTGTAAAAGATAAAGCTGGACAAGCTTTTGGTATTTCTGACTGACAACACTACAACCCTCCAGTGAGCTCTGGCTACCCTACTCACCGCCGAGAATACAACACAAAGTTATTATGGCCACGGTATTCTGTACGGCGGAGGTACTTTCCCAGTAGGACTGCTCAATTGGACGGAAATACCGTCGTGTCTTAACCTCCTATGTATTTGTAATACAAAATTGTAGTTAGTAACCGGAGATGACTCTGGATCAGCCGAGGTGCAAGGAACCTTTGGCATTCTCACCTCCAGCGTCGGAAAAGCCAAGATGGTATGTAGTTTTAGTCGGTTCGAGTCCGAGATATGTGGAGGGGGTATCCGCTGCGGGTGTGCAAAAAATGGGTTCTTATGATTGGGTTTACAGGAATCAATCAGGGAAAATGTTCCGTAGTGTTCCGTTGTCTCAGGAGACAAGTGGGGACCTGAATGTTCATGTGGATGATAAATACGAGTAGTTTGAACGTGTCCACTGAACGTTTTATCAATTTTTACCATACCTTATATAAACATACAAATATTTATCATGTGAGTTATCTAAATTATAATATAAAACAATACAAAATATACCTAAACAATCCTGCAGGTTCAGGCATCCAAGAATTCCTCCCCTTCGATGTCAACCGGGAGGGTGGCCAGAAGGCTAGCGGCATTGCCACGTTGAATAGCAATACCAATCCTTTGCGCTAGGAATAAACCAGCCTTCTGGTCACGGGTAGCGTCAATTAAACGTTTAGAAATGTCTCTAAACTACAGACGGGCACTTGGACCTCATGATCCCAGCGTCTCGACCCCAAACAGCTCAAATATGTAATTACCACTTATATATATCTACTATACTTGCGCTGATTGAGGGTCTCTGCCCACGCAACAGCAGCGAAGGCGGAGTTTGGAGTCCCTGGAAGATGTGAAGGCGCAAGGGTGTTAGCACATGTTGCATTCCACACCAAATGCCTTCCCATCTTCCAAGGAACCAATGACTTCCCATCTGGCTTCTTGCCATCGTCGCGCGCCAAGCCAATAGCTTCTAATATGGCTGGAGTGCCAGTGGTGACAAGAGCCCGACGGATTATGTCATTAATATAACCGTGCTGCGACAGCCGTCTGGCACGCCTGCTGCAAGAGAGACCATGGTGTCGAAGGTACCATAGACGGCCTCTGTGGCATAGCGGTAGAATGCTCGACTGCTACGCAGGGGGCGCGGGTTCGAGTCCCACTCAGTGCAAATATTTGTATGCATGAATATGTATATTTGCATTGGTCTGGGTGTTTCTGTGTATAATATGTATGTATGTATAATTTACAAAAAAAAAGTATCTAAATATGTTTATCCGCATTCTAGATTCCATAACACAAGATAGTTAAGCTATGCTTACCATGGGTCTAGATAGTGTTGTGTATAATGTTGTAGAATATTTATTATTATTTTCCGTACACCAGTGCATTTCAAAAGACGAAGCACTAATACAGTGTCTTACATTTTTTGTTTATAATTTTAGATAGGGGCTTAGTACCTGTAATAAAAACAGCTAAACTATTAAAGGGCGATAATATAATCTTTCAAAAAACGATGTACACCAAGAACAATTACGACATGGTTGACTGCACATATGTCACAGAGAAGGATCAGCTCGAGTTTTCATATAGAGTGTTCTTTGTACTTAGACCTACTCCGTCTAATAGTAAGTAAACTTTTTTTTTATTTATATATAGCCGAAATTCTCGTTTTGAAGCGACGACGCTCTGAAGCCAGTTCTGAAAATTCTTACAAACTAAATTTACAGAAAAGTGACCATACGAAAGAAATTAATTAAATTACATTTAAATTCGTTTATTGTCAGACCATCGATCCATAGTGTTAGTAACAATTTAACTTAAGAACTAATGTTAGTAATAAATACATATGAATAACAACACTCCACTATCTGTGGCACGTGTGGAGTGTCATCCAGTGTTGCAACAAGGGAGAGTCCCACCTATCCTTAAACACACTCAGGAGCTGCGGCGGAGTCGTGCCAAGGCAGAGGCCGAACGCTTTCTAATATATAGCATTACATTGTACAAATGTAATAATAAATAATAATAATAATCTTAATTAGAGCAAAGAAACACAATACAGATAAACACAGATTGTGACGATGATAGCTGCAAAAGTATACACTGTATCGCAGACTTCCACGCCACTCCCCTAATAGGAAGGAACCTAAAATTATTGTTCCAGATTTATTACTATTCAATGTAAGAAAATAGAAGATTTATTTTATATCAATCAATCAATTAGCCCACTGCAGTCCACTGCTGGACATAGGCCTCACCCAATGTGGACTCGTTTGCTCCAACGGCCATCGGTCCTTCGACAAACGTGGCCAGCCCACTGCCACTTCAACTTGCTTATTCTGCGGCCTATGTCCGTAACTTTAGTTTTATATAGGACACGTCAATTGGATGTCACCTTGCCTGATAGTAAACCATAGGCAATGTCTTAGGAAAGAGGGTCACCATTACAGACACGTATCATGTGTCAATGGTGGTGCTCAGCTTGATGGTCTCATCAGATGCTTTTTCACGCCCCGATTAAAGGACTCCGGGTGTGTACAAAGACGGAAACACGAATGAAATATATTATTTAATTTTCAGGTGACATGAAAATTGTTATAAATGATTTACAGCTGATACCAGAAGATACAATTACATACATAGGAAATAGCCTATATCACTATATATACTTTCCGGACGAAATATTGACAATTAAATGTGAATTGTCCAAAGATGGCGTCTGGGATCTTAATTTTTACAATAAAGGGTTTTCAAATAAACCATTGAATGGCGTAGTCAGGTTTGAAGGTACATAATAATTCGATAATAAACTTATTTATATCTTTTTTTAATAGGTTTAAGGCCTAAACTATACAGCAAAGTCATAAGACAAGCCTAAGGCGTGCCTAAATCTTGGTCCACACCGAATTATACGAATGCGACGCTTTAAACATTACACAGCTACGGTATGGTGCCTCATGATAGTCTGTTCTGCGTCGCTAAAAAGGGAGATTAGACATCTATTCTGTGTTACAGCGGCGTGCAAGAGCTAAACTCACGTCGAGTACTATTCAGACCATCTTCTCGCTTTACGCCTTACTGTCTCCATATATCTTCTGTATTTTCTGTATAATTTAGGCCTAAGAGCACACCACATAACATAACATAAACTGCCTATATCCCCGAAGGGGTAGCCAGAGGTGCTAGCACCTACATTTCGCCAGTTTATGTTTAGGTCCCAATGCAATAGGTGGCGAGCCTATTGCCATTAACCGGGCACTTATAAACCTGCGATAAATACACACATAATTTCGAAAAGCATCGAAAAGTCATTGGTGTGTGCCATGGTAAAACCTGTGATCGAACCCGAGACCTCGTCTCAGCAGTCCATTACCCACACCACTAGACTACCGCGGTTAGATTAGATAAGCGAGCACACCACAATTATGATAATACTCTCATGGAGGAATGGTCCGAGAGAAACTACATCTCAATATTAAAATCCAATAGTAACTCCACAAATAATTGGGATTGCAGTTAATGAATAAAATGTTTTCAGAAATGGGAAAAAGAACTGTAATATACTCACAAAAGTCTATTTATATAAGGCAGCCTGTAATATGCACTGCGGTTCAAGACGAACAAATGAAGCTCGTCGCACACATATACCTCATAAAACGTAAGTATTAAGAATAAATGTCATGCTATTCAAGCAGAACACCTAAAGTATAATGATGTTGCCGTATTTTTCTCATATGTACTCAATACTCAATACTTTTATTGCGTTCCATAATGTAGTACAGTTGTTCAGGTTAAAATTATTGTTCCAATTATGGACCCTGTCGGGCACAGCACAATGTTTGGAGAGAGGAAGAGTTTGTCATACACAATATGTTCACTCTTAATTCCAGTTTTTTAATATTATTTATTATATTAAATTTTAATCTTATTTATCACATACAAAACAACCAAAACAAATACACGACACAAACTCGCGATCATGTCGCGTCAAACAACCCACTCCGCATCGTTCCCGGCGGAAAGGTGCCCATGATGCTGGCCGCGTTGCCCCACTGAATCGCAATAGCCAACCTTTGCCCCAGGAACGAGCCGGATCGGAAGTCACCGCCATGGTCGTGGATGCGGCGGCCAATTCCCGCGATCAACATCTTCGTGTCCGACCCCCAACTGCCCATAGTCTCCACCGCAATGGGCACAAAATAATATTGTGGCTCCATTGCGGCGTATTTCGCCCTTTTTTGCTCGCGGCGTCCTCAGCCGCCGCCGCCGGGGCACCGATGGTGCGACCAAGATGCGTGGCCGCGACTGTGCTGACGCATGTGGCGTCCCACACCAAGCACCTGCCGTTTTTCCACGGCACCAAAGTGAGACCATCAGGTCGCTTACCGTCTAATCTGCAGAGACCCGGGGGCTCCAGCACGCATAAATTTAAATGACTTTTTAATATAAGTGTCATTTTAGTCGTTTTTGTCGGTTCGACCCAAAAAGAAAAGGACAAAAATGTTGTGGCGATGCCACATGTACCCAGTAAAGGATATAATGATAATGTCAATATAGAATGTTAAGTAATACATACACAATTTATAGAATTTGAAAATACATTGGGTTGATTTTTTATCAGTGTAATATTAATATGATATGTCAAATGTCAACGATGTTTTTTCAAGGAGAGCGTCCAAAGGTGTACGTATTAGGGCTCAATGTAAAGGATGTGATCAGCCAGTACACTGACTCGATTAAGGTTTGGGTCATCGACTACTTGTTCAGTGCGGGACAGATGTTGAATATCACGTGTGTAGGCCGGAACACAGGATCCCTTCAGTTTTTCGAATGTAAGTACTTTCACGCTTGCAAAAGTGTATTAACACCCAAATTTCGCCAACTCGTCAATTACCAGCTCACGTGTTTCCTTCTTCCTACAGTCCCGGGTCCTTTAAGCGGGGCGTGAAAAAGCATATGATAAGGCCGTCAAGCTGAGTGTCACCATTGTCACACGGTATGTGTAAGTAATGGTGACCCTCTTTTCTGGGATTTTGCCTTCAGCTTACCATCAGGCAAGGCGAAGTCCAATTGACGTGTCCTATATAAAAAAAAAAAAAAAAAAAAAAAAACTATGATTTTCGGCCCCACATATTAGGCGGTGAGCCTATTTAAGCGGGCAGTTCATCATGGGCCCTTTATGACACCCACGGTAGGACATGATGTGGCCCTATTCTCGACCAACAAAGATCAGCTACAGTAAAAGCACTTCTTCTTCTGGCAAAAAATAAACCATAGGAGAAGAAAGTACAAGGTTTTTTGAAATAGAAGAAAAATTTGTACCGGTTTTATCTATAGCTTTTAAGCATTAGAAGTATTATTCTCAATTTTGGAAGATAATTATTGCAAGAAAGGTAACTTTACGAATTACAAAAATCTTAGAATCTTTTTTCTACAATGTTTTATTTAATATTTCAAAAAATGTGTTATGATGAGGTATCATAGCGAAATTTCACAAAAATATTGTATTTTTCTATAGCTTCAGAAATACAAAACAACTCGGTAGTAGCTCAGAACATTAGCAAGATATTTGCTTCGGGGGACAAGCACCACGAAAGTAAAATAATTTGCCAAGACGGAGATAATGGACAAGTAATCATTAAACTTCATCGAAAACCAGTGATAACTCCACCAAGACATGGTAAATCTTATTAACGTACCTTTACATCTTTGAATATATAATAATTTAGACAGGCTCTGCGGCGTGGCGGCAGTGAAGACGGCTGCTATGCAGGAGGCAAGGGTTCGATCCCCGCTCAGTGCAAATATTTGTATGCATTTGCATTGGTCTTTTTTTTATTTTGTATACCACTTAGACAGACAAGCAAACGGACCTGATGGAAAGTGGTTACCGTGGCCTATGGACATTTGTAACACCAGAGGAGTCACAGCCGCACTGCCAACCCTGTAAGTACAGAGTTTCTGTGCTGTCAGTGTAGAAGACAAAGCAGGACAAGCCTTTAGTCTTCCCACTGACAGCACAAATTCTCCAGTGAGCTCTGGCTACCCTACTCACCGCTGGGAACACAACACAAAGTTATTATAGTCGCGGTATTCTGTAGGGCGGAGGTACTACCCCAGTCGGACTGCTCAATCGGGCGGAAATACCGCCGTGTCCTACCTCCTCGAGAGTTACCTTGTGCGCACTCGGCCCTCTTGTAGGTAGACACAGTATAATATATAAATACTAGCTGACCTGGCAAACTTTATTTTGCCATATAATGTTAAGGGTGGACAACCCTTATCATTTAGGGGGATGAAAAATAGATGTTGTCCGATTCTCAGACCTAAGCAATTTAACAATTCATGAGAATCGGTCAAGCCGTTTCGGAGGAGTTTAACCACAAACACCGCGACACGAGAATTTTATATATAAGATGTATTTGTATGAATTATCTACTTTATGTATATATTTATTTAGTACATGTATATGTATTTGTATGTCAGTATTTATATTGATATTTTTTTGTGTAAAGTCGTATATTACTTTTCTCTCTTTCTTTTGTTTTAATACACTATCTATTTAAGTTTAGTCGGTAACTACACCACATCTTTTGTTTTTATAACATTACTATCCATCCCAAGGTTGCCTGGAAGAAATCGCTTCAGCGAAAAGGCCGCCCATTGTACATTGAACTGTATACATGCTACCTACTTGTCCTACTGTAAATCTGTTGGTTGCCTAGGCAACTATAATCTTTTTAATTGAAATATTATTAGGACTTATTTCAGTGCCTTCGGAGCTCATTGCTTTTGCTACTGTAGTGTTAACAACGCTTATCACAGTGCTCGCAGCGCTGTGGAAGATACACACCGGTAAAAAGAAAATGGAACAGGTACGTATAAGCCTTTTGATATCATCTTCAGGGTACTACATACTTACAAGGTGGAGCTGGGTGGAATAGCTTCAGCACCCCTAGACGAGTGGCACAATAGAATAATCAATGTATATGATTTGAGAAAATCGCGAGTGGATACAGTAAGCATAATGGTGCTTGCAATATCGGAAACTCGAAACAATGCAACATGGTAAATATCCCGATTATTTTGATACTGAAGTAGGTAGGATAGAGAGGTAGGACACGGCGGTTCTTCCGCCCAATTGAGCAGTCCGACTGGGGAAGTACCTCCGCTCTACAGAATACCGCGGCTATAATAACTTCGTGTTGTGTTCCCAGCGGTGAGTAGGGTAGCCAGAGCTCACTGGAGAATTTGTGCTGTCAGTAGGAAGACTAAAGGCTTGTCCTGCTTTGTCTTCTACACTGACGGCACAGAAACTCTATATTTACAGGGTTGGCAGCGCGACTGTAACTCCTCTGGTGTTAGAAACGTCCATAGGCCACGGTAACCACTTTCCATCAGGTGGGCCGTGTGCTTGTCTGCCACCTAAGTGGTATAAAAAAAAGGTACACTATTCTCCATAGGTTTCTAAGCTATGTGGCACTTTTGAGAAATGGTTTCAGATATTCGCGTGTCACTCTTGACGTACAGTACTTTAACACGTTGGTTGTCCACCATATTGCTACCATGCTCCATAGAAATTTACTGATCCCACCACAAATATTCAAAGTATCAACAAGTAAATGTTTAAAGGAATCGAAGCTCACTTTTAGGGTATTGTTTTGCAG
Organism: Eilema griseolum; assembly: GCA_963662185.1. NCBI lineage: Eukaryota > Metazoa > Arthropoda > Insecta > Lepidoptera > Erebidae > Eilema > Eilema griseolum. The sequence continues at coordinate 2,092,006 of OY759246.1, forward strand.
ATTTTTCGACAGTCATCTTTGAATGTTTTTTTGTTGAGAGCACCCTCAGTTGACACATTCGCAATATACTTGAATAAATATATCTGCTGTTACTTGAGTGTGTTTGAGAGTTTGAGTTATAAAATAATAATAGTTTACCAATTTTAGGAGTCCCTCAGAAGCTAGTTAGTAGTTAGGTATTAGCAAGTAACTATGAAGTATATTCTGCACTTCAACATAACTTTGATTCTGGTTCCCAAAAAAAAAACACACAGCAGCACCCCAAAAATTGAGCTTCGCATACAACCGGTGACGCTCACGATCACCAACGTGTTAAGGGTTACAGATTGCGTTTAGTAGAATGTCCTAAAAATTATATTTATTTATTTCAGTCAGGCGAAAAGTTACTGTCTGAATCTCCTATTCCACCATATCCAGCGCAGTGGGATTTGATACCAGAATACAATATGAATACTGAAGAATGCGGAAATCATCAAAATGAAAGCGTCGAATGCCTGTTTGTCGTCGATGAATACATTAGAAAACTTAACAACACTAAAACTAATTATACAGATACACGTGCAGTGCATAATGAAGATCTTAGTCTTCTAAATCCAAGCTATAGCAAATTTTTAAATCAAATGAGTGAGTGTTCAGAGTTGTCAAAAGATAAACAAATTTATGATTATGTATATGCTAAGATTAGAAAATAGTTGCAAACAAAACCACAGTTGTAAATAAACATTCTTTATTGCACACCAAAATACACAAATGAACAGAGATTTTTATACATTTTAATGTACAATGTGCGGCCTTATTGCAAACAACAATCTCTTCCAGGCAATCTTTGGATGGACAGCAGTGTATAGAAATAAAACATGGATTTATGTTGTAAAAAAACCATTAATTCATATTTCATAGACTACTTAATAAAATTACTCAAATTAAATAACAACAAACATAAATACGTTTACACTACATACAATACCTACATACAATACATATAATAACTATATACTTACCTACAATATACTTAAATAATTTTTTTATCAGTGTCAATATTAGCTTTAAAATACATTAAGTGTAAATAGACAAATATATAAAGAAATACAGTGAAATAATAAATAAATTTATGTTAACTAAAAAAAACTTAAATAAAAGAATAACTGAAAGTTAAAAATTGCGTATTGTTGATCTTTTGACTTATGAGAAAAAAATATTTGAGAGCACCCAAATATCTGCAAGCGGACATCCTAATTACCTTCTTGGAATTCTTTTTGCTAGTGTACGTGGGGCGCACTATAAGTTTCTGGAATGAATATGAAAAAATACTATTAAAGGGAGGAAATTAATTTTGTAAATTTATTGTTTTTCAAAATAATCTCCCTTGGCGTCTATGCACTTTTTCATTCGATCAAACCAGTTTTGAAAACTTTTGTGCCACTCCTCTGTGGTGACCTCTGAAACGTGTTTTTCATACTCCTCGACAGCCTCTTCTGGTGATGAAAATCGTTGGCCGCGTAATTGGTTCTTAATTTTTGGGAACAGATAAAAGTCACAAGGTGCCAGGTCGGGACTGTATGCAGGATGACTCATGAGTTCTACATTTTTCGCCTTCAAAAAGTCGTTTGTCTGTCTGGCCGTGTGAGAACTAGCATTGTCGTGGTGCAGGATGATACGGCGTTTACGGTTATTTTTACGGAGTTCGTCAATAACTTCCGGCAAACAAATGGTCGTGTACCAGTCACTATTCACAGTACGACGATTTTCTAAAGCAACAGTAGCCACGTGTCCAGTTTTATTAAAAAAAGAAGCAATCATCCGCTTAGATGCACTTTTCACGCGCGCCACTTTGGTTGGTTTCGGCTCATCTTGAAAGACCCATACGCTCGATTGCTGCTTTGTTTTGGGATCGTAGCAATAAATCCATGTTTCGTCACCTGTTACTATGTCCCACACCAAATTTGACGCACCTTCGTTGAATCTGGTAAGCATGGCACTGCACCAAGTGACGCGGTCCGTTTTTTGATCCTCGGTCAAGTTATGTGGGATCCACCGCGAGCACAGCTTTCTCACACCCAAATGTTTGTGTAGGATTGATTGTATTTGACTCATGCCTATTTCTAAGGATGCGCGAATTTCATGGTAGGTCACATGCCTGTCTGTTTCAATCATACGGCGCACAGCATCGATGTTTTTGTTGGTCACAGCGGTGAACGGCCGACCATCGCGAGATTCGTCACTGAGATTGATACGACCACGCTTGAATTCTGCAAACCAGCTATAAACAGTCGTCTTGCATGGAGCTTCATCGCCAAAAGCTGTTTCAAGCCGAGGGATGCTCTGTTGAGCCGTCAAATTACACTTAAAATCGTAGAAAATCATACTACGAAAATTTTCCCGAGTTAAATCCATGTTGATGCAGACACACATTTTTTTAAATGGCGCCACAAGGTAAAAACAAAAGACAGTCAGATGAAACAAACTGTATTCTACAGCCAAAGAGTTCTATTTTCAAATGTTGTAATAAATTTTTAAATATTGTTTATGTAAGTGGCCAGTTCCGGAAACTTTTAGTGTAACCTATGTATTCGTATCGACTACTGCTGCCCACTATCCACCGCGCCCTATTCAACTGTGCAATTCTCTAAGTATTCAGCGTCGAGCGCAACGCTGCAATTAACTTTGGTCATTGGTTGGACTGGGTGACGTCACTGAAGATAGACCAAAGAAAATCTCTATGAAGGTCGATTGCAGCGTATTCGCAGCGCTGCGCTCTGCCCTGAATGCTTAGAGAATTGCACAGTAGTGGAAAAGTGTTCTTGTCATCTTCATTTTCTTTTGTTTTTTTTTTTGTAATAAAACATTGTGTTGAAATGCCATAAATAACAGGTACAGGTAAGTACTTAATAATTACTTGCAAGTGTAATATATTCTTATGAATTTGCTCACGATAACCTGCACCTCACCCTTCCTTTCTTATATCCTTATATTTTATCAAATTCAAAGTCTCTTTGTGTATGTCTGTTAGAGCGTGATCCACCAAGGAAAGATTCTCATTACACGATACACAAAACAGATATTTTTAATATACTGCGTGACTCAACGCACAGACGAGAAAGCTACACAGGGGCAACACCTCTGCAGCGCAATCGATGATACAATCACAATATCAAAGATAACAATACAAATATAAATATGTATTCGCCACGGTCTGCCTACCGCTTTGACGTAACGCGCGCAGTTCGAAAGCTCTTACTTACAATAACGCAATAAATATACAGTGCTATATATGTAGATAAACATATACATGTATATGAACTGTACATTCGTAAATGTACAAGTTTATTTTTATATTATTTTAGAGCTTTGTATTTTTCCTTTGCCTGAAGCCGAAAAAAGGCAGGTCTGGTATTGCTGGTTTTATTTTAAAAAGACTTTTTTTATATTTCTGAGTATAAAACGTGCTATGTTCGGCACGAGCAGGCTTTATGACTAAACTAACAATTTGAATGTAACCAACTTTTTCGTGTGAAAACGCTGTGATGATGCGACAATAGTGTGCTTTTTGTAATATTATATCATCTGTATGACAGTAATCAAATATGGCGCACTGGTCGAGTATCTATGACCGAATAGATTAGACTAACTACCTGTGTAGCGCATGGCAGACTACCTGTGTACCGGGTGGCGTAGCAGTAGAGCATAGACTACCTGTGTAACGGATGGCGTAGCAGTTGAGCAATAACTACCTACGTAGCGCAAGGCGTAGCAGTAGGGCGTTTAAATTTTAGCGTAGCTCTAATCTCTGACACACTATGCGCTATACAGATAGTCTGTTGCGCGAGGGGTATGCATGTGAACCTCACCTTCGGCAACCGGAAATGACCAACAGGCGCCGTGCGTTTTATTCGGTTCGAGTCCGACATAACTTGAATTCGTATGTAAAAAAAAACAGAAAAGGTAGTCTGTTATGCGCTACATACGTACTCTTAGATTTGTAGATTATTCGCAGATCTTTTAAGACAGTTACCCTGTCTATCAAAAACTAAATTAGGAAAGGAACTAAGAACCCAAGGAACTAACAATCTGTAAGAGGTGACAATGGCATATGAGACTTTACATACGAGTAGATACCGATCTCCTTTACTTATCTCGACAATTCTCTTTTTTAATAAAAAGATATTCAACCCTTTGGTTGGGTCCAGCACGCGATGGCCCTTGGAGAATTTTAATTTATCATGGGATGGGTTATGTGCACTTTATATACAAATAATAGTAATGAACCGACACCGTAGCTGGACTATTGAAAAATGAGAATGTTGTAGGAACTAGGGTATTAGATTTAATTAAACGTCAAGACTCTTTAGTTGCAAAAGGTTCAAATCTCTTAAAATCCAAACAATAAAACCTCCGATTTGCAAAACATCTACATGATAAATTGTACAAATTGCAAAATAATCAAATTTCAAAACATCCATGATAACGTTAGCAAAGAGGAACGTAGTAGAAATAAACCTGAAAAAAGTTAATATATTGCTCTCGGAGATGTATGTAGTAAAGTCAGTGATCACCGTTTTGTCTGTTAGTTACCTAATATCAATATTATATAGGATATTTTATTCCATGCGAAACTTCCTACGAATAAACTATTATATTTTTTTTTTTATAGCACTTGGTTGGCAGACAAGCACACGGCCCACCTGAAAGTGGTTACAGTGGCCTATGGACGTGTGCAACACCAAAGGAGTCACAATCACGCTGCCAACCCTGTAAGCACAAGAGTTTCTCTGCAGTCAGTGTAAAAGACAAAGCAGGACAAGCTTTTGGTCTTCCCACTGACAGCACAAAAACTCTCCAGTGTTTTTGTCTATTTTCCGTTTCTCGGAAATACCTATAGGCCTATAGACGCATCCAACATCAGGGGCGCTACACCGTCTTTTTATTTCAATAAGATTATATAGAAAGAGAGAATGAAAGATACAATTGTTGCTACTTATACAAAAAAAAACCGCAGGACCACTGACAAAAAGAAGATTAAATAATAAAATAATGAATAAGAAATCGAAAAGGAATGGAAAATAAATAACAGTTGTCAGTGTTGTCACAATGCAAGGAAGGCACACAAAGCATACGGCTGTAGCAACAGGAACCCAGTTCAATATTGCTCTTTTGTACCTTTCCAATTGCCACGATCCTGGAATAAGCCTTTCGCTTCGTCTACTTTCTTGTTCTGACTCTTCTAACCCCAAAAGGAAATACCGATATCATAGATTCCAATACCGCTGCAATAGTTTTCGTTATCCGCACTTTTTTTATAGTCCGAATATCCCCTCGCGTACCCCCTCAGTTGGCAGCAATGGTAATCTCGGACGGTGTCAATGGTAACCGAAGTTGAGATTGTCACTTGCATATCTCTCGCACCCCTGCTGACCAAGGGTTAATACATGCAAGCCGCCGGTTGCGGATACTCTATCTTGACCTAGGTATTTAAACTATCATGGTCACTGACATCAGTATCAGAATAAAAAAAACAACAGGGAACAAGCTAAAACAAAATCGCGAGTGGATACAGTGAGCATCGTATGTCGTGAACGTGATCGAGATCGGGTTCGAGTTTGTAGTGAGAGTGAAACCAATAGTAGTGCAGATACGCGTAGTAAAAGAACTCGAAAGAGGGTAGATCGATATAATTACTCCTAGAAGAAAAAACTTTTTCTTTGTTCACCGCCACTAGGTTCTCCAGTTCCTCCGTGATCATGGTGCTTGCAACAGCGCCGAAATATCGGAAACTCAAAATAATTAAACATGGTAAATATCCCGTTTATTCTGATACTGATATCTTGACCTAGCTTTCGTCTTCGATCTGAGTGACATACGTATGCCTAGGTCTACCCTTACCAGTCTGCTAAGTCCCCATCGCTACATAAATCTGTTCCGTCCATCCTCTCTTTGTCCAAACCATCTAAGCATCCCGTAATTATTTATTTTCAGGAAAAGTACCTATATGAAATTGATTACACTCCACGTAGGCTCTCATCTTAAATATGAACTTCTCGTGTCACAATGTTAGTTACCACATTCAGTATGTCTAAGAATCGGCTACTATCTATTTTTCATACCCCTAAGTGATAAGGGCTGTCCACCCCCAACATTTTTTTAAAATTCTTATATATATTTTTTATTTTTTTATGATATAGCATTAGAAAATACATACAACCCCGAATTTTCAACCCTCTACGATAAACCCCTATTTTTCCGTCGCGATTTTTATTTTTAATAAATTCCTTTAATTGTGATTTTTCTCAAATTGATTTTTTTTTTTGTGTAATAGTCCGTTTATCGGCAAAGGTTTTAGGCTACATATCATCACGCTACTACTTAAGAGAGCGGAGCAGTGACTATAAATGTTAATAAATCCGACAGATGCCTATGCGTTATTTGCAAAATTGAAGAAATACGGGCTCAAATATGAGGTTTTAAAATATGCCACGAGCGAAGCTGGGGCGGGTTAGGTAATATTCTTATAATATTGGAATATAAAATGCAAGTATATTCTTGAATACTTTAAACTAATCCCCTCCAAGATATCTGGCCAAATATTTTTCCAACTTTCCTTTATCCTACAATATCCAACTTCACGATGTTCTGTCACAGTTTGTAATATCTGAGGACATGTGCCGAGTAAACCTTTTTGTTTCTGTGTAGGCCTTTTTACAAATTTAATACCGACCAGCGGATTTACCATAAAATCTTTAAACAGGTCAATAATCGCACGGTTGTCATTTACTAAATGCACAAATAAACTTTGTGATCCCATATTAATATAAAGGATTACAAAGTTACATTTGCAGTTGGTAGTATTACAGCAATTCAATTATTGACCTGTTCATGGTACAGTCCCTGGACTTTGCTGCTCCGCAACTTGACAACAAAGGTCTAGTCAATCAAATTGGCATTGATATGTCGACTACACCGTGTGTTATCTCTCCTGACACATCAATAAACACAGGTAGTAGCTATGCGGTGCGGCCTATATTTTCACAACTATTCCGAAGAAATTCTTACTTTAATCAACTTCAATAGAGTAGTTTTCAGTAAAAAACACAATAAAACGATACACTGAAGGCTAAAAATAAACCGGCAAAGAACTACGCGATACACTATAATAGAACAACAAAACGTGTTCTTTGTTATAGGTTAAATGCTTAGTCATAAATTAATTTCAGGTCAATAAAACTCAGATAAAACGCATTGCAGTATGTACTTACGTAAGTTTGCTATATGCGGATGTCCAGAAACTACATCAACACACGTCAAAATAATGATTAAAAACAAAACAACACTAGTTAGAAAAAAAACTAAACACCAACAAATATTAGCAACGCTATATAAGTTAAAATCCAAACGGACACAAGAGAAAACTTCTTTTTTTTAAATATTGCACTAGTTCGATAGAGATCGCGGATATTCGCAACCGTCACGACAAACGACGACAAGCGACGGGCGTCAGGGTTGCGGGTAAAACGCGAACTGAAGATTGTTACCATGAGGGACGCGAGCAGTGGGGTGAAACGGGGTGAAGCGGGGGCGCAAACCCTAGCTTGAATGGACGCGACGTCCGTCGTCGCCGTCGCCTTGTCGGCTACGCATGACGGTTTTCCGTTCCACGATCACAGAAAACGCTCCCCTGACGCTGATGCCGACATTTCGCAATGAATGTTTCTCTAATTATTATGGCCTCATATTTTGAATATTTTCGTATTGCCTACAGCGGTAACGTATAATGAGTAAGACTTGAAACGCGTAAAATAACGAAATGGAGTACTAGGTACCAGAACCATTTTAATTATTCCTAATTGCGGAACTACCCTATGCAAGCTTTGTAGTCTGAATAGCATATTATGTCGTGATAGCTCGTAGCTCTTTATACTAGCATTGTTGAGCTTCTATTCTTGAAATATTTGTAAAGACGACCTTCATTGTCGGGTATATTGTAAAAATATCGTTCCGTGACCCTAGGCAGTTATTACAATTTTGCGAAACAGGGAAAATTGCGTCCCTAATTGAACCTTTCACTGAATGGGACTGGTCTTCTGCAACGTTTCATTACGTATAACGCGAACTGTAAATGTTAAGTAACGATAAATTAACTTTGCGAAGTTCGTTAATTATATTTTGGAATGTGTTGGGTAATACCCAATACCCATGTTAAGTTGGAAGGAAATTTGGATGTAGGTTGGCGTTAGATCCACATTTCGACAACGTCAGGCGCTTTCAAACTGTAACTTAGTAATATATTAACGCTTCTCTAATTTGTTCTAACGAGATATAATATTAAAGCTGGATTCCTTCAATGAATATAAACAGGTAGGTATAATTCAATTTAGCCTGCTTTCAATTTAACTTCCTTTAGCACACTACGTACGTACGTACAGTCACGCCTTTTTCCCAGTAGGGTAGGCAGGGACTACAATTATCCACTTGTCGCGATCCTAGCATACCTCTTTTGCTTCTTTTTTTATATTATACAACTTAGATGGCAGACAAGCACACGTTCCTCCTAATGGAAAGTAGTCACCGTGGCCTATGGACGTGTGCAAAACCAAGAGAGTGACACTCGCGCTGCCAACCCTGCAAGCATTGAGCATACTTCTTCTTCTTCTTCTGCTACATTCTTCAACATTCATATTCATAGTGCTGCGTGGTTTCCGGCAGAGTAGAATTAGGGCCACCCCATCTCTTCCCATGCGGTGTAGTACAAGGCGACTAAGGGATAGGGCTGTTTACCATCAGACAGATATTATACAGCCCAGACTCAGCCTCAGATACATGGCTCGAGTCAACAATAGTGTCCGGAATACGTCAAATGGCTCACTCCCTATTACGTGGGACCGAATACAATTATTGGTGAAATGTGAGTGTTAATTCATTTCTGCCTAACCCTCCAGGGACAAAGGCGTGATTATATGTATGTATGTAATAATTGTATGTAATATTGTATGTAATAACTCTTGATTTAGCCTTTCTTTAAAATGCCTTCGATGTGATTGTCATACGTACTCATGAGTCTACGTCGACCCCTGCCGGGTTGTCCATAGCACACTAAAGGGAATTTATTTTGTAAAAATGTAGGTAATAATGCAGTTTATTTCAGCTTGTTCTTGGTTCTAGCATTGCTTCACTGGCTCTTAGTAAATTGAATTTTTGCATCGTTGATATCCCGGCATAGTGTCAAGTTTGTAGTGAGAATGAAACCAGTGGTAGTGCAGAACGCGTAGTAAAAGAACTCGAAAGAAGGTAGATCGATATAATTACTCCTAGAAAAAACTTTTTCTCTGTTCACCGCCACTACTCCAGTTCCTCCGTGATCATGGTGCTTGCATCGGAAACTCAAAACAATGAAACATGGTAAATATCCCGTTTATTTTGATACCGATGTGAGTGACCGTGATAGTTTAAATACCTATATAGTGTCAAGAGTTTGTATTTCGAGCCAGCGAAGACTCAAAGAAACTTGTAAAAGTAATCTAATATGACATGATACATAAAGATGGCTTAGTGGTAACTGGGTAGGTTAACACATTGCAAGGTTAAGCAACACTAGCTAAGTCCCTCTTTGGAGCGTTACTATTCTTAAAACATTGAGACCCCTCCGTGCCTCGGAGAAATAGGTACGCTAAGCTGTCTCACAATAATATGCCGTGTAAGGTCGTGTAATAAATAGGTTGTAGGCGTAGGTTGTAATAATAATATTCATACATACATATAATCACGGCTTTATCCCCGGAGGGTCAGGCAGATGTGAATTAATACCCACATTTCACCAATCATTGAATTTGGTCACACGTAATAAGGGGCCGTATGCCGTCTTCCGGGCACTATTGTCGACTCAAACTATGAATATGAGACAGTCTGGTCTGTGTATATCTGTCTGATGTTAAACAGCCTTATCTCTTAGCCGCCTTGTACGAAACCGCATGGGAAGAGATGGGGTAGCCTAAATTCTACTCTGCCGGGAACCACGCGGCTAATGTTAACAGGAATTAATGCGATCCTGGTATAGGTACATACATACCTTTGGATTGCCTGACGTTTCAATCAGATTACACCGGACATGGTGATAGACTGACTGGCTCAGCGGTGCACTCAGTCTTCAAATTCGTGATGTGTTAGGTTCTTCATCTACCCTCATATTCACACATACCACACTCACAGAGACCCTGTGGCGTGGCGGTAGTGAACACGACTGCTACGCAGGAGGCGCGGGTTCGATCCCCGCTCAGTGCAAATATTTGTATGCATGAATATGGGTATTTGCACTGGTCTGGGTGTTTCTATGTATAATATGTACGTATTTACAAAAAAAAAAAAAAAAAGGAAGTATTTAAGTATGTTTTTCCGTATTCTAGATTCCATAACACAAGCTAGTTAAACTATGCTTACCATGGGTCTAGATAGCGTTGTGTAGAATGTTGTAGAATATTTATTTATTTTATTCTGTAATCAAACTGTCCGGTGTCTATCCGACTGCGCTGAAAAGAGAGGTTGCATGTTTTTATGACTAGATTCCATGTTGCCGATTATTAAACCTTTCTTTAGTTTAGTCAAAAACGTTATAACGGTCTGAATTTCAATCAAATCTGGAAACCTATTTCTTCCGAAAATGGTAGAGCTATATTTTCAAAAGACCGAATTAGACTGGAGATTTATTTAATAACCGTCTAAGTAAACTAAATATTAAGTTTATTATAGAAGAAATAAGCACAATTTGGCACGCACAATTGGTTGTAAGTCCAGAACACTTGCGTGACTAGGTTTGGTAATACACGATTCTGTAATAAAATATATATCACTAAAATATAAGTAGATATCTACCTACGCACATTACTTCTAATTAAATAATTATAAGGGTTATACATATCAAAATGAAAAAAACGGAACCCTACAAGATCACTTCGGTGTCCGTCTGTCTGTCTATTAATTCTCAGGAATACGTGGAGGTATCAATTTGAAATTCATACCATATACTCAGGTCAGGTCTATAACGGTGCAAAAATCATACTTCTAAGTCAAGCGCGAGTAGGGTTGGCAGCGCGAATGTAACTCCCTTGGTGTTACACACGTCCATAGGCCACGATAACCAATTTCCATCAGGTGGGCTGTGTGCTTGTCTGCCAACCAAGTGGTATAAAAAAAAGATAAAAATATTACGGTTTATGTAGCTTCAGTTACGGAACCCTAAGCGCGCGAGTCCGACTTGCACTTGTCCGACTCTTTTTATGTACATCACTATTGTAAGGACAAGATTTATACAGAACAAATTCCTTGGCAAATCCACAGGGAAGGTGTCATAATCACATCGGAGCGAAGCCAGGGTGCGTGTCTTGTGTACAATCAATAACTTTTAGCTCAGGACATTATATCTTGAAACTAAATCGCGAGACAAACGAAACCCTGGCGTCCGCAGATTGTTTTGTAATAATCTAAGCTTTTTTTCATTATACAATTTACACATTAGTTGGCTGACAAGCACACGGCCCACCTGATGGAAAGTGGTTACCGTGGCCTATGGACGTTTGTAACACCAGAGGAGTCACAGTCGCGCTGCCAACCCTGTAAGTACAGAGTTTCTGTGCCGTCAGTAGAAGACAAAGCAGGACAAGCCTTTTGTCTTCCCACAGACAGCACAAATTCTCCAGTGAGCTCTGGCTACCCTACTCACCGCCTGGGAACACAACACGAAGTTATTATAACCGCGGTATTCTGTAGGGTGGAGGTACTTCCCCAGTCGGGCTGCTCAATTGGGCGGAAATACCGCCGTGTCCTACCTCCAATGAAAAAGCTTGCTGAATTAGAGCTCGTCCACAACTGTAGCACCCCGTGCTATCCTTAATAGACACTCAAGAAACGTGCACTGCGTGTTTTCTTCTTCGTTATGTAATTTTTTTTTTTTTTTTTTTTTATATATATAGGACACGTCAATTGGACTTCGCCTTGCCTGATGGTAAGCTGAAGGCAAAATCCCAGAAAAGAGGGTCACCATTACTTACACATACCGTGTGACAATGGTGACACTCAGCTTGACGGCCTTATCATATGCTTTTTCACGCCCCGCTTAAAGGACCCGGGACTGTAGGAAGAAGGAAACACGTGAGCTGGTAATGAATCCCATTTGTATCCGAAGTATTCACCTCGGAGTCTAGGGTCCGCTTTACCAGTATAACTGCGGATTTGGCTAAACTTCGATATTCGTAAAGCAACTGCTATCTGACCTCCACAACTCAAAGGCAATATACTTGACTGGACTGACTGACTGACTTGAATACACGTAGAGCATTACAGATAGACCAGTTGTTAGCGTTTTCGTAGCTACAACTACCCGTAACGCCAGTCGCCAGTAGCCACGGCTTCCCGTGGAATGCATCACTAGCTCTCTCTCTGACGTAGGCCCTTTTACAGACCTTTGTGGCTCTGTTGTACGCCGCCTTGAAGTGGCCCAGATTGGGATGGCGCGTTGATGTTGATTTGGCAAACGGGACCGACGGCTTAATGTGCTCTCCGAGGCACGGCCATACCATGCATACAAATATTTGCACTGAGCGGAAATCGAACCCGCACCTCCTGCGTAGCTGCCGCGTTCTCTACTGCCACGCCATGGAGACTGTAAAACGTATACTGCGAGTACAGAGCATATTTTGAGTCCATTTTAGGTCCAAAATATATGTCCCAAGCAATACTTCGTTAAGATTTAATAATGTACCTACAGAAAAAGGTGCAAGTCAGAAGCATTCGAAACCTGCGGGCTTGTATCTATTATCTGTGCTTTCATGAAAGCTATAATGACGGTAGGCAGACGAAGTTCATGAAGTGTATATACTTAAACGTAATAAGAGAAACAGATGCCGATGGCGGGTTGTTGTCTCTGCCTACGCTAGAGGGGAAAAGGCGTGAGCATATATATGTAATTAAGTAGAAGGGATAAGTATAAGGTAAGTGGAATGCAAATAGATATATTCATGTGGTTATACAATAATTTCGTAACCTGTAAACTCCAGCGTAGCATAGCTACTATACGCAATGCTAACCCACAGATATCATCATATGATATCTGTTGAAGTATAATAATTACAAAACCGAAACACAGGAGAATGAACATATTCGGTTAATTCAATGTACAACGGGTCACATATCTTTACGATTCAACTTCCGTTTCCTTCGATTTTCGCTTCTCTGTCGTCTGAGCGCAAGAGTGCCGACTTTATTTTTCATCATCAACTGTTCCAAGCATTACGTCGCCACACGTGCCATCATCAAATATTCAAATAAGTAGTGAAACAAGTGTATTTGTGATTAAAATCCATCAAACAATACACGGGACGTCCCAGACAATCACAAAAGTGCAGTTGGTGGGTGGACAAGAAAGAAATATCTGTCCCAGCAAGTACTTTTTCTATCCTATCGTTCATTGTACATTTTAATTACCCGGTAGTCATTTTCCTGTGGATGTACAGTTCATATCGAAGCTATTATAGTTCCCAGGTTAACACACAGCCATTGGTACCATCATCCATCCAACAACTAACAATATCTATTAAAAGGCTGCCATGTTCTATAGATAATCCTGCTACAAATTTAAAGGGCTTCATTAAATTTCTTACCAGTAGATATTCGCGTGGTTCCAAGCAGAGTAGAATTTGGACCACCTCATCTCCTCCCATGCGGTGTCGTACAAGGCGACTAAGGGATAGGGCTATTTAACATGATGGATGATGGATCATATAAGAAATGGGCTGTTTAACATTAGGCAGATCTATACAGCTCAGACTCAGACACAGATACAAGGCTTGAGTCAACAATAGCGCCCGGAAGACGGCAATAGGCTCACCCCCTATTACGTGGGACCGAATTTAATGATTCCCGCGTGGTTCCCGGCAGAGTAGAATTTGAGTCACCCCATTTCTTCCCATGCGGAGTCGTACAAGGCGACTAAGGGATAGGGCTGTTTAACATCAGACAGATATATACAGCCCAGACTCGGCCTCAGATGCATGGCTCGAGTCAACAATAGTGCCCGGAAGACGGCAATAGGCTCACCCCTTATTACGTGGGACCGAATTTAATGATTAGTGAAAGTTGGGTATTAATTCACCTCTGCCTAACCCTCCGGGGATAAAGGCGTGATTATATGTTTGTATGTATGTAGATATTTAATAAATCTCTTTAGATTAGTTTCAGGATTATCAAACGCTCCAAAGTTGAGAAGTTTAATAGTGTCATACACTCATACCTATTAAAATATGGTGCTAATACTGTACGAAGTCCCCCTGCCCCGATTGCAAAAAGGATTCTCCAATACACTTCCGCGTCTCCGATATCCGAGCACAAAGTGCATACATTCAAATGAATTAAAATCGATAATGAACACTTCACAAAATCCAGACGGCCGTCGGCGTCGCGTCAGGGGTGCGGCGTCCTACCGCGGGCGGCAAATAGCGAGGGGCCAAACACCCTCCTAAATTGTACCCTTAGTAGATTAGGTGCTTTGTTTCCCAGTCTAAATACAACAAGTGCGATATACGTATAGACAATATTTGGGTACTTACTTACGTACTACAGATCGTAAAACGGTAGGTGTAATAGGTACTTTATAGGTAAGTGTACTGTGATGATCCTTCCTTTACTGTTGACTAATGGCAGTTGGCGGAACTTGCTACCAATATTGAGACATGTATTGGTGAACTACAGGTAATTAAAAAAAAAAAAAAAAATTTCGTGTTCCATACCTCAAGAAGAAAAAAAGGGCACCCTGATAGAATCACTTCGCTGTCTGTCTGTCTGTCTGTCTTTTTTTCTAATCAAGGACACGCCAATTTGACTTCACCTCGCCTGATAGTAAGCTAAAGGCAAAATCTCAGGAAAGAGGGTCACCTTTACAGACACAACCTGTCTGCCTATCAAAATCTTTTTCTCAGGAATGCGTGAAGGTATCAAGTTGAAATTCATACTACTTACTCAAGTCTGTAACGAAAAGTCAAGTCTGTAAAAAACTGAACAAAAATCAAACTTCTAAGTCAGCTCATTCAAAATATATTAAGTCTTATGTAGCTAAAGTTACGCAACCTTCGGTGCGCGAGTCCGACTCGCACTTGACCGGCTTTTTTATTACTACACCTGACTAGTTTCGCCTTCATGTTATCAAAATGACAGTTAGGTACTGAACATCCACACTATAAACGCTACAGAATTTCACCTCGTGTTGTGTTCCCGGTGGTGAGTAGGGTAGCCAGAGCTCACTGGAGAGTTTTTGTGTTCTGCACTGAGGGCACATAAAAGCTCTGTTCTTACAGGGTCGGCAGCACGGATGTTACTCCACAGGTGTTACAGACGTTCAGAGGTCGCGGTAACCACTTTCCATCAGGTATGCCATGTGCTTGTCTGCCACCTAAGTTGTATAAAAAAAACGCGAAAGGTAACAGGGGGGGGAAGATCCGAGAAGAATGCCGCACGAAAAAGATGGCGACACCCTTCAGTATGATATGCTCTCAATCAGCTGGGTCGAGTGCTCTGCCCAGGAAATGCGCTCGTCTGCTCTGTTTCTTTGGTCAGAGTCAAATACGTGGCCAGTACGTAGGTACGTCTATACCAATGTAGTCAATACCTACCAGAACTTAGCATAGATACAAAACAATTCTGCTTACGCTGTGACTAACTAATCTGTGGTTCCTTGCGGTGTAAGCAGTAGATACCATCGCACATCACACCACCACGCAAGGAGGTAGGTAGGGTAGGTTTCAAAGAAATCGATGATGGTAGGTGATCTACCCCCAACTACCTATCTACCACAAACGTCTTCTTTCAAATAATATGAACATATGCTCTTAGTTAATGCTTGCTATTTAATTTGTGATATGATACTTACGTGACGCGAAGAAAAGGCGGCACGACACAACAAAATCTGAATCCATTTTTTATAATGTTGCCAAAGTAAAAAGTAGTACGAGTAGTGTTTATTCCTCCTCCCTAAAGACACGTCTAGTACTTTAAGTTATATTTATTAAGTAGTATTCGAGACATTCAGGATGTGTGAGCCCAGTGAGAGTAGAAATTGTAATATAAATATTTCAGTTCGGAATTAAATATTTATATTTTATCTGTATTATTTATTCATAGTCGTTCATAGATAAAAAAAATAAACTGATTCATTGTCACGTTTAGATTCACCTAATATTAAATTATGTTTTTCAATATTTTAAACTGCTCAACAACACTTACGTATTGTTATTAATATTAAATTAAATTTTAGTAATTGTTAAATAAACTGAGTATCTAAATTGGTATAAAATTTGTTAGAAATACTCTGCATTCTTGTTGTATTCATATGAAATTTGCCATAAAAAGTTGGTGCAGTTACTAAACGATAAATTCGTTTTGAGTTTTCACAGCCGCTGTGTCTGCTGTTTGGTTTTACAGTTTAATCAGTTGTATTATTGTTGAAATGTTTTGAAAGTACTTATTTGCGAAAAATTACTGTTGGGTAGATCCACATCCACATAGAACTCAATAGGTAAGATTTCATCCACCATAACAGTTTGATGCGACTCCACGGAATATACTTACCTGTACATTTTGTTTTTAACATTTTATGAAACAATTGTTTTAACTATATAACCAGGAGAATGTCCCTGTCGTCATTTATATTTGTCTTAATCTCCCTTTTGGCCTACATTGATTTTTTTATTTCAGGTTATTATCGACCTGTCAAGAAGACATTTTTTCCGTGAAGCTGTACTTGCAAAATTCGCAAAATAGGAGACGAAAACCCTTTTAGGTTTTCCAATTTCATATCGAATCTGCCACCAATAGTAAGTTTGATAAATATAGATTTCCTTTTGCGCTTGAAGCTTTCGTTTTTATGTATTAGTATTCAATTTGCATTCTGATATGATTATAAACAATTTATCAATTTGATCGAAAAAAAAGGAAATGATGAAAATCATTGTTAGTGGATAAGATTTACAACTCTATAGAAGTACGTTACGATAACTGATGTATCTAATGCCTTGTTAAGTCGAAGAATTTAGAACTTAACCTCTAAAAAACATACAATGTATTCATTATCATATGTTTCTGTCACACCCAGCTGTTTAGGCATCTAATTTCATCAAGGTTAGAGCTAAATTCCTGAACAAATACATGTACATTGGTGTAGGACTAAATTTATAGGATATGTATCTAATTATACCTAATTAAATAAGTAAACAATTGGAACCAACTAGTCTGTTCTCAGTCACAAAAGTGTTAATATTCATCTTTATTGTATATAAACCTGTTATTAAATTTACTCATGGTGCTAGACTGCTATTAATGATGAATATTACAAGAGATCATAAAACAATAATACTAAATAAACATTTTCAAATATATTATATTTTATTTTCTGAGTTTAGATCTAATAAATAAGAATAGTGCACATGTGCAGTGCAATTATAGAATAATTATAGGTCAATATTTAGTAAGCATATATTGCATCTGTTCATACATACTCAAGTAAATCACTCATATTTTATTAAATAGTAATAAATAATTATATAGATTTATTATTATAATAATAACAGTTACTCCGTGTTCACTATACCATGGCCACCAGCTACCATCATAGCATTATATTTGAATATTAATTGTAAGAATGTATGAACTTGTTTCACACAGTGATGTTCGACACAGTATGTGATACTGATAGCATCTGATCCTGACAATTGCAATTTGTGCAAATTGTGCAATTTCAATAGCCAATTGCGATAGCCTTGTTCAGTACATACATACATACATATAATCACCCCTTTATCCCTGGGGGATTAGGTGGCCCTAATTCTACTCTGCTGGAAACCACGCGACATTGTTCAGTAACATTCTCAAACTTTGAGAATGTTTTATTTGTCCTCAGAAGATTACAAAAACATTACGTTGATTCATTTCAATGTAAAGATACAGTAAAATCCACTTATAAAGACATTGAAGGGATGTAACAAATACGTCATATTAACCGAACTTTATAAAATGCACATAACTCAACATATGAAGTAAACAACTTGCTATTTTGGTTAGATATATATTTCGATAAATGAAGAGATGTAAAAATGAGCTTATTTTTCTATTTAACAAAAAAATAATGTAATCTGATACAAAGATATATTTTATAAAAACCAGAGGTGTTAGACATGATTCCAGATACTATAAGCAGATGCATGTTATTAAAAATGGGTCATAAAAAGTGAAATGGAAAATTCTATGTAACTAGGTATAGTTTCATAGAATTTTATATAAAAACCATACTTCGCTGTTTGATTACGTCATATTAAGTGGTTGGTCAATATAAGCAGAGTCATCATAAAACATATTCTACTGTAAATAGATAGAAATTATCTATGACTCATTTAGTCATTGGCCCCAGTTTCTATAAGAACAGGGTAAACAATGTTCACTGTACCCACTCCATGTCATCAGGGAAGATTTCATCCATTCCTCCCAAAGTTGCCTGGAAGAAATCGCTCTGCGATAAGGCTGCCCATTGTACATTGAACTGTATACATGCTACCTACTTGTCCTACTGTAACTCTGTTAGTGTACAATAAAAAAATATCTAACTGTAATTACTATGGTGACAGAACTGTTTGCACTACCTGATGAACAGCTTACCAAGGGAAGTTGAATCGGAAGATAATACCAAATTGTCTGTCATTGCATGGAGTACTACCAGTTAAATGTACAGGGTCTGGATCCTGCAGACAAACCAATTACACCGTTTTGTAGGGTGTTGTATAACCTATCAATGGAATTGTTTTATTGAATTAAACAAATAAATAAATAAATGAATAAAATATACAAAAATGGCATTTGTTATGGCTTGCTGGTGCACTGAGAGGTCAGACAACCTGAAGCTAATGAATTGTTAAAATATCCAAGTTCTGCCATTTCATAAGCCTGTCCAGCTGAATTGGGAGATTTCTCAGGGGATGATTTATTCTGTTAATGATTTTGATTTTTGACTTTGAATGTATTGCTTCAATACCCACACATTTTTTACATGTCTTAATATACTTTGTGATTGTATTTTTCTGTAGGGTGGTGGAGCGATGCCACGCTCCAGCAAACGGACGCGGAGCAGCGCTCCCGCGAGTGGGGGCGAAGTAGTGCCGGGAGCGACGGCTATAGATGACCATCATCACCATAAACGATCTAGAAATAGCAGGTACTTAACACCACCTATTGTAACTTATCAAGTTTTGAATTTGACACCCAGCCCAGTCTAGAAATTGTATTTATTTTATTTGGAAGTTGTTATGTACTTTTTCGCAGTTTATTTGTTTGTGAATTTGGTTACGAAAAGATTTTGATGCTTTGATTCGAACTAGGAAGATAATATCCTCGATCACAACTGGTTACAATCAAGTATGTAAAAGACTTCGATGGCAACTGGTTATGAATACACAGTTATTCACTACACTAAAAGTTACCATGGCGGCCAGGCATAGTATACCTACTCTACAGAGCAAGCTATCACAGCACAGCCACAGTTGTGAACCATTGACCTCTAACAGTATTTGCCATCTCACTGATTGTGAACACGGCAATCCTTGCTGCCTGGCACATGTAAAACCATAAACAACATGTCAGTCTATCACTCCTAGTGTAGTGATATTATAACAAATATTTTTATCTTTCAGTTCACGTCGACATTCCAAAACAGAAGACACAAGTTTTAGCGTAAAGAAATGTTTAACTTGGTTCAAAGAATATACTACAATTGCAGAACCAGATGTTTTAGGTAAGTGACAATTTTTTAACTAAGATCATCATCATATATAAAGAGAACATAAGTACATACATACAGGGTGTAGGACACGACGGTATTTCCGTCAAATTGAGCAGTCCAACTGTGGAAATACAGACTACTGCGGCCATAAAAATCTTGTGTTGTGTTCCCGGCGATGAGTAGGGTAGCCAGAGCTCATTGGAGAGTGTTTGTGCTATCAGTGCGAAGACTACATTCTACACTGACAGCACAGAAACTCTATTCTTGCAGGATTGGTACCATGAGTGTGACTCCCCTGGTAATGCGCACGTCCATAAGCCATGATAACCAACCGTGTTCTTGTCTGCCACCTAAGTTGTATAAAATAGAATAGTCTGATAGTTCCTTGTCTGGGTGTTATTTTTAATTGAAAGTTAAAGTAACTACAGTCCAGGTGATATACCGTCATCTACCCAAGTGCGACCGGCGTCGGTCGGCGTGAGATGTCGTGCGGTGTTCCACAGGGATCGGTTCTCGGGCCGCTACTGTGGAACATTGGATACGACTGGGTGCTTCGCGGTGAGCTTGCGGACGGCGCCGCCGTCACGTGCTATGCGGACGACACGCTAGTGACGGCGAGCGGGGCTACACACCGCGAAGCGATCCTGAGGGCCACGACCGCGGTTGCTCAAGTCGTGGAACGGATCCGGCGGCTGGGCCTTGAGGTGGCTTTGCATAAATCCGAGGCCATGTTCTTTCATGGACCTCGGCGCACGCCACCACCTGGTTCCAGTCTCACAGTGGGAGGCACTCTCATCGGCATCAAGCCCCAGATCAAATATCTGGGGCTCGTGCTCGACGGCCGGTGGGACTTCGGGAAGCACTTCCGAAGTCTGGGCCCCAAATTGGCGGGCACAGCCAACGCTCTGGCGCGGCTACTGCCCAACCTGAGGGGCCCGGAGGACTCCTGCAGGAGACTCTACGCGGGTGTCGTGCGGTCCATGGCCCTGTACGGGTGTCCCGTGTGGGCGGATACCCTGAGTGATCGGCACATGCTCCTGCTGCAGCGTCCGCAGCGGAAGCTGGCGTGCCGCATCATAAGGGGGTACCGCACGATATCATTCAACGCGGCGAGTCTCCTCGCCGGATCGCCACCATGGATCCTGGAAGCGAGGTGCCTTTCGGCGCTATACCGGTTCCGAAGGGCGGCGCGGGAGCGGGGTCACGATCCCGAGCCCGAAGAAATTCGGGCCGTGAGATCCCGGCTCCACAGGGAAATGGTGGCGGAATGGGAGATACGACTTGGGCAACCAGGCGCAGGGCACGCCGTAGTAACGGCGGTAAGACCCATCATGGGGGAGTGGCTAGAGAGGCCACACGGCAGCCTCTCGTACCGTCTGACGCAGATGATCACCGAGCACGGATGCTTCGGAAAGTATCTGCGTCGGATGCACAAAGAGCCAACGTCCGAGTGCCATCACTGCGACGCGAGCGAGGACTCAGGTCCGCACACGCTCACCGAGTGTCCGGCGTGGGAGACGCCGAGGCGGGAGCTTGTGGCGGCCCTGGGAGTGAGGGTTCTCACGCTCTCCACCTTGCTCGCGGCGATGGTTCGCTGCGCGGATGCGTGGGCGGCCGGCGCCTCCTTCTGCGAGCAAGTAATGCTCGTGAAGGAGGAGGCGGGGCGGGAGCGGCAGCGGGAGCGACGAAGGATCGCTAGACAAGCTGCCCGCGTACGAAGGCAACTCGGGCGTCGGAGGTCGATGAACGACCTCCGCCCCCCATGAGCGCCGGCCTGGGGGTGACAGGTGAAGCCGCCTGTCACCCTGGCAGAAGCAGGCCGCGGCGGTGGCGCGCGTGGCGCGCCTCCCCGTTTCCGGGGACGAGTTGGGGACTCTGTAGTCCCCACACCCGAGAAGAGGGCCAGATCGTGAGAGATGGCCCTGGGTCGGCCGGGGTGCGAGGGATGTGCCTGTCAACCTCACCTTCGGCAACCAAAACGACCCACAGGCGGCGTGCGTTTTAGTCGGTTCGTGTCCGACATAACCTCCTCCACCGGCTCCGGTGGGGAGGTATACGTGGGGATTTTGCGCACGTAAAAAAAAAAAAAAAAAAAAGTCCAGGTGATATACAGTGGACATAGAAAGCGCTGGAAGTCATTGAGTATCTACAGCAACAGAATGTTAGATTTTGTACAGAAACAAATTGGTTTGACAGAAATAAATTACATAACCACCACTTAATCCCTTTTCCCATATCCACTGTACACTGTGTTGCGGGTGGCAGTGTTGGGCACATTATAATTACAATTAACCCGACTGCTGTCTAAAAGAACGAAACAAGTTTGACAGCAGGGGAACCCATGAATTTTTGTTTCGGATTATGATTGGTAATAGCGTACAGCCTGCTGTCAAACTTGTTTGGATCTTTTATACAGCAGTCGGGTTATTTGTTTAGATCTTTTAGACAGCAAGTCAGGATTTTTATTTCTTAATATTTTTCAATTGCAATTAAAATTTGCCCAATACTGGCGGGTGGATAGTCCCTGTTGGTAATAGCATTATTTCTTAGCTTACCACTAAGAGTTTATACGCTTCTTTGCTGTGCCAGTATTATAAAAAAGTGATAACTTCCTCAGGTCCCGAAGGCATGGAAAAGTTTTGTGAAGACTTAAATGTAGATCCAGAGAATGTTGTGATGTTGGTTATCGCATATAAAATGGGAGCAAAACAAATGGGATTCTTCACACAAGACGAATGGTTAAAAGGTAAACTGTTCTTGACTATTTTTGATTAACAATCATTAAATTGATCTATATGTAGAATACTAGCCGACCCGCACGGCTTCGCCCATTGCTTATTTTTAAACCTGTACTAGAAAAAGCATAAAGCAAAAATTTTAAGCAAATGTGTGGAACACACACTCATAATTTCGCTGTTCAAAAAATAGTGATTTTACAGATATATCATTATTTGTAGAATAGGACTAAATATTTATGCATCTTTTTCTCTAACATACTATAGTAGTAAAAGAATATCTTAGTTTGTCAAATATATTTATAAATATTTCATACACAATCACGGAAGTTTTCGCGGACCACGTACGTGGGTAGCACTGGAAAATTGGCTTCTAATGCGGGCTTATGTTATGACTTATTCGCTTTTACCATTGGCAGAAGTGAGACGCCTTTAATGCGGTGTCTATGGGTTGGAAACACGGCTCCGACCTGAGAAAACTCCGGCAAAGAAACTCAACAGGCATTTTTATCTCCATTTACTAACTCTACTTAGTCTAACTACAATAATTTACTGAGTAGCATAGTTCAGTGAACAGATCATTTCCAAGCTTGTTTATCATCCAAGTATTATTTGATTTTATAATAGTCCTTCTGCCACAATTTACTCTTAACTACTACATTTTTAAAGTTATTGACAGGTAAATCTCTAATTTCATTAGGGATATATTCACAGACTACAAGATTGTTTTTGTGTGATTGTATGTAACTAATATGTAGTCTCTGTTGCAGGACTAACAGAATTACAATGTGACGCGGTCCACAAATTGCAGAACAAATTAGAACACCTTCGGAATTTACTCAATGATCCCTATATATTTAAGGCTATATACCGATATTCATATGACTTTGCAAGGGTAAGCATTTACACACTTACTTGTCAAATGAGATCAGCATTCTTGTGTCCTATTGTTATTTGAAATTAGTATAAAATAAAACATGCGGGGCTGTCTTTGAGGACTGCTGATAGAAGTGAACGAACTAAGTACATAACTTGTGACGCGCTCGGTAATGATGACGTGAGTTCTAGATTTTAGTTCACTAAAAAAGTGCTCAACGCTTAGGTGCAAGCATTTTTTGGTGAAGAGACTTTCGTGACGTCAGAATGACCGGAGCCTAGGCCAGAGAACGGAGCATTGCGATTGGCTGCCTGTCTACTGTGAACCTGCGTGCGTGTGAAGTGGCCAATCGTAATACTCCGTGCTCTCCAGACGTTTACGTTACAATAACGATAGTTCTTCGTGCTACGGGTACAGAAAATTTCACTTCAAATATTGTTCTAGCTAAAAGTGTTAATACATTGTTAAATTATCAGAATGTATATCAAAAAACTGGCGATACCTTCTTATCAATCAATTGAGATGTGATATACGGTACAGAAAAATGGTTAGACCTGCTACATAGACAAGAAATTTTCTTTACAATAAACATCGTTATAATAAAATGCCCACGTCCATATTGCAAAATAAATATAATGGATAAGTTTCAAAAAACCACAAAAGAGGTTGAATATAGTATCTACTCCTCCTATTTTCTTGCCTAAATAATATTTAGTTATGTCGAGGCGTGCGATTTCATATTCTGCAAGCAATAATCTATATATTTGGCGACGAATCTACCATATTTAGTTGTAGATCTATCATTTTGAGTAAGTACTAACATTTAGTGGCAGATCCACCATTTGGAGTACAGTCGCCATCAGACAAGGTGACAAAATACTTGTGAACAGTTAAGATTTCAAAAAGTTCCACACACTATCAGCTACTAATAATATCTGAACAATCATTACTTCATTATATTCTAAACGCACAAATTTTACAACTTCAAGTGTACTGACATATCAATGAAACATTTCTATTGAAACATCTTGAATTTCTTTTTTAAATAATATTAGCAACCGCAATTACTAATATTCTCTCTAACCCCTCCTACTAAGCTAAATATCTAGCTAGGAATGGGTTCACGTCGGCAGTGTAATAGCCAGGATTCAAACCCGGTACCTCTCGATCGTAAGGCCGACTCCTCAACCACTAAGCCACCGACGCTTATATCCTAATATCCGTCCCTTTCATTTCATACATTACGTCATTAACATGTCTTTCGTTTCAGAATAATACAATGAGTATGCTACTTGCCTAGATTTATTTATTGTACCTACTTGCTGAGGTCTGTTGGAGCCACAGACCTCAGCAAGTACAATAATTGCGTCTTGCTTCTCCAGTTCTACTCAACCAATTGCGAATTTTTTTTATACCACTTAGGTGGCAGACAAGCACACGGCCCACCTGATGAAAGGTGGTTACCGTGGCCTGTGGACGTTTGTAACACCAGAGGAGTCACAGTCGCGCTGCCAACCCTGTAAATACAGAGTTACTGTGCCGTCAGTGTAGAAGACAAAGCAGGACAAGCTTTTAGTCTTCCCACCGACAGCACAAATTCTCCAGTGAGCTCTGGCTACCCTACTCACCGCTGGGAACACATCACGAAGTTATAGCCGCGGTATTCTGCAGGGCGGAGGTACTTTCCCAGTCGGACTGCTCAATTGGGCGGAAATTCCGCCTTGTCCTACCTCCTTAATAGCTATCAAACAAACATAAGATTTTAATTACTAGTGTAAAACTCGCATGTTTATTATTTTTGTTGAGCAACCGATATTAATATATGTTTATCCCGGCCAGTTTTACACTAGTAATGTGTATCAACTAGTAAATTCATAAAATTTTAAATCTGAACAAAAAAATATGCGGTGAAAAGTGAAAACGAATTAACAAATAGTGAATTGTATCGTAGTGAGATTCAGTGACGGCCCAAGCGTTCGGTGACGATGACAGGAGTTCCATGATATTTAAAAAGTGAATGAAGTAATGATTGTTTAGTGTTTCTATGTATAAAATGTATGTATTTACAAAATGTAGGTATGTATAAAATATCATGTTCTGAGTTTCCGATAATCGAAAATATCGGAAACTTAGAACAATACAACATGGTAAATATCCCGATAACTTTAATACTAATGTTTAGATATTATTAGTCACTTGTAGTGCGTCCAACTTGACATTTTGACTGTTCACTAGTATTTCGTCACTTTGTCTGCTTCGATATATTTGATGGCTATAGGTATTTAAACTATCATGGTCACTCACATTATTATTAAAAGTTAGCGTTTCCGATAATCGGAAATTTCGGAAACTCAGAACAATACATCATGTTAAATATCCCGATAACTTTAATACTAATCTTTAGGTATTATTAGTCACTTGTAGTGTGTCCAACTTGACATTTTGACTGTTCACAAGTATTTCGTCCCCTTGTCTGCTTCGATATATTTGATGCCGACTGTACCAATTTTTTTTCCATTTGTCTATATAACTTTAGTTTAGTCTTTAGGGATGTTACTTTTCCGCAGTACAGTGGGATCACTACATGTTTTATTGACTATGCATAAAAAATATGTCCACGATTCATGTCCAATCAGTTATAGCTTTCAGAACTGAGCAAGGCTTCTGAACCTTCATAGTTCAGCGTTCAATGCCGTTACTTTTTTTTTTTTGTCGTTAATCCTGTTTTCGCTATAGCTATGATCTCCAATACCCTATACTGATGTAGCGAGTAATGGCCCTGATCTAAAAGCATTTGATCGAAAAGGATTAAATGGAAGACACTGAGGTTGAACGGTACAACATTTCTAAGCGTGTGAGATTCGCTTTAAGTTTACCATTGTTTTGCATTGTCCAGGTTCGTTGTATACACTTTGTAGGTCTCGATTTCGTGTCGTTGGAGAAAATACTAAGTAAATTCTCCTTCTATTTGGATGACGGAGTATGTTTATATCACAACAATTTCTTTGTTTCTTAATGTTCCATTGGTCACTTCGCTTCGAATAGCACTGCGTATGCCGTACAACGAACCGATTTATACTTAAAAAAGTCTTAAATCCATCACATTCTGAAATTCTCAACTACCCTCAATAAAGTTTAACTGCATGTAGTTGGATGATTGTTTTTGGTTTGATGTTAGGTCTATTATTTATTCATCCATGATGCAAACGATACTGTCTTTCATCTAACAATGGAGACAAAACAGTCATTAAACAAAATGCACGGCGAACGTCGGTATGCCTAGGGGCATTTGGGTATAGACAAAAGTGGCAATGTTGGACTCGAGTCAAGTTCACTCGGTCGAGGTACATTTTAATGCCTTGATCACAACTACCGAGTAGAGTGGAGTGTGCACTCGGCTGAGTGATGGTACGTGTGAACATAGCGCCGAATACTTCATAGTTACACTGCACTGCGTCATAGCCGGGTTCACAAAGAATGAGTTATGATGACAAATGTCTCGCGAGGCTGCTCATGCGTAGTCCTAGGTGAGCGATTTTGAAGCGTACGCGAAGCGGGACGATACTGGGCGAAAACAACGAACAGTCGATACGTATTGAAGCGACCTCCGTGACCATATGCCCGCGGTCGCCCAGCGGTGGGATGCGATTCGAAGCGAATGCAATTAATAGGTTTGATTTGATATATTCGCGCGAATGTCGGAATGTCATTTTATTTGACAGTGGTGTAATGTGGCGGGGGCATAAAATTAATATAATCTTCGCGCGCACGCAGTACAAACACGCCGCAGCGCGCCGCATTTGATTCGCGTGAAATCGCATCGAATCGCTTCGCAATTATGTTCGCTTTATATCGCTTACGTAGGACGTAGCCTTAGTCTCGCTCTTGCATAGACACGGAAAATACGCGATTCGCTGCCGGTGAACGAAAATGCCTTAGTCGTGCGGGAACAGCAGCCTCGCGAGGCTGCTCGCTCTGTGTGGACCCGGCTCATGGCCGTCGATCGGAAGGCGGTCCCGCTGTACGCGCGGCTGTGTGCGCAGGACAAGGACCAGCGCTCGCTGGACACGGGCACGGCGCGCGCGCTGCTGGGCGTGCTGCTGCCGCGCTGGGCGCTGCGCCCCGCGCTGGGCGAGTTCCTGGCGCGCGAGCGGCGCTACCGCGTCGTCAACCGCGACCAGTGGTGCAACATCCTCGAGTTCAGCCGCTCCGTCGACACGCAGCTCACCACCTACGACGCCGACGGCGCATGTTAGTATCTGTCGCTCATATATCTACGCCCGCGCTGGCGAGTTCCTGGCCGCAACTCTGGCATTCGGCGCCCGGAGCCTACACACGGCAGCGCCTCTCCCAAGAGAGACGCCACCACCTGCTGTAAATATCGGCTGCGGCGAGACCGATCCTGTAGAAGGCTACTCGGAGGCTTTCCACATGTCCCATTGACTAAAAGAGGGCACTGTGAAGAACAGTCAAGGGGCGGACCTTTCGCCGAGCGCAATCGTGGAGTTTACAGGTACACGCACCTGTCAGCCCTTCATCCTCGTCGGCGAGGATACATATTTTGCCCTCCCCCTCCTTTCCGGGGTTCGATGTTGAGATCGTGCTTCTTACAACCGAGGGGGCCGTCCTAAAACCGTAGATGGCCTGGGATCAGCAGGTGCTATGAATTATACTCTAGGCAACATGGCGTGCGGTTTTAATCGATCCCGACTGACGGAAGTGACTTGCTAGTCATAACTGCATACTTATTGTAGATTGTTTCGTCTCTAATGATTTCTGTGTCATTTTATTGCAGGGCCCGTAATGTTAGACGAGTTCGTAGAGTGGCTCCGCGCCGAGCGCGCCGGCGACGCCGCCATGGCGCCCGCCAGCTGAGGCCCGCGTGAGTAGCCGCCGCACGCACACACACACACACACACACACACGAACACACACACACACATGCGGACATACACGAACACACACACACAGACTCATAAAACCAGCGACAGGAACTTAATTGCCTGACCAGAAAAAAACATTTGCTAGAGAACTGCGAACACATTTGAAATACTCGATGCAACCAGTATTATGTACATAATAAAATATAGGAAGCAATAGAATAATAGGTCATGACTTGGAAACCACCCGGTTGCCGTACGAATGGACTGAATCAAATTTAGAGGGTTGCTGTGTTTGAATTGTGGTAAATGTTTTTAGGGAAATACTAATTTTTTTCGAGTACCTACTAAAGAAATTTTATTTAATATGAGATGCAAATCTATCATTGTTTAATTTTATTCATTCCTGGTCATAATTAGTTACATAGACCTCAAGTGTGAATGACATGTTTCATATAAGTACCTCGTGTTCTAGCGTTTATTCTTACAACAGGACTTGCTTTGTATGATGACGTCACAGATATTAAAGTGTAACACCATAACATACATACATACATCCCGCCTTTATACCCGGAGGGTTAGGCAGAGGTGAATTAACACCCACATTGCACTGTCATTAAATTTAGTACTAGTGTATTGTTGACTCGATCCATGCATTAAACAGCCCTATCCTTTAGTCGAGTTGTACGACACCGCATGGGAAGAGATGGGGTGGTCCAAATTCTACTCTGCCGGGAACCATGCGGCTGTACTGATCACATAAGTGCGTTGATTATGTATGTTCATAGCCTTAGGTACAGTCAGTCACACGTAATGTTGTCATATAAACGTTGGAACATCAACTGTAGTACTATACAGAGTGAATTTTTAAATAGGGCTTGGATGGCCTTACGATAGTGTCGCTGTTAAGAATTTTAATAAATTTTATATTTCATGTACCTAAATTTTGTATTATAATTTGTTTCGTTCGAAATCCCAGAAAAGATCGCAACTATTCCGTGTTTTAATTATGCTTGTCTGCCACCTAAATGGTATAAAAAAATGCTAAGAATGATTCTGGCTGGCTGGTAAAATTTGAAATTAGAACATAATCTCGCTTTTAAATTTCGTTCCAAATTCAATTATTTACGACCCTTAAGGTCTCGGAACCAGCTATGTATTGAAAAAAGTTGTCTAAATTTTGAACAATGAATCAGTTAACTTAAGAAAAATAAAATGTATTGTGTTAAAGATGAGCTCTTTCCTTTAGTTTGCCATAAGTATGTCATTACTTCAAGAGGGGCATCAGAAGGTTTCTTCATGGTCGGCAGCGCGAGTGTAATATCCCTGGTGTTGCATACGTCCATAGGCCACGGTAACCACTTTCCATCATGTGGGCCGTGTGCTTGTCTGCCACCAAAGTGGTATATAAAAAAAAATATAAGATCCTTCATAGCAACACTATCGTATGGTGTAATAATATAGGGTGTTTTTTTTTTTATTATCATAATAAATGGGTTCGAATTCCAGCTAGGATTATTGTTTTTTTATAAATCTAATGATGATGTTTTAAGTTTCAACAAAATAGGGCTCGTGACCCCATTGAGCATTTTTCGCTATTCCTTATAGTTTCTGATTTGGTCAACCAATCCCTTTTGAAAAATTCACTGTGTATAATACGGCCGTTACCATATCGGTCTTCCGGCCATAAACTTCACATCATTTTAGTACACTAAGGACATTATTCCAAAACAATATCATTCTTGAATCTGATTTATAACTAATAGGACACATCATTGTCGATCTGTTAATAAAAAATCGAGATTCCGGACTGAGTATCACTCAGGGCCCGAACCATGAATGGTTAAAACTGGTCAATAATTGAACTGCTGTCATATTAGGCGCGGTAGCCTTGTGGTATGGGTAATGGACTGCTGAGACGACGTCTCGGATTCGATCCCATGTTTAACATGGCACACACCAATGACTTTTCGAAGTTATGTGTGTATTTATCGCAGGTTTATAAGTGTTTGGTTAATGGCAATAAGCTCGCCACCTATTACATTGGGATCTAAACATAAACTGGCGAAATATGGGTGCTAGCACCTCTGCCTACCCCTTCAGGGATATAGGCGTGAGTTTATATTATAAGTTTATGTTATGTCATATTATCAACTACAAATGTAACTTAGTAATCCTATATATTTATATGGGATTACATAGTTATTTATGCATTTAGTAAATGACAGCCGTTCAATTTATTGACCTGTTCTAAGACTTCATGGTAAGCCCGCTGAGCCCCGTTTCTACCAATTTAATGTCATAATAAAATCATTGTCATACCACTGATACTGTAAACAATGCCATTTGATATTGACATTAATAATCATGCTGTTAGATTCTAAAATGAAATGGCATCTTGTAGAGTGAATGAAAACATGTATTAAACTCTTTTTTATTTAATTTTGTACTTTAATGCCAAATCAATAAAGTCTAAAATTTAATGTCATTTTTTGGATTGTCAGTGGTATTGCTGACATAAAATAAGCAGAAACGTAGGCATGGAATATGAGCCTAAAATATAAACGGCAGTAATTAATATTTAGTATACACAGCGACAGTCGCTCGTCACTACTCCTTAGAATATAATATTTGAACCATAAAAGGTTTGTTATGTAATGTAGATTATTAGAAATGAAGAAATAAAACAGGGATATAATTCTATACGTATTATTTCTGGCTATACTCGCATTTCTTATCCTCAAAAAATAACTTATTTTTTTTGTATAAAGAAAACGGTAATTTGTAGCTCATTATATTCAATATATTATTCGTTATTCAATCTTTTGTGACCATTATTAATTATTACAAACAATGCTAGATAACGAATTTTGCTACTTACGCCAAAATGTGATAACGAGAGAATGTTTCTGTATGTTTGTACGATTGAGTTATGAATATTTCTAATGGAAATACCGAATGATGCGAGCCACCTCGTCTATACGCGAGTTCTTTGGCATTTCTTTTCTTAATTAATAATAAACGGGTATTGATTATAAAGATTGATAGTTTTTCAAAAATTTTAATATCAATTGCGCGCATTCAGAATGGGATTGATTGACTGTGGTTGGGAAAGTGATAAGAGAATCGAAATAGTAAACCACGCAAAGAGTATATATCAAATATTTTGTACTAATCGCTTGTTTTTGTTGTTTAGTAATGTCGGACATCGCGGGCTCCCCCCGACCGAGCGGCGAGCGAGCCCTGATCCCATTCTGATCACGCCCACCTTGTCTATGACTGCGAACGTTTATTTTTCTAGAACATTCTGCACAATTTCAGTTATAATTTAATGATTTGCTTCACAAATGATGTATATAGATATTAAATTAATATTGTACTCTTAGTTGGCCGACGCGGGGAGCATGATTATTTGTATGGCCGCTACATTGTATTGTATTCTATTATTATTGCCGAGTAGATATAATTTAATTTGTATATTTTTAGTTATATGTATATTATGGTTTGCCCTGCTCCTCTCACGTGTAACAAACTTATTTCAGTGAATAAAAGCAATCTCATGTGTATGGAAACTGCTGAAGTATAAATTATAATAATTAACGCCCACCGAACTGATGTTATAGACATTTGTAATGAAACGGTACAATAGACAGAGTACTAAATAATATGACAGCCATGTATTAATGAGCTAGTAGCCTTACCTTGTGGGATAGTGTGACGCAATGCCGCACAATGATTAGGGCCAGGAGACGGGCTTCATCCGACCTGGGACTCGATTCTACTAAGTTTATCTACAAAATTACTATAATAACACTGACACTGCAAAAAAAATCGATTAAATTTTAGACTTTATCTCTATACGCTTAATGTCCAAAATTAAATTAAGTTCATTACATTTTTCATTCCTCTACAGGGAGCCGTTCAATTTTAGACTTTAACAACATGTCTGTAAGGTCTAAAATTACATATCTTTTTTGCAGTTTCTGTGGCATGGCAGTGACTATGACATAACATACAATTAGCAGAATCGGGGCCCTGAACTTCAGATCTAATATACAAAATTCTGTGAAAATTATACTGTTTAGATCAAATATGTTTTGCGTTTAATATCGTAGCTGTATATCCTAAATGTGTAGACAGAGACTACGCTGAAAGCAGTCACTTTATAAAACTGTCCAATACATTCACTCATTATCAATATAAAATTTAAGAGTGTCACAAAAAAATGTTTTGGACGAGTTCACCTGAGATCTGTGTACTTGTGCGTGCCTATTATCGGCCGTCGTACGAAGCCTACCTTCTGTACCTAATTATTTTGTGGATATTGCCTTCAAGTGCTTGTCATGTGATATCAATATCCGATGGCCACCATTTTGAACACAATGCAAACGATAACTGAACTGTTATGCGATCACGTGCAACACATATCCAGTTTTTACCTTATAAGGGCAATTCATCAATAAGCATTTAAGTTGGTTAGCGCTGCGATAGAAAATAATTGTTTTATTTGTTCTTTATTTAAGTTAAAATACGTCACTGGTGAAATTCTGGTAATGTGTTGTGTGGATCTTAATTTCATAGACTTACAATGTTAGACTGGACTACTGAGGCCACTACAAATCATGTTCCAATAGACTAGCTCTGTGTCTAGTCTAAACAACTAGCCTTAGGTGTAGATATCGTTTTAAATAAGATGTGTAGGTAGTATATTCAAATTCTCTGATTGTAAGCGAAATATTTCTCTGTAACAATACCGTGTATACTGAACTAAACTGGTGGTTTGCACGCATGATGAAAGAAAGAAAGAAAGGACATACTAACGGCGCTAATGATCACTTGTTGACCAATACGCGTATGGAAACATTGCTAACTAAAATAATACTCTGACCTAAAGAGTTACTGGAGTTATTGAAATACTTTTCAAATTACCTTGACATATTTCAAATAGTTTATTGCAGACGGCAGTCCATAGTGTTAGTTACAAAGAAAACTTATATGCTAGTGTTTGTACTTATTTACCTAAATGTTGTATGGAGCTTTTCCCAGTGACCCAGCAAAGGTGAGTCCCACCTATCTTTAAATACGCCCCGAGCACACAACGTTGAGGCCATTAGTTCTATGGCGGAGAGTTAGCTCATGCATCGAAATGCGATCATAATTGACTGAAATATTGCCCACAGAGTACAATCGGTAATAGGACACAGATTCACGTGGATCACTTGTCTATGCCTGTCCTACTTGGTACTGTTCTATGAAGTCCTACTAATATTATAAAATGTGAATGCTCATTTGGATCTTTTGAGTGGAAGAGTTCATCTGAACTCTTCCACTCAAAAGAAGCTGAATCGATCTGCGATATAGTCTAGAATGGACTTAGTTTTATCCAGGGAACAAGTAACTGGATCGCGCGAAATGATCATCCGCTGACAATTGCTAGTATAACATATCTTTACTCTTATGATAATTACTTTAATACATCTTTGGCTAAATGATACGAATATATTTTGAAGAATTTGATAACTTGAGCTTTTAAAATTTGATTGAAAAAGACTACTCAGACGGGAGTTTGATTAACATTATAATTTTTTGTTTTTTTTTTTCAATAAAATATACTGGTAAAAAGTTAGCATAGCAAATCCTTATAAATATATTATTTTATTTTAGGCTGAATTTTTCATCGAACAATGTTTAAAAAGTAATAATTATTATACAGTTCTCATCACTATCATAAACTGTAGATGCGTTGTCCGCACTCTAAAATTCGACAATCAGAGACAGTGTGTAACGCCAAAAAAACATATTTAATAGTAAATAATAATGTTATTATTGATATAAGTAATAATATAATTCATATAAATTAATTATATTGACGTATTATTATTAGTAGGTAGCAATAATTTTTTTATACTTAGCGTTTGCGTCATTTTTGAAAGACGCCATGTTCCCGAATGACGTATCCATTAATAATACGTCATTGGTTCTCATTAATTGTTTTATGTGTCGTAGACTGAAACGCAAGTAAATAGACACGGAAAGATCAAGAGTAAACCTCATTAATATGAAAACTAGTCTTTAACTCGAGTTGCGGAAAGCAACCCGCCATACAATAAATACAATACAATCCAGGACATGTCTAGGCCCTCGGTTCTACAAAAGCTGTAATACCACATACACTACAAAAAGGGCATAAAATTTTAGACTTTATTCCTATCAGGTTAAAGTCCAAAATAAAGTGAAAATAGTTACATTACACTTTTTCGTTCACTCAAAAGGCCTTTTAATTTTGAACTTTAACTGCATTGCTTTAAAATCTAAAGTTAAATGAAATTTTTTAGCAGCGCCCGTGGAATGACAGTGTTTTTGCGTTAGCAGAACGGGGCCCAGATAGCTCATATGGTCAGTTTTTCCTCTAGAAAGCCGACATGCTGGAGACTTTTCCAATCGAACAATTTGTAGGATATATCACATACTTTTGTGAGATGCAATCCCACATGTTCGTTCAGCATGTGCTCATCCATGTAATGGTCATATTGAATATGTGAACGTAATCGGGATCATGGGGCGTCACTGCGTGTATGCGTAATAACCGCTACGTTTAGGCATATATATACAGGATGTTATTACAAGAGAAATAAATGAAAATATTTGAAAATAAATGTGTTTTGTTTACCAAATCATTATTTGAAATGTAATTTGTGTAATGCTCTCATTAAAAAAATTGGTTATTTTATTACTTGTTTTTTTGTTCCTCTACTAATAGGTATATAGTTTTGTATTGTCCGTGCGTCTAGTGATGCATACGTTACGGCCAAACAAATAAACATATAATTTTAGTTGTAAACTTCACATCACTTTTCATGTTTAAAATAAACGAGTAACATGTTATTTTGCTTATAGAATCGCCCGCATGGTCTAATCTAAAACATTTGAATACGCAGTCTTGTGTGAAAGGCCAAGTTACACATAATATATGCACGCCTGTAAATCCCCGAAGCGGTAGGCAGAGGTGTATTAACATCCACATTTCGCCAAATAAATGTCATCTATAATTTGCCTTCATTGAAAAACGATATGAAAAACAAGTAAATTTTATTTATAAATTAGGCTAATTATTTACAATATCGATCTGCTTTCATCTTGCTCCTACGATCTAACAGAGTTTCGTGCAGTGTGCCTTCCTTCTTAGCTACCTTCAGCTCTTTAACGCTCCCGTCATTCAAACGCAGCTTCTTGTCTTGGAATTTTTGGAACTTTTTTCTGTAATATAAATTAATATACAAGATGAATATGATACTTACGTTTAAACTATCGCTGTGTGAATTCATAATTATACAAATGTTCGAGACTTTTCGGAAGTTAAGTCGTGACCGCGGGTGCTGCACACATCCGAAACGTCGGCAGAAATAGTAAGTTCCATGATTAAATCGCGGAAAGTATGTACCGAACCGTAGTTTATTTTTATGAGTATGATACTGTCTGAAGTTAACGCGAATACCACTAGTTGAAATAATAAACTTTTACCGGATTCTAACGCGATTTACTTATTATTTACTTTTAGCCCGACGTTTCGGCTACTTTTCAGCAGTCATGGTCGTGAGGTACCAATGATAACAAATAAATCGCGTTAGAAAAAAGAAAGAAAAAAGCCGGTCAAGTGCCAGCCGGCCTCGCGCACCAAGGGTTCCGTTGCTTAAGCTACATAAACCGTAATATAAACACCTCAACAAAGTCTAGGGAACAAGATGACCCCAATTATTTTTTTTCGTGTAAATCTTGTTTTGCAAATAACTGGCAGCAAATAAATAAAAATAGATAAAGTAGATTACAGAGTTGTTCGAAATTTGTAAATAAATTTAAATAAGTAATGATTTTCGAATATGGAGGGAAAACTTTTAAAAGTGTTTGATTGCGCAGTTTCTCTGAGGCAAAATAAAAATTATTTTTTTTGATTGTAAATAACGTTTATTATCAATAATACGTCTTTTACGTATGGTTTGTGCATTTTTGTGACTGTAGTCATCATGTCACGTCGTCATTTAAGTCGCGAAGAGATGTTAAGGGCTGTTGGTATGCTGCAAGCTGGACGAACTCAACGCGACGTAGCGGATGCTGTCAACACCCAACCAAGCGTAATTTGCAGATTATGGGCACGCTACAGGTCTACAGGGGATGTTGCCGAACGTCACAGGGGACGAAATAGGGTTACTACCCCGCGACAAGATCGTTTCTTGCAAAATTCCGCAAGGCGGCAACCCACGATTACTGCTCGTCAGTTGGTCGCAGGCCTCCAGTCTCAGCATCAAGTGGTTATTAGCGATCAAACTGTCAGAACAAGACTACACGAAGCCAATCTTTATGCTCGCAGACCGCTTAGGGTTCCAGCTCTTCGACGTGGAAATCGAGGTCATCGCTTATTGTGGGCTAACGCACATTTACAGTGGACCCGACCATCAATGGGCACGGGTTCTGTTTTCCGACGAATCTTGCTTCGGTTTTCATCCTGATTCGAGAAGAGTGCGTATATGGCGAGTTCCTGGACGTCGGAGTCGTCTCCAGAATCCGCAAGAACTTCATCCTTACCAAGGTGGAACAATCATGGTATGGGCTGGAATTCGCCTTGGTGGAAGGATCGACCTCGTTTGGATACGGGGCAATTTGAATGCAAACCAATACATTCAGGAGGTTATACACCCCATGGTAATCCCTCATCGACAGCAGTTCGGTCAAGATTTTATGTTCATGCAAGATAATGCACGGTCACACACCGCGAGGGTAGTGGTCAATGCGTTAAGCGAGCACAATATGACGACGTTGGAATAGCCTGCTCAGTCTGCCGACCTCAATACCATAGAGCATGCCTGGGATTTGCTTGGGAGAAGAGCTTTCAGTGATTCTTTGGAAAATCTGAACACTGAAGAACAACTTTTTTTACACCTTCGCAGTGTATGGAGCCATATTCCACAGACGATGATTGACAATCTCATACTAAGTATGCCACGCCGTTGTCGAGCTCTTGCTAATGTTTTAGGAGGTCCTACAGATTATTAAAAACGTTTAAAGTACGGTTAATTACTGTATTTCTTACTACCTCGTTATTTTTGTGCCTAATCATAGAAGGTTGTAATACTCAATATTGGCACTATTCAATTCTTTCTTAAAAAAAAAAAAATTGGTATGAAAATGTTTTTATTAAAATTAAAATTAAAAACGGTATAAAAATACCCTTCTATTGATATTTTTTTTTTTTTTTTTTTATATAGGACACGTCAATTGGACTTCGCCTTGCCTGATGGTAAGCTGAAGGCAAAGTCCCAGAAAAGAGGGTCACCATTACTTACACATACCGTGTGACAATGGTGACACTCAGCTTGACGGCCTCATCATAATGCTTTTTCACGCCCCGCTTAAAGGACCCAGGACTGTAGGAAGAAGGAAACACGTGAGCTGGTAATGAATTCCAGGCCTTAATGGTGCGACAGAGGAAAGAGTCTCCGAACCGCTTGGTTCTTGATCGGATGTTTTGCACCGTGTGCGGATGACATCTAAGACCTGCACGCGTTGTCCTGTGTAGGAAAGGGGAGGGTGGGACTAATTGGAAGAGCTCATCAGAACACTCCCCATGGTACAAACGGTAAAATACAGCCATGGACGCAACATCTCTACGCAGCTGTAAAGGTTCTAGGGTGTTCGTGATCTCGGGATTCCCAATGATGCGGACCGCACGTCGCTGCAACCTGTCGAGAGCATCTAGTAAGTACTTTGCTGAACCATCCCAGAGATGCGAGCAGTACTCCACACAGGAGCGAATTTGTGTCTTGTATAGAAGACACCGCTGCTCCGGCGTGAAAAACCGTCTCACTCTGTTCAGGACTCCGAGTTTTCGTGAGGCTGTTTTGATGATACTTTCGATGTAGTTTTTGTTATTCAGGTTGCAGCGAACATCCATACCTAGGATATTGAGATTGTCCTGCAGTGGCAGTGGCGTGCTCTGAAGAGTGGGGAGGGGAAGGAAAGAAGATACTTTTGCTGTAAACGCACATGCCTGCGTCTTCTTGGCATTGAACTCAACCAGGTTCTCAGAGCCCCATTGAGAAATGTGATTCAGGATCCCGTCAAGCTCAGTGACAAGAAGCTGCCTTTTCTCTGCGATATCCGCCTGCTTGGCCGCAGGATGTCCATGATAACTCCCATGCAAAGTGCTATCGTCTGCATAACAATGAACATTGCCGGTAGACAGCATGTCGTTGATATGCAGAAGAAAGAGAGTGGGTGATAGGACGGACCCCTGGGGCACGCCAGCATTAACCTGCAGAAACTCCGAAGCTCGTCCGTCACAAAGGACGCGAATACGGCGCCCCTGCAGGAAGCTAGCAACCCAGTTGCACAGCCTAGAAGGCAGACCAAAGGCAGGTAGCTTGGAAAGAAGCGATTTGTGCCAGACTCTATCGAAAGCTTTGGCGATGTCAAGACTAATTGCCAGTGACTCGCCGTGCTTGTCCATAGCCTCACCCCAAAGATGGGTAACGTATGCTAGAAGATCACCCGTTGACCGTTTCGGTCTGAAGCCATATTGCCGGTCATTAATTAAGGAGTGATCCTCTAGGTGCCGCATGAGCTGTTTGTTAATTATGTGCTCGAACACTTTGCACAGCACTGAGGTGACGGCTATGGGTCGATAGTTGGCTGGCTCCGAGCGATCCCCCTTCTTGGGAATCGGCTGAACATTCGCCTCCTTCCAAGGCAAAGGCACTGTACCCGAACTGTAGGATAGCCGGTACAGGCGCGTAAGCATTGGAGACAACTCCGCTGCACATTTTTTCAAAACTACCGCTGGAATACCATCCGGACCACTGGCTTTCCGGACATCGAGTGATTGCAGCACTGCACGGACATCGCGTTGCCTGATATGGATATCAGGCATCGCGTGGTCACTGTCGGGTAGTGTTGGTGGCTGCGTACCACAATCATCGATTCGGGAGTTGGCCGCAAAGAGATTAGCCAGCAGATTTGCCTTCTCTTGCGGCTCATGGGCCAGGGATCCATCAGGGTTACGCAGCGGAGGCAGCGAAGGCTGACAGAAGTTGGCTTGCACGGCTTTAGCCAGTCGCCAGTAGCCACGGCTTCCCGTGGGATGCATCACTAGCTCTTGACCAAGCCGCGCTATGCGCAGGGCATCCGCTCTGACGTAGGCCCTTCTGCAGACCTTTGTGGCTCTGTTGTACGCCGCCTTGAAGTGGTCCAGATTGGGATGGCGCGTGGCGCGCGCCCTTACCCAAGCGCGGTACGCAGACTGTTTTTGTTCAACAGCTTCCGCACACTCGCGCCCGAACCAAGGGCGCACCCCGCGGTCACCGGTGACATCGGTGTATGAGATATAGTATTCCATACCCAGACCGATCTCACCGGCGACAGCAGTAGCACAATCCGATGGGTTCTTACCTTCAAAGCAGCGCTCAACCCACGGGATGGACGCAAAATAGTCACGAAGTCCATCCCAGTCCGCTGACGAGTAGTGCCAGAGACGCCGCTTCCCCTGCACGGGTCGTGGGGGCGCTATAATGGGCACCGTGGAACAGACCAGGCAGTGGTCGGAGTTGCCTAAAGCGGCTCGCACCGATACACTGTACCGGTCCGGATCACTCGTCAGCAGAAGGTCTAGCAGAGAAGGTGCTAGGCCCGACCTTCTTGGTATCCTAGTGACCTCGTGCACCAATTGGGTCAGGCCGTGCGCCAGAGCAAACGCGTGGGCGGCTCTTCCCGCATGGTCTGTTTTGGAGGAGCCCAACCAGATCTCGTGGTGGGCGTTAAAATCCCCCAAAAACACCATTTCGGCATTCGGAAATCGCTCCTGCGCATCATCTGCCGCCTGACTCAGATATTCAAAGAGTCGAGTTGTCTCAGCATCTCCTGTATGTATGTATAAAACACTCACTATTACAAGAAAGGGTTTTTAAATAAAAACTAGAAATGTCCTTGTTCCCTAGACTTTGTTGATGTGTGTATTTCGAATGAGTTTCATTTTTACATGTTCAAGACATTATAAGGTATGAATTTCAACTTTTCCTGATAAAAAGATCTTGTCAGACAGACAGACAGACGGACGAATGATCCTATAAGGGTTACGTTTTTTTCTTTTTGCGGCACCGGAACCCTAAAAATTGGTTTTATTTCAATAACTGAGTATGATACAATTTTCATTTACCTATTTGCATTTAGCGTGTTCAGGACCATCAACTTGCCTAGTTGATGGTCCTGAACACTTTCCTATTCATAAGGTCCCCCAGTGCATTGACCGGAAAAAGTCGCGGGCGCCCGCGGCTTACTGTGCTAACACAGCGCATGGCGCGGCTAGCTACGTTGCGAACAAATAATGTAACGAACCACTCAATGCAGCAGACGGCCTAACTCATGCTCATCAATCGCAATGGCTGGAGGATGTCATCACTTCAGCTATATTCAAATACTCTACGATTTCTCTCTGGGTAAGATGAGAACACGGCAGTCGAACACCTGCTGCTATGGCCCTGGACCAGCTAGGGTGTGCAAGGGATATGCAAGAGGTTTTGGTGGTTCGGGCCTGACATAACCACCCCTACTGACTTCGCCAAGGGGAGTATCGGTGAGGATTTCTGTAGGTAAAGAAGTAATGATTTTATTTTATTTTTTTTGTTATTTTGGACCTAACGTGCGATCGGTTTCAGTTAAAACCATAAGCAGTTGTTTTAGGA
Organism: Eilema griseolum; assembly: GCA_963662185.1. NCBI lineage: Eukaryota > Metazoa > Arthropoda > Insecta > Lepidoptera > Erebidae > Eilema > Eilema griseolum. The sequence goes on from OY759246.1 coordinate 2,133,021, forward strand.
GATATTTGGCGTGTTAGGCATGCCTTCCCACTGTTAGGCCGCCTTCCTTTAATTCTCTCTCAGAGGTTATCCCATGTGTGTAATCTTTTTAACCGTCTTGTTACCAGTTGATTTCCGAGATTCTGTGCTAGTCTATTCTGGTGGTGAGTGATCCGGTTTTTGTAAGACTGGGTAGTTTTAACTATTTCCTCTTTTACTGTGGGAATATCTAGGTATTTGTGCAATTCATCCATTCTAGTGAACCATGGAGCATTTGCAATAGATTTGAGCACTGAATTTTGAAATCTTTGCAGAATTTCAATGTTTGAGGTTTTTGCCGTACCCCAGAGTTGGATGCCATATGTCCAGATAGGTTTTAATATGGTTTTGTAGATGAGTAGCTTATTTTCTACCGATAGCCGTGATCCTCTGCCTAGAAGCCATTCCAATTACCTAAACCTGTAATTTAGTTCATCCCGTTTTTTTTGTATATGTGTCTTCCAGGTTTGCTTTCTGTCAAGGTGAAATCCGAGGTACTTTACAGTGGTATTGTGGGGTAGCTCTTCTTGACCTATTTTGACAGGCGGGCAGTCTTCTTGCCTTAGGCTAAATGTAATATGATTGGATTTAGTTGCACTAGCCATGATTTTCCATGACTGCATCCAGAGATGAACTTTGTCCAGATGCTTCTGTAGGTTTCTAGATGCAATTTTTGGATCTTTATCAGTTGAGAGCACAGCGGTGTCATCTGCAAATGTGGCCGTAAGTACGTTGTCAGATTCTGGTACATCTGCCGTGAATAGCAGATAGAGTGAAGGTCCCAATATCGATCCCTGAGGAACGCCTGCTTTTATGTTGTAGAACTCTGAGGTGGCATCGTTGATTTTTATGTAGAAGATACGATTTTCTAGGTAAGATTTCAAGAGGAGATACATAGCATGTGGCAAAATCTTCTTTAACTTATAGAGCAGACCATTATGCCAGACCCTATCGAAAGCCTGGTGTATATCCAGGAATGCCCCAGAGCAGTATTTCTTTTTTTCCAGGGCTTCTCTCACATGATCGCATACTCTGTGCACTTGCTCTATAGTTGAGTGGTGTTTCCGAAATCCAAATTGGTGTTCTGGGATAGTCTCATTTTCTGTTATCATTTCATTGATGCGTGTGGAAATTAATTTCTCTAGCACCTTTGAGAGTAATGGCAGGAGGCTAATAGGTCTGTACGACGAGGTCAGATGTGGTGGTTTGCCAGGCTTGGGGACCATCGTTATTTGTGACACTTTCCAAATGCTTGGATAATGTGCAGTTCATAGTGTGGCGTTGAATAGTGAGGTCAAGAAAACTATGCCTTTCCTTGGTATTTTTTGCAGCACTTCAGCTGTTATTAGGTCGAAACCTGGTGCTTTTTTTTGTTTCAGTTCCATTATTGGTATAATGATTTTATACTTACACATAATTAACTTCAACTTGTGACAAATCAGCTTGTTCTTCATCTGGTATAATAGATTTATTCACCTCCTTCGTCTTGTTGCTCCGAATGTTACAGAACTCATGTTCCCCGGCAGATGTGGATCTCACAATAACAGAGTCATCTTCAGGGTCTACTGACATGAATTTGTTCAAGGAACTCAGGATTGCTGTTTTACCTGTAAATTAAACAATATGACATTATTTTTATTGACAACAGTGTCACTTTTGTTATACTTTGTGTGTATTCCAGGTCATAACAGCGTTATCTAGTTAATATTCTGTTCCCTGCAGTGAATAGGGTAGACAGAGCTCAATGGAGAGTTTTTGTGATGTCAGTGGAAAGACGAAAGGCTTGTCCTGTTGTCTTCTGCACTGACGACACAGAAACTCTGCTCTTACATTGCCACCAAAGTCGATAAAAAAAAATTGCCAAACTACGTACACTTGCCAAACTAAGTATAGCTAGTAATTCTAGATTACTGAATATTATACAATACTGAATCGTAAATTTCAAACCAATGCAAATATATGATAATATAGTATGTATGTAATAAGAAATTTCATTAGATTAGATTATGTACCAGTTTAAGTAATTAAGTATTAATTGTCATTAGTATGTCTACTGAATTTCTTAGCAATCTCTTTATTATCTCTTTGACATTTTAGCAATCCTTTCTCATTACAAAACAACTACTTACCATCTTCCCAGACAGGCTCCCACTGTTCCATGGGACCAACAGCATCTGACCTTCCTATTACCACTCCATCTTTAGTCACTCCCAAATACTTCCCATACCCTGACTTGAGGGCAAATTTGTTATCTCCTGCGGGAAATGCTGTAAAGATTTCTTCTGGCGATGGGCCAGTGCCTTCATCATGAGGAGCACCTACAGTAAACAAGCCGTTGTCTAGAGCAGACACATAGGAACTGTTCCCAAATTGTATGGAGATGGAACCAGTAATATCTTCTATCTTTGTGACTTTCCACCAGCCGCCATGTTTCACAGAATCATTGTCTACGTCAGATCCTTCCAACTGTTTCTTTTTGTCGCTTTTGTGCTTGCGTTTTCTAGACCTAGAAATGTACAGTTGTATAGGTTACAATTATTTTACTAATTATTTATTTATTTATTTATTTATTAATAGACACACCAACAGTATACATATAAATCGTTGACATCGTAGAATACAGAGTATAAGTTCTGATATGTACACCAATTAGAGGCATGTACAGTTCACACCATAAGATAGCGTACGGTTAAGTGCTAGTTAACAAATTATGATTCAAAAATTGAAGAGTCATTGGACAAAAAAAAAATTCGCAAAGTCTATAAAAGTGATCTCAATACCTTTGCCCTAAAAGCACCAAACGAGTCGTGGAAAATATCCAGCTGGTCGAGTTTACTGTTTAGAGGTGTATTAAGTCCTATGTTGGTTCTCACTAATGGTTGGCAGAACGTTCTGATCAAAGGGTGACGCGGTGGATTTCGAGGCACGTTCGAGGCACAATTACACTAAATAAAAGATCAATTATAATAAAAAATAATAAATATTCTACAACATTCTACACAACGCTATCTAGACTAATAGCGACTTAGCGATATATTTAAATACTTTTTTTTTTAGTAAATACATTCATATTATACATAGAAACACCCAGACCAATGCAAATACCCATATACATGCATACAAATATTTGCACTGAGCGGGGATCGAACCCGCGCCTTCTGTGTAGCAGTCGCTACGCCACAGAGGCTGTCTTAGAGTCACCACACTAAATGAAGCGATAAGAATGGTGGGATGATTTGAAATGAAACTTGAACTTGTGTTCTACTTACAAAATTGGCCAATAAATTATAAAACATGGTCTTCAACTCATAACTATCATTAACACAATATTCTACTATAATACAAATTATTATATTATCTCAATAAATAAATACCACATGTGACATGTCTTAACATATTAATTTTGAGTTCAAGATTTATCAGTTCATTTATATCAAAGATATAACACAGATATATGTAATACAGTTTATTGCGAACTTACTTGGGTTTGTCTCCTTTTAAAACTAATTTCCCACGTTTAACTGCTGCGTATTCATCGGCCATAATAAAAAAGTTATTAATAAGGTGGATTGGATTCTCAATGAATCTACAAAATTGTCGTCAACTGATAAGTAACTTAAAGCTGGAAATACCACTAGCACATATGTGTATCGTTGTTATAATTATTTTGTACTAAAGTGTACAGTATGTTATGTATTAAATCATTGAATGAAATAACAAAACACAGAGTTGTAACCGTATTTTATTTTGTTTACTCCCCTATTTTTTGGGACTTGCTTGGCAGTCTTGACAGATCAAGATGATTGCATCAAGTCAAAATGTCAAATCAAAATGGTCAATGATTTTCTTTCTCAACACCCTGACCAAAGAGTATAAATAGCCCTGGGCCGGCAGTCTGTACACGAGATAGCGACCGAATTCGGATGTTAAGTACGTAGCGACGCAAACTAACCGAAATTCCCAAGTCTGTACTTAAAGTTACGATTTTTGTCGGTTGCCGTACCGAAATTCGTCGTTAACTTAACAAATTCTCGGATAGTACCTTAATAGCATAGACAAGCATAGAATTTGTCACTCTTACCCTTAGATTCTCTTTGGTTAACTGTGTAATTTGTTGACATTTTTATTATGTTTGTACAATTATGCTTTATGAATTTGTAATTGTATCTTTTTTGACTGTACAATTTCATCAAACAGAAAAATCTCTCCGCTGATTGATTTTTCACAACACCCTTACCATAGATTATTGTACATATATATAGACCAAACATAGACTCTGACATGGCAAGTTGACACAAGTGACATAACACACAAGCAAGAAGCCAAGAAGCCTTGAAAAAGAATTGAATATTTTTGGAGGTTGTAGGGAAATACGAGAAATATTATGGCTGAAGCGTGTTTAGCATGTAATTAGTTTACTCTAGAATATAGGCGGGAAGCGGGGTAATGCGACGGCAAGGTGCATGGATTCTGCGCGCTAGTGAAAATTATTTGAATTTGGCTGATGGTGAATTCCTATCATTGTATCGCATTACAAAGGCAATGTTTAAAGAACTTGGTGATGAAATAGCGCTATCACTTGAAAGAAAACGCCCTTGCGGGCTTTCTGTGGAGTCCTATGTAAGTTTCATTGTATAACTTGTACATTGTTTATCATTTATCTAATTCAAAATTATTATTTATCTAGAAGTACTTCATCTCATTTAATATATTGTAATTGTATAATTTATGTGCTTTTTATCATTTTAGGTGTGTGACACTATTCTGCTCATTTTCAATATAAATGCTCGATGGCCAGGAGCTCTGCATGATAGCCACATATATCATATGAAAATTCCCCAGTTCATGCCACATGAAGACGTTTGTTAATAACGGAGACCACCATGCATGGTTACTTGGTAAGTTTTGAGTCAAATAACAACACCTCATGTGTCAATATACTATTACTGCCAGTGGGGATGCTGTTGACAAGACGAGTGATCACCCTTTCTGTGTGGACTATTTCTCCTATATAATGACTGTCATACATGTTAACTGCAACCAACGGCTTAACATTTTTTCTGACGCACAACCAAACCAATGCTAATACCCTTATTCATACAAATATTTGCACAAAGCAGCAGCTGCATTTAATACCGTTACACCACAGAGGCTGTCAATGTGTCAATATAACAATTATAACATATATTATATTTTGATTTAATCCACAGGTGATGATGGATATCCACTAGAACCATGGCCGATGACCCCAATGATGAACCAGCCCCTTGGCCTAACGACAAGTATACACTGAAGACTGTGTATTACACTGAACTGACACTATGGTGGACATCTGTGGCATTCCACTGCCCCAGAGAATCATTCAGAAACATTATTTTCGATTGTTTTCGCCTTGTCAACTGCAAGTCAACCAAGTGGCCAAAATTATACATCAGCAACACTTCAGAGGTGCCATATTACAAGACTGTGCCGACCCAGTTCTTGAAAATGGTAATTATTGTACAAGTAACCTTGCGAGTACCATAGTAGTACATAATATATATATACCCCACTGACACACAAATATGTAACTTACATGCAAGACACTACAGTAATGTTCTACGTGAAGTAGGAAGTGGTTTTTTCTCTTTCATACTTAGATGTGTGCTATGCACTTGCAAATTAGTAACTACTATAATATAAACTAACAATCCCAAACCAACATTCTGCAGGCATTTTCTGCTTTTCATGGAACTAAAGGTTGTATCCATGAGGCTACAGTTTATATCAGAGGAAAATTGTATAATCCTTTTGCTATCTATTATTATTCATTACAAATGCCAGCAGCTGTCACTCAAGCTCAAGTGGTGGATCCTTCCAGCAGAGAAGCTGTTAACCGGACAGATGGTTAGCCCTTCTGTACGGGCTTTTGCCATATATAACGACTCCCATAGATGTTAGTATGGCAACCGGGGCAGACAATAGGCAGATACACAACCATTGCAAATAGATATATTTGATTTATTAATTATTAAAATTAAAAATTAAATTAATTAAAATTAAAAACTATTTATTGTCACCAATATACATTTTGAAAGGTACATTGTCATCATCATCTTTGTGTAGACATACTATACTGATTGCATTGTTACCTCGCAGTTCAGGGTCCGCCTTCGGCTTTTTCTCCTCCACGACGTCAAGCCTACTTTCTTTACCTGGACCTGGTGGGAGCCCCATTGCCAGGCATTTGTTGCCTCAAAACCTCCTGCTGGTTACCTAGTTGAATATCCCCATCCCACAGAAGCTGTCATTGCAATAAACTGAACATATTTCCCAAAAGTAATATTCTTTAGGGATTTACTGTCTTTAATAGAACCAAATGAAATAGCGAACGAAATGAAAATATTGTAATCCTATAACTATCTATTTCTTTTCATTGCAGATGCCAGCCGTTGTTTGTCACTCAACTCAAGCCTGAGGAGAGGACACCCATAGCCGAAGTCATAACAAAATGTTACAAAATGAAGACTGAGAAAATTTTATTGTCTGTAAAAACTTAATAGAAACTTTTTGTATTAAGTACTTTGAAGTAATAAATGCACAAGATATGAACCTATATATATATATATGTTTTATTTAATTTACCTATATAGAAATCTACTTACTACCTACCGATAATCTTTGTATGAACTCTGCAGTAACTTATATTGTGTTAGTTACTAGTCCTACAAACATGAACATGACAGTTACTAATAAGCATCCATCCGAATATAATTATCTATTTTATGGCCTTGGGAAGTTATTAAATATGAAATTGAGCAATATAACACACATTTCACCAAAAGTCTACAAATAATAACTTGAAGCTCAACCAAGTTCACCAAATAAGCATCCACCATCTTATAATTGTATTTTATCATGAAATTGAGCAATATAGCATACATAGATCACCAAAAGTCAACAAATAATAATTTGAACCTCAACCAAATAACCATCCATCATCTTATAATTCTATTTTGTCATCCATTTCATAACCTTAGAGATTATGAAACATAAAATTTAACAATATAACATAAACATATCACCAAAAGTTAACAAATAATAACTTGAAGCTCAACCAAATAAACATCCATCATCTTATAATTGTATTTTATCATCCATTTCATAACCTTAGAGATTATTAAAATGTAAAATTGAACAATAAAACATCATTATCATCTAAATAATAACTTAAAGCTCAACCAAATTCACTAAATAAACATCCATCATCTTATAATTGTATTTTATCATCCATTTCATAACCTTAGAGATTATTAAAATGTAAAATTGAACAATAAAACATCATTATCATCCAAATAATAACTTGAAACTCAACTAAATTCACCAAATTAGCCTCCATTTATAATATATAATACTTATTTCCTCAATGTTGCCCAATTTCATATTTAATATTCTATTAAAAACATCAACAAAATGTGGACAAATAATAACAAAGTTAACGACGTTAACTACTTCGCGGGCCTTCAAGAATGCTCGCATTCTTTACGACGAAATTTGTTAAGAAACCGACAATTTTTGTTAACTTGGAAGTCGAGACTTGCTAATATTGCCACCGTACCAAATACCGTCGTTAACTCGCACCGATACATGTAGAGACTTGCATCCCCCATACATTATTGCTCGCTTAGTCGCTACCTCAAAATGTACAGACTTGGGTTTGACGCAAAGAAACCGAATTTTGTTGTTAACTTTACTTACGATTTCGTAAGATAAGTATTAACGACGAATGTACAGACTGCCGGCCCTGACATTGGCAAGTTGTGGCAACACACAGAAGCCATTTAATAAGAATTGACTGAATTGTTATTAATCAAGAACCTTTCCGGAAATGCTCGTTGAATTCTGAATCTGTATTGATATTTTTAAATTCTGTTCATTCTTAAAAATTATTAATTATTAGTTAATCTCTTTGAAGACTTATGAAAATATCTTTATGAAGGAAGACCTTTAATTTGTCTAAGATGAGGACTTAGCGCTAAGTGCATTATTTACTTCGTCGTTAGAGATGGAATTAGAATTTATGGAACTTGAATGTATAGGGAAAAAACAGGTACACAGTCCATATTCTGATAGAACTTCTGCCAACGAATCATTTTTCATCGTTTCTGCTGCATATCAGTGACATGCCGTCTGATGGCTCCATTCATTGTTACTGTGGTTTATGTAACAAGTGTACCACCCATGTGATACATGAGTTGGCGTAGTCTATCGCATGACCTCCATTGTTCACGCAGACTAGCCCTGCCTGATTCGCTCCAGGCGAATTCTCCCCCTTGGTCGAGAGCACCACTCCTTGTCCCAGACTGTTCTACAGGCGCGAGTGGCACCGACACCAAGAGGAGGTCCTCAGACGTAGACCATTCCGTTAGTCAATGACGCTCAAGTCTCTTGAAAAGGTGCATTACAGTAACCTTTAGAACATACTACATCTCTCCAAGAGACGGTTATAAAATTTATCACTTTACTAACCTAAGCGTTTCCTATGTGACCAATAAACTACCCTTCCTTTAATCTACACTAATTTCAGATAATCTGAAATGAAATGACTATAAATACTATTTCTATGATTCAATAAGCCTTATGTCTTGATATGCCACACTATATATTATATTTAAGTGTTTAATATAACTACAATTATATTGTATGCGAGGAGCAGTCTGAATTAGTTTATCTTGATTACATGACGATTAAAGATATATTTAACAATAACACCATCATACCCTGTATCGTGATTCGTATGTCATACATGTGTCTCGCACGGGAAAGATAACACTTGAAATCAACAATCATTTTTTGTTTCCTATTAGAATTCATGATAGAACATATATTATAATATATGTTAAACAATGTATAGGTCAATGACCGTGACTTTGTTAATTCCAGTTTGGAATTATTTAGGCCGCATATAATTAAACTAAATATGACTACCAATATAGAATGCTTAGATCTCTCTATACCTCACTATACTGTCAAGAGATTATCTAAACACCTCAACAAAGTCTAGGGAACAAGATGACCCCAATTATTTTTTTTCGTGTAAATCTTGTTTTGCAAATAACTGACAGCAAATAAATAAAAATAGAATAAAGTAGATTACAGAGTTGTTCGAAATTTAAAAATAAATTTAAATAAGTAATGATTTTCGAATACGGAGGGAAAACTTTTAAAAGTGTTTGATTGTGCAGTTTCTCTGAGGGAAAATAAAAATTATTTTTTTTGATTGTAAATAACGTTTATTATCAATAATACGTCTTTTACGTATGGTTTGTGCATTTTTGTGACTGTAGTCATCATGTCACGTCGTCATTTAAGTCGCGAAGAGATGTTAAGGGCTGTTGGTATGCTGCAAGCTGGACGAACTCAACGCGACGTAGCGGATGCTGTCAACACCCAACCAAGCTTAATTTGCAGATTATGGGCACGCTACAGGTCTACAGGGGATGTTGCCGAACGTCACAGGGGACGAAATAGGGTTACTACTCCGCGACAAGATCGTTTCTTGCAAAATTCCGCAAGGCGGCAACCCACGATTACTGCTCGTCAGTTGGTCGCAGGCCTCCAGTCTCAGCATCAAGTGGTTATTAACGATCAAACTGTCAGAAGAAGACTACACGAAGCCAATCTTTATGCTCGCAGACCGCTTAGGGTTCCAGCTCTTCGACGTGGAAATCGAGGTCGTCGCTTATTGTGGGCTAACGCACATTTACAGTGGACCGACCATCAATGGGCACGGGTTCTGTTTTCCGACGAATCTCGCTTCGGTTTTCATCCTGATTCGAGAAGAGTGCGTATATGGCGAGTTCCTGGACGTCGGAGTCGTCTCCAGAATCCGCAAGAAGTTCATACTTACCAAGGTGGAACAATCATGGTATGGGCTGGAATTCGCCTTGGTGGAAGGACCGACCTCGTTTGGATACGGGGCAATTTGAATGCAAACCAATACATTCAGGAGGTTATACACCCCATGGTAATCCCTCATCGACAGCAGTTCGGTCAAGATTTTATGTTCATGCAAGATAATGCACGGTCACACACCGCGAGGGTAGTGGTCAATGCGTTAAGCGAGCACAATATGACGACGTTGGAATGGCCTGCTCAGTCTGCCGACCTCAATCCCATAAAGCATGCCTGGGATTTGCTTGGGAGAAGAGCTTTCAGTGATTCTTTGGAAAATCTGAACACTGAAGAACAACTTTTTTTACACCTTCGCAGTGTATGGAGCCATATTCCACAGACGATGATTGACAATCTCATACTAAGTATGCCACGCCGTTGTCGAGCTGTTGCTAATGCTTTAGGAGGTCCTACAGATTATTAAAAACGTTTAAAGTACGGTTAATTACTGTATTTCTTACTACCTCGTTATTTTTGTGCCTAATCATAGAAGGTTGTAATACTCAATATTGGCACTATTCAATTCTTTCTTAAAAAAAAAAAATTGGTATGAAAATGTTTTTATTAAAATTAAAATAAAAAACGGTATAAAAATACCCTTCTATTGATATAAAACACTCACTATTACAAGAAAGGGTTTTTAAATAAAAACTATAAATGTCCTTGTTCCCTAGACTTTGTTGATGTGTGTGCCACATACACACATCAACAAAGTCTAGGGAACTAGGATAATTTCGAATTCAGGTTTGACAGGTACATACATACGCCGATACAATTATTTTCCTCCTAATTAGAAATGTTATCGGAGTGTTAACTAGCACACTAAAATATCAATGATCGGGATAATACAAACATTCAAGGTTGCCTGGAAGAAATCACTTTTAGTGAAATAAATAAATAAATAAGGCCGCCCATTGTGCATTTAATTGTAACTTTAATTATGTCTGTAAATCTTTTATAATATTGGTGTGCAATAAAGAATTATCTATCTATCTATCTATTTATCTAACATTATTCTAGGGAATATAGCCTTCGTGACCATACGGAAACACCTCAATCCTATTCGACGCCATGACAAACAATTTTACCATGATAACATTAATAAGTAATTGTAATTTCTCACTCACTTGTGTCGACCCAGATCGCTACACCCGTCGCCCGGCACCTCTGGACAGCTTCCACATTAACATTCTTATTACAATAACGATACTCTTTGTAATCTTAACTGGGTAAGAAAGCTACGCTATGAAGAACTACACCCGCGAAACTCTCGCACCGCAAGCTGAAAGCCCGTTTATACAATTTTTTATACAACTTAGGTGGCAGATAAGCACGGAAAAGTGGTTACCGTAACCTATGAACGTATGTAACACCAGTGGAGTCACACCCGTGCTGCCAACCCTGTAAGAACAGAGATTTTCTGTGCCTTCAGTGCAGAACATAAAATCAGGACAAGCCTTTGGTCTTCCCACTGACAGCACAAAAACTCTCCAGTGAGCTCTGGCTACCCTACTCACTGCCGGGAGCACAACACGAGATTATTATAGCCGTGGTATTCTGTAGGGTGGAGGTACTTCCCCAGTCGGACTGCTCCATTCGGACGGGAATACCGTCGTGTCCTACCTCCTAAAAATATACATATATAAGAATATTAGTATTCTGTGCTTCTAATGCCCTTCTTGAAAAACCCCTCATGGAGATATGGAGTTTTTTTTTATACAACTTAGGTGGCAGACAAGCACACGGCCCACCTGATGGAAAGTGGTTACCACGACCTACGAACATGTGTAACACCAGTGGAGTCACATCCGTGCTGCCGACCCTGTAAGAACAGAGATTTTGTGCCGTCAGTGTAGAGGACAAAGCAGAACAAGCCTTTGGTCGTCCCACTGACAGCACAAAAACTCTCCAGTGAGCTCTGGCTACGCTACTCACCGCCGGGAACACATCACGAAGTTATTATAACCGCGGTATTCTGTAGGGTGGAGGTACTTTCCCAGTCGGACTACTCAATTGGGCGGAAATACCGCCGTGTCCTACCTCCTTGCACATTGTTTGAAATATTCTCGTCCAGAATTCAGAACCGCAGGACGCCCGATGTTTTTGGACCATTTTGAGACGTGCTGAATCCATAGTCATTAGATATGTGAGGCGGAATCTCAGTCGTAAACTAATGCAATAAAACATAGACAATGAGCCTTCTATGTAATATTTAGTTACTCCTTTAAGTTACTCTGTGGTTTTCCACAAACGCCATTTTGTAGTTTTGAGCATGTTGATTCTGCTACGAAAATGATTTTATTTTCGCTAATAATAGCTGTGGCGGTGTAGATTTATAATTTAATTTGTGAAGATAAGTAATACACCACAATGGAAATGCCAGAAGTCAAGTCGTTCAACGCGGAGGTACAATTAATTACGGTGTTACATTAAAGTAAATGTTCCGTGGCAATTTACTAACAATCTTTTTCTTCCAGTTATCCGGGTTGTACGACAATAAACCGCCTATATCAAAGGCGAAGATGAGTGCTATTACCAGAGGTGCTATAAAGGCCATAAAGTTTTATAAACATGTAGTGCACAGTGTTGAAAAGTTCATACAGAAATGCAAGCCAGAGTACAAAGTGCCTGGCCTTTACGTGATAGATTCAATTGTGAGGCAGTCACGGCACCAGTTCGGGCAAGACAAGGATGTATTTGCCCCAAGATTCGCAAAAAACATGCAACAAACATTCGCTAACTTATTCAGATGTCCTCCAGAAGATAAGGTTAGTTACATAAAATACCTGTTTTAGGTTATAATCGGTCCCTCTTTTATCTATGTTACTGTACAAATAAGCGAAGCAGCCACTGATAGTGCTGATAAAGTCAAAGAGGATCTTATTCCTGAATGTTTCTGTCATTTTTCTAACCTTAGGCCTTCTTTTATGTTGTAAACAACTCAAACTGCATCATCTGTGATACCATTATAAATCAGCCAAAATTAAGAAACCAACAGTCAGACTAAAAACGGTTAAGCGTCGGTAGCTTAGTGGTTAAGGAGTCAGCCCTATGATTGAGAGGTCCCAGGTTCAAATCCTGGTCATTACCGATCGACTTGAACCCAGTCCTAACCCAAACAATTTAGTTTAGCTGGATGGGTTAGTGGGAATATCAGTAATTTTGGTTCAAATGTTCTATTAAAAAAATTGTAGTAATTCCTTAAAACATAACAATTATTTGACATCAGTATCAAAATAATCCAGATATTTACCAAGTTGGATTGTTTTGAATTTCTGAAATTTCGGCGCTGTTGCAAGCACCATGATCACGGAGGAACAGTATGTCAGTGATCATGGTGCTTGCAACAGTGCCGATTATTTTGACCATGATAATTTTAATAAGTAAACTAATTTGTTTTCTTTGCTTAACATGAAATCACTGCTGAAAATAGACCGTTCATATGTTTAAAATGTATAGCAAGATCACACAAGGTTTATTTTACAATTTCAGCGCAACATCATTAGAGTGCTTAACTTATGGCAGAAAAACAATGTATTCAGTCCGCAAGTGATTCAACCTTTATTGGATATGGCTGACCCTAACCATCCTTTGCATCAAGAAATTCAAATGCAGCAAAACAATACAGCCAATGGTATGTTCACTTTAATTGACATTATGTATAATATAATGATAAACAATACAATATTAGATATTACTATCTTTAGTGTAATGTTAAATGTAATCTATACAAATATGGAGATCAAATTGTAATCAAATCAATATCAATCAATTGAGCCTATCGCAGTTCACTTGAGTTTGAGGCTTGATATATGTTTGCACATCCTTTAAATTTACAGTGTAAATTGTTTATTTTTTTTAAAGAAAAAATTAGTATGATATATACAATTAACGTAACACAAATTAGAATGCAAAGTGTAATTTGATTAGTTTGATTATAACATCAAGCCCTGCCTATAGATATTGCCTTAACATGTGTATAGACAAGGATTTCATCTGACCAGGTCAGGTCCAAATAGTTCTGACCAGACTCCCTGTAGAAAAGAACTGCAGGTTTAAAAAAGCCACTTTTTTGGCATCGTATTAGGATAATATTATGTCATGAAACAACCCCAAAAATGAAATAAGGAAAACGTCACGGTACCCACAGGACAGGCTTGCCTAGTGTGGGGCCAACGGGAAAATCTATGTGAATGTGAAAATCCTGTTCTGGAAATATATTTTGTTTCTTTTTTATATTGACTTGAAATTAGGAGCTGCTTAGTTAATGAATGTTATAATTCTGCTCATGTGAGAGACCATTTTATGAGTTTGTATGAATCTAACGAGATCTACTGGAAATTCATAAAGAAGAATCAATTTCATTTATTGAGTTTAGGCACATAAAGAGCACATATGAACGTCAAAAAAAGTTACTTATTTTAAGCAGAATTGCTCAATGTGGCCTTTTTAGACCCGCTTATCATAGGTTTAAGTGCTATCCTGAATATTAACTATTTTTGACTAAATTCTAAAAAGTTAAATTTCATTCATACTTAAATAATTTTACGTTTTTGCTATCTTCTTTTACCGTGTTGGTCTCTAGTGGAGTAGAATAAGGCTACTCATTCTCATGCCATGAGTGTCGTAAAAAGCGGGTAAAAGATTGACTTATATCTACATACATACATACATAAAATCACGCCTGTCTCCCATAGGGGTAGGCAGAGATCACGGATCTCCATTTGCTACGATCCTGACATATTACTCTCGCTTCATTCACTCTCATTACATTCTTCATGCATGCTCGTCGGTTTAGATTACTCCTGACCTGCCCCTTTTCTAAAACTTCCCCGATTTGGTCCAGGTATGTGCGCCTAGGTCTTCCCCTTCCGACGGTACCATCCACACTCGCCTCATACACCTGTTTCGTTAGTCTTCTTTCATTCATTCTCTCAACATGACCAAACCATCTCAACATTCCTCTCTCAATTCTCATCACTACATCTTCTATCACTCCACATCGTTCTCTTATCACGCTATTTCTCACTCTATCTTTCAAGGTCAAGCCACACATACTTCGTAACGCACGCATTTCTACTGCATTCACTCTACTCTGATGCTTTTTCTGCCACACCCAACTTTCACTACCATACATAAGAGTCGGCACCAATACTCCTCCATGTACAGCCAGTCGTGCCTTTTCGGACACTTTCCGGCTGCTCATAAAGTTGTGTAGTGCCCCATTCACTCTATTTCCAGCCATCACTCTCCTTTCAACATCTTCTTCATGCTTTCCATCTCTCGTAAACAATGTTCCCAAATATATGAACTCATTCACTTGTTCCACTTTTTCTCCATCTATACAAATCCTACACTCTGTCACGCATTCATCTCTTTCAAAAACCATAACTTTTGTCTTACTAACATTCACTTTCATTCCTTTCCTCTCAAAAGCTTCATGCATAGTTGTTACCATCTCCTGCAACTCATCTGCCGATGACGCCAGTAAAACCTGATATCTATATCTATCCATTAGTAAATATACAAGGTGCCTCCTTAATGGCAATAGGTTCGCCTATTATGTTGCACTGAAAATCCTATCCAGTTCCAGGAACAGGCATACAGGTACTTATAAAAGTTTTGAATCCTGAAACAAATTAATAATAGGTCCAATATATGATTACAGGAAGCAGTCTGAACATGAGCTCATCAGATAATAAAATGTCTCCTGGACAACACAGTCCTCAAGCTTCATCTCCAATGGGCGGTGATCAGGTAAGATATAACGTACCCATATATTAGAAAAATTATAAACTCACGAATATCTGCATTGGTCTGAGTGTTTCTATATGTATAATATGTATGTATTTACAATAAAAAATATATCTAAGACTGTTTATCCTCATTCTAGAATCCATAACACAAGCTAGTTTTTTAAAATATTAGCAACCAAAATTACTAAATTTACCTCTAACCCCTCCAGCTAAATGAAATACTTGTGCTAGGAGTGGGTTCACGGAGTGGGTTCATGTCGGTACTGTAAAGACCAGGATTCAAACCCAGGCCCTTTCGATTATAAGACTAACTCCTTAACTACTCAAACTACGCTTAGGTCTAGGTAGCGTTTTGTAAAACGTAGATATATTTATTTACGCCTTGCCTCAGAGAGCAAGTGAAGCCGTAGCTCTCAGTTGCTATACGAACTTCCAGATGACAGTCGCTCCATGGAAAATATCGAAGTTCAGACGCATCACAGTTACATTTGAAAGCTGAGCCTTGGGAACTGAAACTTGGGAAAGGTTCAGAAAGTAATGATGATTTATTTATTTATAATGTAATTATTTCCAGTTCCAAGACGAGCCGGACGCGCAGCCGAAGTTCAACCGCAAGCTGCTGAATGACTTCGAGTACGACAGCGAGGATGACGCGCCGCCCGAGCCGCCCGCGCCCACGCACTCGCATTCGCACTCGCACTCGCACTCCACGCATCACCCTGCCACCGACGCGCTGGGCAGGTCAGTGTGTACACGTCTTGTAACGTGTTACCACTGAGTAACACTTATGGACGTCATTCTATCCACTGAGTAACACTTATGAACATCATTCACTATGTCAATGAGTAACACTTATGAACCTCAGTAACAAAGCGATAGGTCAACGTTAAAGCCTCAATACAGCACACACAGGTGCGGAATTTCGGTCACGTTAATACCGCACGCGTTATTGTGATAAAGCGTCACTAGTAACCAGCAGTGTGTACTTTAGACTTCTTGAGTTGTAATTGACAAGTAAATTATGTATGTATAAGTAAATTAGATTCAGAGTTGCTTTGTTTGAATTTAATAATGCTAATTACGTTATTTTGAAATGTTGCAGTATATTAACAAATCCTGAGATCATGAGACAGCTGCAGAGCTTGCAGGCGCAAATGCAGATGATGACGGGAATGCAGATACCTGTAAGTAGACCGAAATTATTTTACATACAATTTTATTATTTCTTAAAAATTAGATAGCTCCTATAAAACGTAATTCCCAAATGCAACATATGACTAGTTTGTCCCAGTTTTTGTACCATTTAGGTGGTAGACAAGCACACAAACCCTCCTGATAGGATGCCTATTAACATGTACAATACCAAAGGTGTCACACCCTCACTGCTTACTCTGACCCTTTTTAAGGAATGCCACATTGCAATTGCTTGGAAAACCCGTCTTAATATACACTTTTTCCATTTGAAACTTTCAAAAAATAGCAGTAAATGCTTTTTAGTTGAGATGTTATTAAGAAGCAATTGATGTCTAATGTAGCTCAATGAACATTTATATAACAACTATGTTTTGTATCACAGAATTTAATGCCCATGATGTCGGACCTACAAATGCAGCACAATCAAAATCAAGGCCATCCATTCATGGTATGTATGAAGATTTATGACTGATTTCAGTATTATGAAATTGAATTGCACCGCATTAATGCTTAGTTATGCAGTGTTTAATATGAAACTCAATTTAATCCATAACATTAATCCTACTAATCTTACTTTGGTTATCATAAATGTGAAAATTTGTGAGGATGTGTGTAATTCAATCATGCTTTAATACTTGTTTTTCTTATGTTTTTTTACACTACATTGTCCACGTATTTTCTTACAATATTTGCTAATAAAGTGTCTTTCTTTTCAGTCTTCGCAACAAGATAACCAAAAACAGTCTGAAAATAAGGATGAAATGGGTAACAACGAGTCCGATATAGAATTCGTCGAGACTGGTCCGCAAGTTATAGAAATACCTGATGCCAATGATTCTAGGTAAGAACATTTTGTTATTTATGTGTATATTTTAAAGTTGTACCACTTTTGGCGCATTATAAGAAGCTTATCTGAGTGTATTTTCTGTGAGTGTAATAATAAGTGTAAATATTTGGATGCAACAAACAATCAAGTTAGATGTAGAACTTCCTTTAGTAGTAAAATACTCACCAGGATATTTGTCATGTCTTTTGGATTTATCGAGTATCCTACAGTGCAAAAATATCGTATATTCGTCCAAAAAACATGGCAAATACCCCGGTGTTTTAGTACTACTCAAATCATACATTAGAACTTCCTGTTACATTTTGGGAAAAAAATGTAGTAAGATTGTAGGTTATATATAGATAAGTATTTCCCATAAGAGTGAGTGGCGCTAGTGTAGCGTACATGTGGTGTGCCCGCAGCCCGTCGCCCAAGTCGCGGCGCCAGCGCTCGCGCTCCAAGTCCCCGCGCCGCCGCCGCCGCTCCCGCTCGCGCTCGCGCTCGCCGCGCCGCCGCAGGGACCGCGACCGGGAGAGAGACCGGTAATCGCTTTACTTTTCTATTGGATGATTTCAAGTCTGACGTTTTAAAATGTCACGTCCAAAATTCATAATGCTTTGCCGTACTCAAAGTACAAATACGTTGTGTGAAATAGCTAAATATATTTTATTTTATACTATAACAGGGAGAGAGAAAAGGAGAGAGATAAAGATAGAGAAAAAGGTTACAAAGATCGAGAGGTAGAAAGGGAAAAGCAAAAGGAACGAGAGAAAAAAGGACTGCCGCCGATAAAAAAAGATAATCTTAGTGGTGAGTATTATAGTGATACATTATGAGTTCATATCACTTTTTTAACATTTCTTTTATAATGTAAAAATCCCCATGTATCGAGACTCGGGACTAACGGTCGTCATTCTCCTCCGAGCTTTTTACCAACTTAGTGGACGTTCTGTCTAACTACGAAACGGCTGCCTCTTACGGTTTACCTTCACAACCTACTTTGTGATATCAAAGTTGTAGCGTGATTCGATTCCCGACAAATAATCAGACTTACCAAATCAAAAACCCGATACTGTACCACAATTCAAATTTTAATTTCTTTATGTTTATACGAAAATCAACTTGGATGCATCATATACCATTTCAAATGTGCCAAATGGTTAAGACAAATTTGATGATATACCTTTTGGTTCGAATAGTGTGCCATAAATCGGTCATGATCCGTACTTTAATCCATCACTGAAAGGTGGAGGAGAGTGACATTGCGCCGATCTCAAATATTTGAGACAAGGTTTAAACAGATAATGATGTTTTTATTTACATATCACTGGTTAAACCATGTTTGTCGAAATGCCTTTTGGTACGAAGAATGCGCCATGAATCTGCCACGCTCCGTGCTTTAATTCATCACTTAAAGGTGGAGGAGAATGTGATTGCGCTGATCTGAAATAATTGAGACGCTGTTAAACTAATGATAATGCTGTTATTTATCACTGATTAAGCTAATATGGTCGAGATGCCTTTTGGTTCGAGAAATGCACCATGAATTAGTCACGTTCTATTAATTTGAATAAGGTGGAAAAGAATGGCACTCCCGCCGATCTCAAATAATTGAGACAAGATCAAACAGATAATGATGGTTTTATTTATCAGACAGAATAAACAAATTAACAAAATTCGGCCTATCTCTCTTCATGATATTAGTATCGGATGATCGGTAAACTTCTTAATAAAAATACTCAAAGCGCGTTTTAGATCACTTTGGTAATAAGCGCAAGGTGTGACTCGTGCGATGCCGACGAATAGAAAATATTACTCCTTTTTGAAATCTTTTAACTCATCATGGACTCGAGTCTCGCGTCACTAATTGATCAGTCCTTTTATTGAGTTTTTGGTTGACCGGTTCTTGTACATTTGGGCATTTAAACGTCTGTTCACGAAGTTTGTCGATATGCATATGGTGACTGACGTGTCATGTGTGTGTGTGTGTGTTGGCGCAGTGTGCAGCACGACGCTGTGGGTGGGGCACCTGTCGAAGCTGGCGACGCCCGAGGAGCTGTCGGACCTGTTCGGCGGCGTGGGCGGCGTGGCGTCCATCGACGTCGTGGCGCCGCGCGGCTGCGCCTTCGTCGTCATGGAGCGCCGCCGCGACGCCAGCAAGGCCATCGCCAAGCTCAACAA
Source organism: Eilema griseolum (assembly GCA_963662185.1). Classification (NCBI taxonomy): domain Eukaryota; kingdom Metazoa; phylum Arthropoda; class Insecta; order Lepidoptera; family Erebidae; genus Eilema; species Eilema griseolum. The sequence continues at coordinate 2,152,929 of OY759246.1, forward strand.
GCACAAACTGCACTCCAAGGAGATCACCGTGAGTACTCCTGTCCTCTCTCCCCGTCCCCTCACCTCTTTTCTCAAGACTATTTTCTAGAATACCGTCAATTTTAATAATTTACAAATTCAAGTTCACTTTCCCAATTCCTTAACCTATTTTCCGACTCAGCTGGGATCGGGTATCCAATCTAACTGTGATGCAGCTGAATTTTAATCTTCAGAAGTACAGTGGGCTTCCCATGAACACTTAAAAACAGGTCAATAATTGAACGCTTGTCATTTAATATAAAATGAATAAATAACTTTGTAATCCCATATAAATATATAGCATTACAAAGTTACATTTGCAGTTGGTAATATGAAAGCAATTCAATTATTGATCCGTTGTAAGCGTTCCTGGTACAGACCCAGGTGGCAGGTGGCAGTAGTGAGACGTGTGTGGTGGGCGCAGGTGGCGTGGGCGCCCGGCAAGGGCGTGAAGGGGCGCGAGTGGAAGGACTACTGGGAGGCGGAGCTGGGCGTGTCGTACCTGCCGTGGGGCGCGCTGCAGCAGCGCTGGGCGCTGGGCGCGCTGTCGCTGGACGCGCTGGAGGACGGCGGCGCCGTGGACGAGGACTCGCTGCCGCCCTGGCTGCCGCCGCGCGTACGGACACGCTCTTTCTTTCTTTTTATCCCACTTAGGTGGCAGACTAATCCACATCTATTTCCCCGACTATCCGACAACGTCATCCGCAGTCGTCGTGACGAGTATAGATTGTGCATGCGTGGCGCTAGAACAGCACTCATGGGGAACAGTATATTGTGTATGGCACCAAAAAAAAAAAAAAATTCAACAGACACGCGCACGGCACATCTGATACAAAGTGGTTACCATGACCTATGGACGTGTGGAACACCAGAGAAGGCACACTCGCGCTGCAGACCCTGTAAGCACAGTGTGCCGTCAGTATAGAGGATAAAGCAGGACAAGCGTTTAGTCATCCACAACAGCACAAATTCTCCAGTGAGCTCTGGCTACCCTACTCATCGCTGGGAACACAACACGAAGTTATTATAACCGCGGTATTTTGTAGGGCGGAGGTACTTCCCCAGTCGGACTGCTCAATTGCGCGGTAAAACCGCCGTGTCCTACCTCCTAATAAAGTACCGCTTCCCGCACCGCAGTGATGCCTCGATGATCGATAGCTTTATAGAGTAGATAATACCGTTTGTATCCATATATAGCGTCGGTAGCTTAGCTGTTAAGGAGTCGGCCTTACGATCCAAAGGTATCGGGTTCGAATGCTGGCCATTACACTACCGACGTGAACTTACTCACGCAATTTAGCTTAGCTGAAAAGGTTAGAGGATATTAGTAATTTCGGTTCTAATATTCTTTAAAAACATATATAGTGTAAAGACTATGAATTAGGTTGTGGACCTTCGGCAACCAAGAACGACATGCTTTTTGGTCGGTTCGAGTCCGACACAACCTCTTCCACCGGCTCCGGTGGGGGGGTATCCGTGGGAATTTTGCGCACGTAAAAAAAAAAAGACTGATTTAGGTTTTAACTACTCTTAAAAAATATCAGGCTTTAGAATATTCTTGTGCGGCAAAAATTATATCAAAAAGTTAGTCATAGTCTTAGTATTGATATTCGATTATTCAGAATGTTCCCGCTAGAACCGGCTTAGTAAATCCATCAGGCCGAAACAGTAGGAATCTGAACATTTTCTAATCTAATATTTAATAATAAAACTATTCTTAAAGTAGTTGATATACGAGCCCCAATGCAAAATAGTTCATTTAGTATGGAAAGTAGTGCCAAGCTTAAAATATAGAAAGTAAATATTGGTAAAATAAGTAACAGCATTTAATAAGAAGTAAACCACAATTTGAGGAGCATTTTAAAGTTTATTTCTTTCATGACTTTATATAAAATAAAAACATTTAAAAATATTCTAAAAACATAACGCAAAAGTATTCGTCTACCACTTAGTTGTGTCGCCTTTGCTCTCAATGACAGCTTTAATGCGCAGAGGCATAGTTGCAACCAACAATGCACACTCCTCAGGCGCAATTGACTTCCACACAGCCAAGAGTTTAGTCTTTAAGTCACTCTTCGATCTTAATGAACTTTTACGGAGAACTTTTTTCCATTTTCCACCATAGGGTTTCGATCGGCGACAAGTCCGGGCTGTTAGATGGCCATTCGATTGTAGGGATGCTTTTCGCCAGTAGCCACGTCTTTGTTGTCCTTGTAGTATGACAGGATCCATCCTGTTGAAATATGAAGGAATCTTGATGCTTGAGTGACGAAATAGAGGGCAGTAAACTCTCTTCCAAAAGGTGTTGATACCTCGCAGCATTGATAGAACCATTCACAAACTGCATACTACCAACACCTTGTGCAGACGCAGCCCCATATCATAAGAGACGCCGGAAACTTCACTTTTCATTTGAGACAATCACTCTGAAATGCCTCATTTTTGTTCCAAATCACTTTCTTCCTTTCATCGCCGATTGTCACTTCAAATTTGGACTCGTCACTCCAAATAATACGACGCCACTGATCGGAAGTCCAGTTTAAGTGATCACGAGCAAACTTCAATCTCTTTTTCTTTTGTACTGCAGTCAACAGTGGTTTCTCCTTAGCGGTGTAAAATCCGTAACCAATTCTTCTTAGGACTCTTTTGCAAGTATCAACTGAGACGTCTTTATGAATCATGTCCTTCCATTGCACTGCGAGTTCTCCAGCTCGAGCACGATGATTATTTTTGATAATTTTCTTCAGGACTCTTGTTTTCTGCTGCACTCGTGATGCTTCGTCGATCAGTTTTCTTTAAACAAGAAGTGGTTGCATTCTTTTAACAGTGCTGAATGATAGATTGGACTGTAGATCTGGGAAGTATTAAGTCTTTAGGTATTTGGTAACTTGATTTGCCAGCATCTACCCCACAAACTATTCGCTTTCGAAGCTCTTCACACACGGGCAAATTTTCAGAATTTATACTGTCTCACTTGACAAATGACACAGAATTACTTTTACAAATTTAAATTATGGACCATAATTGTACAAAGAAGGTATAATCTTACTTAATTCACTCACTGTTTCTAGAAATAAATTTATTTTTATCTTTATCTTTATAGACGAACTCTTTTGCATCAATTAACAATTAGACGAATTAGATTAATGCGTGGTCAACATAAGTCTCTTGCTTGCTCGCACAAAATAAATTGTAAACTAAAGCAAATTTAATAAAAGAAAAATAATCTAGTTCTAATATAGTTCGCTGAGTTTCTTGCTGGTATCTTCTCAGTAGAACTAACCTACCGAACCAGCGAAAGAATCATTTTCCAATGGTTTATTTTTACATTATTTAATAATTTTATATTATTTCTTGACATACCTAATTGTAAAATTTTGACGTTCATATGTGCTCTTTGTGTGCCTAAACTAAATAAATGAAATAGATTCTTTGATTGATTGACGAAATATTTTGCTTACAACTTCTTCAAATTTAAAACTCTATGAATGATTGATGAATTTAAAAAGCTAAAATAGTTTATTGGTTCATTATAAAAGCTCGCCACCTATTACATTGGGACCTAAACATAAACTGGCGAAATGTGGGTGCTAGCACCTCTGCCTACCCCTTCGGGGATATAGGCGTGAGTTTATGTTATGTAAAATTTTAAAAGGGTAAAAGTAACGCGACATGCGATAGTAGAACTGCTTAATATTTTATATAGACAGATAAAAATAATTATTTAAAAAAAATCTTATAAAGAATATTTCAGACTAGACGAACTATTTTGCATTGGGCTCGTATTTGATTTTATTTTATTATTTATATTGACTTAGAGTCTAACTGATAAAAAATTATGCTAACCTATTTAATACAATTTTTCTCTACAGATACTACCAAAAACAATGATGGACAACATGTCAATGCTGGCGGGCATGCCGCCACCCGGGGCCGGCATCATGGCCAGCATGCCGCCCAACATGCCGCCGAACATGCCGGCTAACCTGCCCCTGCCGCCAGTCAGCATGGCAGGGGCACTGCCTCCCGCCAGCCTACCGAACCTAGCTCTGGCCTCCAGTTTGCCTGCTCCCACCGCGCTCAGCATGACCGTGCCGAGAATGCCTCCCCCCGGGTAAACCATTTCTCTAACCATATCTTTACGCCCCTGTATCCTCTTAAGCAGGCAACTTTGCCATGTTGGTTCCCCATGGAATAGACTATGGGATAGAGTTATTCTTCATTCGACAGTAAACAAACAGTCCATGACAAATGGATGCTTGACGGCAATACTGACATTTTAAAATCGGTAACGCAGGTAAAAGTTATTCGGTAACAGTAAAGACGAGACTGTTGTTCTATTAATGTTTGTATATATTAAGTTTATGGTTTGAACATACATTGTTTTGTCGACAGTATGACCGCGGGCATGCCGCCAGGAATGGGTCCAGGAATGCCGCCCGGCATCAGGCCGCCGAGCATACCTACAGGCGTGCCAGGTAATGATTACTTTATTCATATTTTATGTAAAAATAGTTGACCCGCCCCAACTTCGATCGTGGCAACCTTATATCACCGCTTAAAGCCCGTTATTATACAGTCTTGTTGTGATGAACACACTCGTGTGTTTATCACAAACACTGAATAACAAGGGTCTTTCAAGAAGGGCATTAGAAGGTTTTTTGAGGGTCGGCATCACGAGTGTAACTCCTCTGGTGTTGCATATGTCTATAGGCCACGGTAACCACTTCCTATCAGGTGGGCCATGTGCTTGTCTACCACCTAAGTAGTATAAAAAAATACATCCTGGGGTGAGGTAAGATAGTGTTTTTGGAGCGGTCTTGCCTGGCAGCAGTGGTACAGTAGTGGCTAACACCGTGGGTCCCCCGCAGGGCTGCAGAGCGACGCGGGGCTGCCGCCGCCCGGGCCGCTGCTGCGCTTCCCGCCGGGCATGCCGCCGCAGTCCATGTCGCAGCCCGGTCAGTCCACTTTCTTACTTTTTTTAATCCCTTTTTTTACGTGCGAGAAATCCCGACGGGTACCTCCATGCCGGAGCCGGTGGGAGATGTTATGTCGGGCTCTAACCGACTAAAACTCACGGCGCCTGTGGGTCATGGTTGGTTGCCGATGGTGAGGTCTCTCGATCTGGCCCTCGTCGGGTGTGGGGACCACAGAGTGCCTAACTCATTCCTCGAAATGGGGAGACGCGTGACGCGCGCCGCCGTTACAACCTGCTTCTGCCAGGGTAACAGACGGTTACACCCGTCACCCAGGTCTGCGTCATGTGGGGCGGAGGTCATTAATCGATCTCCGGCGCTCGAGTTGCCTCCGTACGCGGGTAGCTTGGTTTGCGATACTACTTTTTATTCCCTTGTACAAAGTAATCGCACGTTAACAATTGTTAGTTTCAATTATTCGATACCTTTTTAGCTGCCTTTCCACGGTCTGCGATTTTATACACGTGTGTGTCAGCGCGATCTACGTACAGTGTTATGGGGTTCATTTATAATAGTTTAGACACGTTTGTCATAGTACATAGACACGTTTGTCATAGTACATACATCATAGTATATAGTCTTCGCGCCCGGACGAATACTCAGTAACTGTGGAAGCACCACTTGGTACTTCGGACCACAGCCTCGTTCGGGCGCAAGTGACTCTCACGCGGCCTGAACCTCCGCGGCCACCTCAATGGCGGCATGTCTGGCACTACAAGTCGGCAGACTGGGATGGATTGCGAGAATTCTTCGCGTCGTACCCGTCGTACCCGTGGAGTCGACTTTGCTTCACTTCAAATGATGCCAGCTCCTGTGCAACAGCAGTAGCTGATGCGATCCTAGCGGGTATGGAATGCTATATTCCGAACCGCTGGATCGCATAGGAGAGAGCAAACGCCATTGGTTTAAGAGGCCCTGCAGAGAAGCAAGAGACCACAAGCAATCTGCATACAAGGCTTGGACCACGGCTTTTGCCAATAAAGATCCAAATATCGCTGAAGTGAAGCGAAAGTTGAATGCCGCCTCGAGGTCTAGTAAAAAAGCTACGGCCAGGGCTAAGTTTGAGTTCATCGGCGAATTGGCGAGCGGCTTGCGCGCTACCCATCTGGCTGTCGTGCATTTTGGTCGCTCGCCAAAGCTGCCGAGGGAAACTTCTGCCAGTCTTGCCTTCCGCCGCTGCAAAAATCCGATGGTAGTCTGGTCCATGGCGCTAAGGAGAAAGCCGATCTGTTGGGTAAACTCTTTGCGTCAAACGCGACTATGAACGACGGGAACGCCGAACCACCCATAATTCCCAGCTGTGGTGCTTCCATGACTGATGTTAAAATCACGCAACGGGTGGTCCGGCGCGAGCTTAAGTCCCTAGATGTTCGGAAGTCGAGTGGGCCGGACGGTATACCGACGATGGTGCTTAAGCACTATGCCCCCGAGCTGTGTCCTGTACTTACACGTCTTTTCGCACTCTCATACTCCGCAAGGCGGGTCCCGACCTCGTGGAAGACCGCATTCGTGCACCTTGTACCTAAGAAAGGTGACAGGACAGATCCGACCAATTACAGGCCAATCGCTATCACCTCCCTTCTCTCGAAGGTAATGGAGCGTGTTATCAATACACAGCTCCTGAGATACCTTGAGAGAAACGATCTACTGAGCGATAGACAGTACGGCTTTAGCCACCGTCGCTCTACCGGTGACCTTGTGTATCTCACAAACCGGTGGGCGCAGGCCATCGAGAGTCGGGGTGAGGCACTAGCGGTCAGCCTCGATATAGCGAAGGCCTTCGATCGGGTCTGGCACAAAGGTCTTTTGCGAAGTTGCCATATTATGGACTCCCCGAGGGACTGTGCGAATGGATCTCCAGCTTTTTGTCCAACAGAAGCATCCAAGCCGTCGTCGACGGCAGCTACTCGGACCGCATGAACATAAACGCTGGTGTCCCACAAGGCTCCGTGTTGTCTCCAACGCTGTTTCTGCTGCATATCAATGACATGCTGTCTGATGGCTCCATTTATTATTATGCGGACGACAGTACCGGAGACACGTGTTACACGGGCCGCGCAAATATCCCTCAGTCCGAGGTGGAGAAGAGTCGCGAGCAACTTGTGTCTAAAATCGAGACTACTCTCTCTGGAGTATCCGATTGGGGACGACTAAACCTAGTCCAATTCAACCCCACTAAGACACAAGTATGTGTACAGCGCTAAGAAAACCCCATTCATTGTAGCGCCGTAATTCCTGGGCACACCGCTTACCATCTCCTCGAGTATCGGGATCCTTGGTGTCGATATCTCCAGCGACGTCTAATACCGAAGTCATTTGCAGGACAAGGTTAAGTTGGCATCAAGAAAATCAAATCAAATGCATTTATTGTTTGTCACAGGTAGTAGAAGATGTTATTAATTACATAAATAAGTAGGTATCACTGTGGCATGTCTGATGAGACGTACAATATGAATATGAATTATAAAATTTTAGAGTATAATTAATTGAAAAAATGATTATTTAAGCTACCCGTATTACATTATAATTGGCATTATACCAGTTTAAAAAAATTATCAACAAATGAAATTATAGGTGAATGTCAACATTGTTTCTAGTCATTTACATAGTCGTCAAGCTAATATTAGAATAATAAATATGTCACAGATGTAGTTTTATCAAATTAAATAATATAATAAAAATAACAAAATAAAGCAACTATTTAATATAATATCAAGTCACAGTGCTTCGACCATCCACAAATTCAATAATTAAATCAAATCAGATCATTATTCATTCAAAATCATCATTCAAGTATTCTGTAACATTGTAATATGCTTTTTGCAGTAACACTTTTTTTAATACTGTTTTGAGTTGGTTGCAATCCCTCCAATCTCTAGGCAATTTATTATATATTAGAGGCGCCATACAAACGATGCTCTTGCGCATGAGTGCCGTCTTCGCTCTGTGCAAGCGAAGCCTGCTATTGTCACGCCTGTTTCGCGTAACTCGGAGTGCTTAACAGGGCGAAGCAGTACGAAGGAGTTGCTGCCCCGCAGTGGCAACTCCTTCGTTATAAAGCACAGGTCCGGCCTCACATGGAGTACTGCTGTCATCTTTTGCTGGAGCACCTGCATACCAGCTTGACCCCTTCGACTCAGTGCAAAGACGTGCATTGAGGCTGGTTGACAATCCCATACTCACAGGTTGTGTGGAACCTCTTAGATTTTGCCTCACTGTGTGTGTTCTACCGCCTATACAATGGTTTGTGCTCAGATGAATTGTTTGACATGATGCCCGTAGCTACATTCTATCATCGCACCTCTCGCCATAGGCAGGGAATTCATCCTTACACATTGCGACCTGAGACGGTGCGCACTGTGTGGTATGAAAGAAATTTCATCCCACGAACACTCAAGCTGTGGAATGACCTCCCTGCTGCGGTTTTCCCAAGCGCCTACAATATGGGGTTCTTCAAGAGGGGCATCAGAAGGTTTCTTCATGGTCTGCAGCGCGAGTGTGACACCCCTGGTGTTGCATACGTCCATAGGCCACGGTAACCGCTTCCCATCAGTTGGGCCGTGTGCTTGTCTGCCAACTAAGTGGTATAAAAAAAAACATGCGTCTGTGTCCGCCTCCGTGAAACCTCGCGCTGTGGAAATTCAAATTACTTTTAGAAAGTACGATTTTGCTTTTCGTGCTGCGCGTAATATAAGTATCATTCAGAAAGTTATAAAAATGACCGCTAGTTTGTCTCTGTACCAGCCTTGGTCGAACGGTAGTGTGGTCGACATGCGGGCCGGTACGTAATGAGCGTGGTGGCAGACCTCCATCACTTGCCCCAGGCCGAGCGCTATTACCCTCCCGCTAGGCGTATCGTCGACGATACAATTGGTAAAGGGCTGCCGAACGTCCGTCTGACTGCTCGCATCGCATTGTACCGAACATGGAAAATAAAAAAACAAAGGAAAACATGTCGTTTGTTTCATTGCCTAGAGACGAAGAAAGGAGAATAGTATTTGAAATCTTATCTATATGAATGTTATCACTATTTATTTCTTTAAACATACGTAGGTAATAAGTATGTAAATCGTAAATTAATGAGTTTTTTGAGTCAGGTATTATACATTTTTATAGGTAATTCTAATACTGTAGTTACCTAGTACTTACGCAATAGGTAATGTTCGTTAATTTTAGATTTCTTTGTTATTTTAGCTATGGGTAGGAATGAGCGTCTGTATATTATTTAGTAATTTAATACCAATGGCTGAACAAACTGACTTGAACAAAATAATTAATCTAAATGCATTTCGAGAAGGGGAAAAAATATAAATCATAATATAAAATTAAAACATATTTGTTTGACTAAAAAAACATGGTTCATTCGTAACATTCGTTTTATTACAATAATTATCATAGGTACAACCCTAGCGTATTCTTACGATGACGTCACTCGCACGGCAGGCAACACAGTCTCGACTCTATGAGCGCGTGTTTAAGGTACAATTCTTTTCGTCCTGAGCATCAGGTATTGTTATTAAAATTTTGTAGGCTAATATAGAGTAGGTTTTTAGGCTTTTGTATGGGAGTGATGTATCTGTTACGTACTTAGGAAGTATTTATGAACGTGTGGTGGTGGTGCGCAGGCATGGTGGGCGGGTTCCTGGGCGGGCTGCTGGGCGTGGGCGGGCTGGTGGGCGGCGTGCCGCTGCTGCACCACGCGCCGCTGCACGCGCCGCACGCGGCACACGCGCCGCACGCGTCTCACGCGCCGCACGCGCAAGGACAGGTCAGTATTTTTTTTTTAACCTATTATTCTTTGTGCGAAAATCCTATGGATACCGGTCCTGGCCAACAGGGCAGTTACGGCGAACCGACTAAAACCTCACGTCATGTATGGTCTCAAATGCCGGGGTGAAAGTGCCTCTCGCACCATGGCTGAACCTGGACTATCTCCGATTTCGAGATAGCCCCTTAAAATGTGGAGCACCCTCAGTTTCGCGCTCATGGAGGACCGAAGTCGTTGAATGACCTCCAACATCTGTTGAACTTCACAATGTTAATGTGGATACTTTTCTCCTTAGCCGTGCGTACATTCAAAAAAAAAGTAGATAACATCAGAACTTGTACACTTTTTTTAACAGAGGCCGGGTGAAGTAAACCACAGTGATGACGCAATGGACCTGGACACTGAGGAACACAACGACGAATCCAACGGTGACGTCACAGATAACGCGCCGCCCGCGTTGCTACCCGATCAGGTACTGCTTACTACTCTACCTTCAGATTTAGACCGGAAAAAGTGAACGTCCAAGACGGGACTTGAGCCCACGACTAGCCACTTACAGGGGGGCGTTTTGACCAACTGAGTTACTGAGGCACGTATTGGACATTCGAAATACTCCTATACCATCGTCTTGTTGTCGATCTATACATTGCATAAAGTTACATTTTTATGATTCTGACCTGAATAATTTTTTCATAATTTTGTCGCTAATATTCATGTAAAAATCATTTATCTAGAATATATATAATAAAGTTATTTAGTTATTCACTCGGAACCGTCGAACCTAACGTAATTTTATTTCATTTTAAGTTATTTTTAATCAACTTTTGTAGGTACATATATGAAATTTTAAAGTATTTAGTGTGCTAACTATTCAAATCGATTAAGATAGAAAAACGGATATATGTCTGAAAATTTGGATGGCTACAAACGAGGTTCAGTGACTCAGTGGCCAGAGCATTCCCTCTGTAAGGGCAAGATCGCAGGTTTAAATCCCGCCTGAACTGATTATTTTTTTCTATCTTAACTTATGTAGTTGACTGTACATAAAACAGGTGCCGGCTAAAGTTCATACGCTCAGGTACAGTGGTTTGCTAGTTGCATATATAATTTTTTTTCTTCACCCAGATCCAAGCACTGCTGTCGAAACCTCCACCAAACTTCAACGCATCTGAACCACCTCCGGGCTTCAACCTCTCGGAACCTCCGCCGTTCAACTTGAACCAGCCTCCACCATCGACTGACGAAAAACAAGACGACGATAGAAAAGATAAAGATAGAGACAGGAGAGACAGAGACCGTGATAGGAGAGACAGAGGAGACCGGCAGACCGACCGACCCGACAGGGGGGACAGGGGAGAGAGGAGAGATAGAGATCGCCGGGAACGAGACAGGGGGAGAGACAGAGATAGGTAAAGTTAAATGAATTTACTTTTATCTCTATTCTTTTTAATATTTAAATTGCTATTCTACTCGTCTCCCTTAAGGAGGCGTTGTTGCTCCTATCTAAAATTTAATCAAGCTTGTAAGAGACTTATTTATGAAGAAATACATACATACATATAATCACGCCTTTATTCCTGGAGGGTTAGGCTGAGGTGATTTAACACCAACTTTTCACCAATAATTGTAAACAGTCCCATGCAATAGGGGGTGAGTCTATTGCCGTATTCCGAGCACTATTGTTAACTCCGTAAAAAGAACGACGGTAGCCTAGTGGTATTGGTAATGGACTGCTGAGACGAGGTCTCGGGTTCGATCCCAGGTTTTACCATGGCACACACCAATGGCTTTTCGATGCTTTTCGAAGTTATATGTGTATTTATCGCAGGTTTATAAGTGCCTGGTAAATGGCAATAGGCTCGCCATCTATTAATTGGAACCTAAACATAAACTGACGAAATGTGTGTGCTAGCACCTCTGCCTACCCCTTCCGGGGTATAGACGTGACGTTATGTTATCGTTAACTCTAGCTATGCATCTGAGGCTGAGTCTCAGCTGTATATATCTGTCTGATGTTAAACAGCCCTATCCCTTAGTCGCCTTGTACTACACCGCACGAGAAAAGATAAAAAGGGTGGCCCTATTTCTACTCTGCCGGGAACCACGCGGCAAAGAAATGACAAGTGTTATTAATTTTCGTATATAAGATTAGATAAGATAAGTTTTTATATATTATTATTTAGTTATTATATTATTTGTATCAAGGGGTGAGAGGGACGAGCGGCGGGATCGAGACCGGGACCGCGGCCGGGACCGGCGGGACCGCGACAGGGACAGGGCAGACCGCGGCGAGCGGGACCGCTTCTCGAACAGGGGACCCGACAACAACAGGTGAGATATTATAATATTCCACAACATTACACACAACGCTATCTAGACCCATAGTAAGCATAGCTTAGCTAGCTTGTGTTATGGAATCTAGAATGCGGGTAAGCATACTTAGATACTATTGTTACGTATACGGGGTACAATTAAATGCCGTTTACTCAACGAAGAGATTTATTAGCTCACCACTAACTAGAAAATGAAATCACTAGTACACACAGTACTTTTCAACAGTTCCAATCGCTCAGTAGTTCACAGTCGTTGCTCAGGTCGCAGGTAGAATCTTCTTCGCTTGGCTTCGCTCGAATCTTCTTCGCTTCGGTCGCGTAGCTCGCTGTGTTCGTTATAGATCTCAAAGACAGAATGAATGGTGTCGCTATGCGAGCTTGTTTCTATACCTCTCAATTAGGAGGGTCGTCGAATCATCTAGAAAATACGCGAGCGAAAGCTACCTAGGGGCCGTTCAAGTATTACGTAAGCACTTGGGGGGGGGGGGGGGGGGGGGGTTTATTGCATTGCTTAACTAATTATTAATATATTAATATTATTTACGTTTCCCACATAATATAACATGCATTACCCTTACATTTAACCAAAAAAGAATTATGCATATGTTTTTTATGTTTACATAAGCATTTTAAGAGATTTGTTTACTTTTGCTGACAAAGAAGAATCCAAGAATCAATTTCATTTATTCAGTTTAGGCACACAAAGAACACATATGAACGTCAAAATTTTACAATTGGGTATGTCAAAAAATAATATAAAAATATTAAATAATGTGCAAATAAACCATTGGAAAATGATTCTTTCGCTGGTTCGGTAGGTTAGTTCTACTGAGAAGATACCAGCAAGAAACTCAGCGAACTATATTAGAACTAGATTATTTTTCTTTTTTAAAATTTGCTTTTGTTTACAATTTATTTTGTGCAAGCAAGCAAGAGACTTATGTTGACCACGCATTAACATCATTAAGATACTCATCCACTTTATAGTAACCTTTACTCATTAAAGTTTGTTTCACTTCTAATTTAAATGTATTTATTGGCATATTAATCAAATCCTGCAGAATTTTATTAAATATTTCTATGCAGTCCTCTGGTGTTAAAAACGTCCATAGGTCACGGTAACCACTTTCCATAAGGTGGGCCGTATGCTTGTCTGCTACCTAAGTGGTATAAAAAAAAATCTTGATGTGTATTTTTACACAAACACGTATTAACAAATAAGCTACTGCTTAAACTATAGTTGCGGCACGCTGTGATGGCGGTTTCCACACGACTGCTTTTGCTCGTTTTCTCTTTTTTGGTGTGTGAAGTTTATTTTCTCTTGTGCCAGTTTCGCCATATTTTTCTTTAGTTATTTGTCTAACAGTTCGTTGTTCAATATTAAGTGCACCAAAAAAACGATCAAAACCAGTCGTATCATGACCACAGCAGAACCCAATTGTACCTAGTGTAGCCATAAATATTTTTCCCAAGAAAAAACATTTTTTTTTATTGCAAATAATATTTATTATACAGTGTGTTAGTGTAATACATAAATATAAAACAATTTAAAATATAAAAAGCTTATTCGAAGTAGTCTCCATTGGCTGCAACACAGTCCTTTAAACGTTGAGGCCAGTTATCAATAGAAGCACGCACTCTTTCCATGGGAAAATTCTTCACTGCCAATCGTATGGATTGTTTTAGGGACTCCAAATTATCATGGCGTTTAGAGCAAGCCACACTCTCTAAAACTGACCATAAATCATAATCCAGCGGATTAAGATTGGGACTAGACGACGGCCAGTCTTCAGCTCTGATGAAGTCCGAAACGTTCACTTCCAACCAAGACTGCGTGGACCGAGCTTTATGACCCGGCGCTGAGTCTTGTTGGAAGGACCATACTTGGTTATTGAACATGGTGTTGTTAAGGGGTTTAACTACCTTCTCAATATGGCTCAGTCACTCCTTCATAGCTTCATAGCACCCCACCAAACCATCACTGAAGTCGGATAATGCCCACGTTGCACTCTGTCGACTAATTGGGAAGCTTCCTTAGAGCTTTGAGCATAAATACGGTCATTTTGTTTGTTAAAATGTTGCTCAATTGTAAAGATTTTCTCATCCGTAAACAAAATTTTTCTGTGACCTCCCTTTGCGTACCGCTTCAGTAGTTGCTTCGATTTTACCACCCTATTCTTTTTTAAATTATCAGGTAAAAAATTACCAGTGCGTCTCTTATAGGCTGCAAGTCCTAAGTCATCTTTTAAAATGCGCGACATGGTTCTGGGTGCTATCTTCATCTCCCGAGATAATATCTTTTGCTTTCGGACAGGATTTCTTCGAATTCTTTCCCTTACTGCTTTGACCACCTTTTTCGTACGAACACTACGTGGACGGCCAGATCTTTTTCTGTCACAAACAGAGGAGGTCTCATTGTACCTATTAATAGCCCGGTACACAAACATTTGACTAATACCAAGCGTATGGAGAGTTTTAAAAATTACATTCGGTCCCATACCAACTTTGTGTAATGCAATCACAGCGATTCGGTTTTCTTTATCACCCCACTCCATTTTAATATAGCAAAATATTGTACAATGTATTGGCGCCAAAATTAGAAAACACAATGAATAATCGTATAAAAATGACAGATTCCAAATTGAAATGTAATATCTTTCTTATTTTAATTGTAACATATTTATGGCCAGACTAAGTATAGTCTTTTTAATCTATAATATAACATTTCTTGTAACACTTTTAATAAATAATTTATTTAACAGAGAACGCAGCCGTGAAAAATCGCCCCGAAACGCGAACAGCAATGATATTCCGGAGAAGAGTTTGCAAGAACGGCTGTGGGAGATGGCGAACGGCAAGCCGCCCAGGGACGACAAGCGGGACGAGTTCGAGCCGCCGGAGCCGCGCGCCGACAGCAGGGAGCGGCCGCCGCTGCTCGAGCGGCGCCACGACGGGCCGCCGCCCAACAGCGATGGCGGTAAGCCTCTTTCATTTACTCTCTGTTGAAGTCACACCTCTGTGGTAGTGAACGCGACTATTTCGCAGGTGACGCGGGTTCGATTCCCGCGCATAAGAAATAGTTGTATTCATGAAATATTTAGTCGTGTCTTGTCTCAGAGAACATGTAAAGCCATCTGACCCGATTTTTATGCAAACATCCTATGGCAGACATTACGGGTAGTTCGAGCCCTAAAAAGTCCAACAACTGGTTTAATTGCAGCTCTTCGTTACGGAGTGGATCGGTTGTGGAGTTTAGATAACAGTCGGTTCACTGAACATATTGTTCTGCTTTACCTGCAGTTAGACGGCTGTTTCATAAGATGATTGTGTCTACCCAATGGCAGTTTATAAAATTTATAAAAAGTATTCATTTAATTTATTTATATTTACAGTCCTAATTTAATAACCCTAATAGTCAGAATGTGATGTATAAATATAATTGCGACAGTTAAAATAGTTAAACTTGTCATGAAAACGTCTCTCCCCTGTCGTATTTCCTCTGGCAAGATAACTGTCAGTCTTTCTGTGACCAGGGAAATGCAACATAAGATGTTTGTGAAAATGCATTTCCCTAAGCCTTCTAAAAAGTAACAAAATACTATGTATAAAGTGACTTGTCCGTACATGAGAAGCTACAATAACCAAAATAACGTACATATTCGTATGTAAAGATATTTCGCACTCGTTACCTCTTAGGTCCACATATATGTAGCTTCATAGACGCTTCAAAATGTGTTGAATTACTTGTACAGCACAACGTATTGAACACAATGTACGATACGTTTACGCATATGTTTTCATTAATTTATGTTAATTCCGTCTAAAGTACACTTGTATGACTCGGTGTACGCTATGCATTACGGCGGGAGGCACGAAGCGCGGCGCTACATTGTGTACGCACGCTTGCCGCTGTGCAATGTGCAACTGTGTTCTGAGTATTCAGCGGCGAGAGTCGCACTGTGACCGACCATCGGTCGGACTGGGTGACGTCACTGGACATCGACCAATGGCAATCTCGGTCAAGACCGGACGTGCGCATCACTGCGACGCGAGCGAGGACTCGCGGCCGCACACGCTCAGCGAGTGTCCGGCGTGGGAGATGCCGAGACGGGAGCCTCGCGCGCCTCCCCGTTTCCGGGGACGAGTTGGGGACTGTAGTCCCCACACTCGAGGAGAGGGCCAGATCGTGACAGATGACCCTGGATCGGCCGGGGTGCGAGGGATATGCCTGTCAACCTCACCTTCGGCAACCATAAACGACTCACAGGCGTGCGTTTTAGTCGGTTCGAGTCCGACATAACCTCTTCCACCGGCTCTGGTGTTAGCAATAATACATGGATCTAACGTTGTGTTCCGGGCACAGGTGCGAGTTCGCCGGGGCCAAGTGGGCCGGGCGGGCCAGGGCCAGGTGGCCCAGGGCCGGGGCCGGGCGCGGGCTGGTCGGCGGCCCGCGCGCCCCCCGGCGGCCCGCTGCTGCCGCCGCACTTCCGCGCCGGTCAGTGCCACCTGCCATCTACACACACACACACACACACACACACTACCCGTCACTAAACTACTCTGACCTTGTATTTTCAACACATTAACATTAAGCATACGACACGATTTGTTTCTAAATACATCATAGAAGGGAAGATAGAAGAGATAGGCCGAGAGGAACGTTCATTATACAGATAAAGGAAGATACAAGTCGTGTCGCATCAAGTGATCAATACGCGGAGGAAAGACGGAAAAAGAGAGAGAGAGAGAGAGACAATCTATCAACCCAGCTTTATAATAGACCTTCTGTCCGACGGTGTAACTAAATAAAATGCATTTAAAATTACATAAACTATCATGTTGATTCCCGGTAGAATAGGGCCGCCCCATCTCTTGCCGTTGGTGCTGTAGAAAGAGACTTTGGGATCTCTCCCAATAGGCTATTTGACAAGGTTGTCTGGTTCTTTCCAATACTGCTTAATATGTTAGTTTGTTATCATAAAATATGCCTTGCAAAATAAGATATTGCCTAACTAAACTGGAACTATGACTTTTTATTATTTTTAATTCCCTACGTCAAAATATAAACAATCAAATTCAGTCCCAAATAATAACTTTTTAGATTCCTCATTAAAACATAAACTCTCGCCTATATCCCCGAAGGGCTAGGCAGAGGTGCTAGCACCCACATTTTGCCAGTTTATGTTTAGGTCCCAATGTAATAGGTGGCGAGCCTATTGCCATTAACCGGGCACTTATAAACCTGCGATAAATACACACATAACTTCGAAAAGCATCGAAAAGTCATTAGTGTGTGCCATGGTGAAACCTGGGATCGAACCCGAGACCTCGTCTCAGCAGTCCATTACCCATACCACTGGGCTACCTCTATATTACAAAATAATTTTATTATGAACTATTTATATTCAAATATATATGTGTAAACGCAACGTACACCGATATAAATGCGAAATTCTTATGCACTCCATACATTTGCGCGACTCGCGTGTGACGTCACTTGCAAGTACGATTTTGTTTTTTCGATTTTCGGGCGGCGCGCAAAAAAATTGAATTTTCAAAATCAGAATCTTTAAAACTATTTGTCGAAAGAATTTTTAACTTTAGCAGTTATTATATTATTATAGAGTGGTCAATAATTTGTCAAATAGCCTATTTTATAATATTGAAACCGGTTATAAATATTCATACATACTATGAATGGCCCTGATTTTGATTGTGCTGCATTTGTAGGTATGACATCATGGGCATTAAATTCTGTGATACAAAATATAGTTGTTATATAAATGTTAAAGCTAAGTTGTATAAAAAAAATCATGAATTTATGCAACATTTTACACTCGTAAATACAAAATTAGATAAACTGATTAAAGATATTACGAATGAAATGAATCTTTTTACATTTATTTTTTTATTTTCACAGAACTAAGAATGAGAGGACCTCCCGGACAACCGATGCAAGGTATATATCCTCAAAACTATCTCCTGCTGAATAACTATGTTTTACATGTAGTTTTTAAAAATCTACAGTGTACTAATTACCTAAATTATACATTATTTCAAATCAAATTGATTGCTAATGTCACGCACAAAAAATCCTATAAAGTGATTCCTCCACTAAAGTTTTCTTTCCATTTGTTTATTTTCTAGGGCCCTGGATGGATGGCCCGCCAGGACCGGGACCATTCGGACCACGCTTCAACGGCATGGGACCCCCACCACCTTTCAATCGCCCTCCCTTCGACGGTCCACGCCCGCCGTTTGATGGGGCTCCGTTATTCGACGGCGGACCGCGTTTTGAACGACCGCCTTTTGGTAGAATGCCATTTGACAACATTAACCGACCACCTTTTGATGGACCTAGAGCGCCGTTTGACGGTCCTCGACCACCGTTTGATGGACCGAGACCTCCATTCGACGGGCCACGACCGCCGGGACCGTTCGATGGACCGCCGTTTGACGGGGATCGGCCTCCGTTCGACGGGGATCGACCGCCGTTCGACGGACCGCCCCGCTTTGACGGCCCGCCAGAGTTCTTCGATCGAGGACGGCGCTTCGAAGACCGCGAACAATTCCCGGATAGAGACAGGGGCTGGGGCGGAGGCGACCGTGAGCGTGATCGGGACTGGGGAGATCGGGGCCGACCTGACTGGGAAGACCGCCGCCGAGATAGGCGACCTCGGGAACACGAGGACAGGTTTAACAATAGAGACCGTAACGACAGGAGAAGACCCTACGATGACAATAGATCCAGGAGACAATCGGAAACTCCCAGGCAACCTGACACTCCAAGACAAAACGACAACCCGAGGCAGAACGATGCCCCGAGACTAAGCGATACCCCGAGACACGCGGACGCCCCAAGGCTTGACATGTCGAGACAAGATACTCCTATGCTTACCGATATCCCTCAAAATAATGATACTCCAAATCAGACTGAATTGCCGGAGCAGATCGAAACTCCGAAGCAGGTCGACACTCCGAAGCCAGCGGATTCTACTAAAGATGAAAGAAATTCTAGGCGGGAAAGAGATAGAAAGTCAAGGTGGGGCGCGGCAGAAGAGGCTGCCGAAATAACTGAAACGGTCGAGCAAACCGCGGCCGATAGCGATGTTCCGCAGGAGTTTATGGAAGTAGACAATGAGGTGAAGAGGGCAGAGATTGCAGAATACTCAGAGCCTACGCTTGAGGAACAAAGCGTACAGCCGGAGCGTGAGGCTCCAGCGTTAGAAGACTTTGATAGAACAAAATCGTTTATAGAAGAACCCGATAATGACCGATCCGAAGCACCTGAGCTTCCAGAAGAGTCGACAGAAACTTGTTATAGTGAGAAAGATTCCGAAGATACTTATGAGGAGAAAAATTACGAGCAGCCAGCAGTCGCTGAGGAAAGTTTTGCGGCGCCTGTCTTTGTCGAACCTCCTGAGGTCGTTAGGGCTGAACCGCCTTCCGACTTGTATGACGCTGATGAATCCATTGATACTAGTTTTTCAATTCTTGCGGGACATGACAATCAGTCGGTTGCACCTGTTGTGCATGACATAGAACCTGCGACTGAGGGAACGAACACCGCAGATATATTCAACCAAGATGAGGAACAGAGAGATGAGAGCGAGCCCGCGGAGGTGGGGCCCGCCGAGAGCAAGGGAGGCGTCTGACAGCGGCGCAAGTGGAAGGTTGGGTATTTCCAGTGGAAATGATTCGGGTGACGTCAGCGAGCAGCCGCCACAGTGCAGCTACGCTTTGTCGCGCCACAGTCGCGCTACAGTCCGACGAAGCATGGTTGCACTGCCCGTTATAACGCCAAAGATATTTTTTATACACAAAACAGAGTTAAAATATACGAGTGCCTTATTGGTTACCAAAATGGTGTTTTGTTTTGATCGCCGGCGCATCGGGTGAAGAGGAACGCGCCTGGGCGCTCAAGTCGAGTGACCCGGGCCAGGTACGGTTGCTAATGATACGCTCGCCACGCGCGTCTAGAACAATTGCACGCCGCTCTCACCGCTCGGTGACGTTGCAACATGGCCGCGAATTAATCACAATTAACTTCTTAGTCTCAAAATTTTGTTTCGCTACCTGCATGTTGCAACTGTAAAATATTTTCACAATTGTACTCGGCGGGCGTCTTTATTTTATTAATGCATAATATCGAAATGGAATCAAACAATAGTAGTCATGTAAGAATTGTTCTATTTAACCATAGTATAGATTATCTAAGTTTTAAATGTGTCTGTCTGATTGCCATTTCGATATATTATATCGCTAGCAATGTGTGCAAATTACCTCGACGGCGGCCGCGTCACCCGAATCAGCCTCTGGACTTACGCACAAGAGTTGGAGCTACGAGAAAGGACTTTCTTCGTGTTACACGGACTCGTTCGAACACCGACGGTTACAATATGTTCTTCAATATTTTAGTTATTAACTTCGATATCTCGAATTGTATTTGTGTATACTTTCTTTTCGCCAACGTCGGTCGAGCTATAAACTATTTTATCAGACCACCAAAGTTTGGTTGTCAAATATTTACAATTTTTAATCTAAATATGACTTTAAAAAACATTGACTCATATCTCTATAAACTTGGTGGCGGTAGGGATTGGATTTCAAAGTGAACGACTATTTAAATCTATTTGATAGATATTAACCTGTTTTATAAATTTATATAGGCACTTTATCTGTAGTTTACTGTTTATAAATTGAATGTAGGTGTATTCATAGGCTGGCAATAAGTATATTTTAATTGAAGAACACTACTATAACTGCGAAATGTATGCTTATTAGATTTGTGTTCATAATATGTAACATATTTTTATAAAATTATAATGTGGGTCTTATTAAGATTTAGCCTTCCTATTATTTTGAACATTTCAGTGTTAGGCACATTCTCTAGCTGTGTAGATAAGCATTATAATTTCGATGCATGCTTCAATATTGTCATATTTGCTTGAATAAAATTTTATAAAATGCATTGGAGCACTGTTTGATTAGATTCCGAACCACTGTGATTCAGGAAGTCTTCAGGTCCTCAGTCGACGTGCGAGGTCACTTTTGCACACATTGACTAGTTCGTGCGTTGTTTTTGTTGTAATTTCAGCCTTCCACCAGCCTCGTACAGCCGTTGATACTAGCTTCAGATCTATCGACTGATCGAGTTGAGGACCAGACTTCGAAAATTGATCCTGAACATCATAACAACATTAATTTCCATTTCAATTCTTTTAATATGTGATTTAAAAAAAATGCAAAGTTGAACATATGTAGCGTTTTAGATTGTTCGAGTTTATTTGTTTATCTGTACCCTATAAATCCTAAAATATAAGTACTGTATAATCTACATATTTACCAGAAAACAGAAAAGTAATTCTACTGTACATTTTTGATTGATGATATTAGAGTATCATCAATCAAAAAATAGATGGGTAAATATACGGGGCGTATTTTTGTAACGGGCTAGTAACGGCAGGTACTTCAACCATTGTGGTTACAGCAAAACGTTCTTAGGAAACTATCCCCTTTTAAGATATTCTGAACTGCATTCACAGATTTTGGCAGAATCGAACAGTTTGTAAGAAAAAAGTTAAAAACTTTATTTGGGCTGATCGATCCTATTTCAAGTGATGACCAAAAGACAGACCATTTAAGGAACGTACTAGAAACGAAAGATATCGCCAAAAAACACTTCCCATACATTTGTATGGAAAACCAAAACATCTCATTTTTTATTTATCGCCAATGATACTATTTCTCAGAGTAATCAAAGGATAAGGTAAATTTGAATGAAGCGCATTTTTCTTGCTGACTTCGATTTTTCCAAAATCTGTAATCCTTTTACAGTTCAGAACATCGAAGTCGTTCAAGTATTACGTATGCAGATTTTTTACAATTATTTCATCCCCTTCCCTCTTATCAACAAAACTTAATCCCCTCCCCCCAACGCATCCTTACGTAAACATTGGTACCTATCTAAAGGTATGCATATCTCTTTTCATGTTAATTTTTTAGGCTAATTAATGCTATATTATCTGTGAAAAAGTAAGTAACTACTGCTTACGTAATCATTATTTGGACCCCCATGTCATCAAAAGTAACCAATGCAAAGACTCTCTCTTCCCACCATTAGTGCTTATGTTATACTTGAACGGCCCCATCTTAAAAGTTAGGGATAGTCTTCTAAGAACGTTTTGCTGTAAATATAACGGTTGAGGTGCCTGCCCTTACTGACCCGTTTCAAAAATACATCTGTAGGTAGGTATATACAAAATTATGAAGGAGCAGAGTTAAATTAATAGGGGTAATTTAATCCTCCTTTTGGGCTTCGCTGCAGTCGAGTATTAGGGTTTCTGTACAAAGTCAACTTGGCGATGATGATGTCCCCTCCCCTTTTTGGGGGTCAAGATAAGGACACTGGTTTCCACACATGAGTAGGCCATCTCGAAACCGGAGATGGACCTGGGTCAGCCGGGGTGCGAGAGTAGCGTTTTAGGAAATCTTACACCCGACGTCTGCAGATTTGAGACGGCGTGCGGTTTTAGTCGGGGCGGGTATCCGTGGGAATTTCGGCAAGAAAAAGTTATCTGACAACAAACGAAAATAATAGATTGTCCCCCTAATCAATATCAATCGATTTTTGATACATTAAGTAATTTTTATTCAAAAAATTATTCGAGTTTATGGAAAAATCTATATTCATACTATTTTTCGAAACTGCAGAATAATTTCTTCGCATCAAGAAGGCATCCTTCGTGATACTGATAAGATAACTACTCAAAGTATAGGTATGTTAGGTTACTTGAGATAATACACTTAAATACGTTCGACGACGTCGCTCGAGACTATTGTCGTCAGCAAAACAGTGAATTAGCAGTATTCAGTTTATTTTATCTTGAACAATTTTTACACTGTGTTTGAAAATTTTATAATTAAAAGTTTTATTAATAGTAGCACCCCCTCAATAGATACGCTTATAATTCTTTTTCGAACTCTTTTTTATAAATTAGACCTTTCAGAACCAAGGGCAACCTGTTGATTAATTTTATGGAATTGTAAATTATGCTATGCTTGACGATATTAAGGTGAGGGAGAACAATGGTCTGAAAATCCTTCTTGCGCGTGCTATCCCTGACACTCGACACTTTCGTCTTACGATTCGTAATCTTGAATGTGCTTTGCAAAATTTATCATGAGTACCAAAATATACAGACTGGGAACTGTTAATATAATAAGCCCTTGAAAGTATTCTCAGCACGACTCATCCGGTCTTACACCGATTAATGTACGTCTAGATCTCTTCTGAAGGATGAAAGCCCCCCTCTATATTGTAGTTCATACCTTCCTCGCCAGCAGAGAATACAACCATAGTAGGTTGTATTCTCTGCTGGCGAGGAAGGTAATCTAAGCTTAGATTCAACTAATGCATGGTAAACTATTTTTAAATGTTCCAAACTAACAACATTGCGCAGACTTCTTAAGACATAGCAAGCTGAACTTATAGATTTTAAAGCACTTTAGGGCACATTGCCACAACAGATATGCGCCTCAGAGGAATTACATGATTCATTTTAGTTATTAATTTTATGTTATTATAGTAGTTTCACTTGTAACATCTTTTATTGTATAGAGATTCAATATTTTGTAGATACGTCCTATTCACATGTTTAACATAAGACAGATATATACAGCCAAGCCTCAGCCTCAAATGCAGGGTTTGAGTCAACAATAGTGCCCGGAAGACTGCAATAGGCTCACTCCCTATTACGTGGGACCGAGTTCAATGATTGGTGAAATACAGATATTAGATACAGTAAATTGTGACTTTTCGTGTTGGTCCTGAATCTCCTTGGGGAGCTTCTAGTGAAGTCCTCACAATTTTACTCAGGCAGCTATCATCGCATCATCGTCATCATCAACACTATAAATAACTAAGATTTAATATAAGTAGTACAAAATAAGAATTGACGTAAAGGTCTATCTAGTTATCATGTCTTAAAATCCAAAAAAAAAAGTGACGGCTGACGTGCAGTGACGTTCGCGTGACGTGTTTGACTTTTGACTTTTAGTTGAATACGGGTTTGTGATAAAATTCGTAAATCTTGTTATATTATATTATTTAAAAATGTATTCATAAAAAGTATTGCAAAATCTCTAATTATAGACGAAAAAATAAACAGATAAAATATATTTTATCGTTTTAAAAACGTGAATCTGTCAAAACTCTTATATTATTTACCAGATTGTAAAACATATTTTTGCGATTAACTCGTATTGACGAAAGTCAGCGAAAGCTTTGCGTTATTCGTTATTATTTGGTTTCAAGTCGGGCAATATGGCTCCATCATCCGACTGGGATGAGATAAAAAGATTAGCTGCGGATTTTCAAAAGGCACAGCTTACGTCCACTGCCCAGAGGTATACATTACACCTATATTACATTATTTTTCCAAAGTCATACTTTAATTATTTTCTGTTTCAGAAACATTAGCGCTTTACATGTACAGCTGCTCTTGCTTATGGAACCTTTAACACTTCAGTTATTGAAGTAAATTATTTTAATTTCAAGGAATATCTTTTTCTTCATCTTAGTGTCGATTCCAAGCTTTCACCTCGGAGTCTGGGGTCCGCTTTACCAGTCTAACTGCAGAATTGGTTTGACTGAATTCAATATTTTCTATGAAGCAACTGCCACTGAACTCCACAACCCAGTGGTGACATTGAAGCAATGCAGTTAAACTACTTGTTGACTTTTTAGGGCTCCAACAACCCATAACAACTGCTATAGATGTTTGTATGGCAATAGCAACTGACGGCTAAACATGCTCTCTGAGGCACTACCAGACCAATAGCAATACCCATTTTATGTGTAAAAATATTTGCACTGATCATGATTGAACCCGCGACTCCTGCGTACTACACCACAGAGGCTGTCTAAGTTGAAGGAATATATTGTATATTAATTTCTTTTGCAGATTGTCGGAGAGAAACTGTATAGAGATAGTTACTAAATTGATTGAATTAAAATTAATTGATGTCATATTCACAACTGACGGGAAAGAATATCTAACCCCTCAACAACTTAATAAAGAAATAAAAGATGAATTATATGTTCACGGAGGACGGATTAACACTGTGGATCTTGCTAAAGAGCTCAATGTTGATTTAAGCCAGATCAACAATTGTGTTGCAGATATTGTTAAAGGAAAAGAGGTGCAACTTGTTGCAGGCTATTTGATTGCTCATTACTATTTAGAAAAGGTTGCGAGAGAAATAAATGAGAAATTGCAACTTCAAGGTCAAATTTCAGTGGGAGAGTTATCGCTGCAATATGATTTACCAGCAGAATTGCTGCAGCATAATGTCTTGGAAAAATATTTGGGAAAAATAATTATTGGGAGACAAGATGTTTCCGACCCTAGAATATTCTATACTGAAGAGTATATCACGAGAACAAAAGCTAAAATTCGTGGTGCACTAATGGGCCTGCTGAAGCCAACTCCTGTAGCGGTTATAGTAAATCATTGCAATTTGTCTGATCGCCTGTTCTTATCATTGTTTGATCAAATAAATGCGCCTGGAGTATTAACAGGACGTCAAGCAGGAGCTCAGTATGTGCCATCATGTTACACTAAGTCCCAAAATGAATGGGTGATTTCATTCTTTAAACAAAATAATTATTTAGAGTATGATGCATTGACTCGATTAGGACTATCTGACCCTAAAGGTTATGTAAAAAGAACCTTGATAAATGAAGATTTGAATTTTCTTAGCAGCTGTGTCATAGGGTCTCAAATAAAAGAACAGTTGGAGACTGCTCTAGAAGAATGTATTGCATCTAAAACATATTTGGATGTTGTTTCTTTGTTGCCGTCAGTTTTGACAGATACTGACATAGAAAATATTCTTGATGATTTATTGAAGAAATCTAAATCAATAACAACATTTGATAATACAGGTAGGTGACTGACTTAATAATACAATATGTTTGTTAGAAAACTTTCTTGGATATAATTAGTTTTTAAGCGGTATAAGGTGCAGCAGAAATATGTAAGGAATGTACTCAAAGGTGGGCTTTGAGTATTCCTTACACAGATTACATTGACATAACCTCTTCCACCAGCTCCGGTGGGGAAGGGGGTAACTGTGGGAATTTTGCGCACGAAAAAAAAAAATTTGGGCTTTGAGTATTCCTTACACAGATTACCATTGACATATCAATATCAATGATATGCTGTCTGATGGCTCCATTCATTGTTATGCGGACGACAGTACCGGAGACACGTGTTACACGTGCAAATATCCCTCAGTCCGAGGTGGAGAAGAGTCGCAAACAACTTGTGTCTGAAATTGAGACTACTCTCTCTGGAGTATCCGATACGACTAAACCTAGTCCAATTCAACCCCACTAAGACACAAGTATGTGTATTCACCACTAAGAAAACCCCATTCATTGTGGCGCCGCAATTCCTGGGCACACCGCTTACCATCTCCTCGAGTATAGGGATCCTTGGTGTCGATATCTCCAGCGACGTCCAATACCGAAGTCATTTGCGGGACAAGGTTAAGTTGGCATCAAGAAAGCTCGGAGTGCTCAACAGGACGAAGCAGTACTTCACTGCGGGGCAGCAACTCCTTCTTTATAAAGCACAGGTCCGGCCTCACATGGAGTACTGCTGTCACCTTTTTGCTGGAGCACCTGCATACCAGCTTGACCCCTTCGACTCAGTGCAAAGACGGGCATTGAGGCTGGTTGACAATCCCATACTCACAGGTAGTGTGGAACCTCTTAGCCTTAGGAGGGATTTTGCCTCACTGTGTGTGTTCTACCGCCTATACAATGGTTTGTGCTCAGATGAATTGTTTTACATGATGCCCGTAGCTACATTCTATCATCGCACCTCTCGCCATAGGCAGGGAATTCATCCTCACACATTGCGACCTGAGACGGTGCGCACTGTGCGGTATGAAAGAAACTTCATCCCACGCACACTCAAGCTGTGGAATGACCTCCCTGCTGCGGTTTTCCCAAGCGCCTACAATATGGGGTTCTTCAAGAGGGGCATCAGAAGGTTTCTTCATGGTCGGCAGCGCGAGTGTGACACCCCTGGTGTTGCATACGTCCATAGGCCACGGTAACCGCTTCCCATCAGGTGGGCCGTGTGCTTGTCTGCCAACTAAGTGGTATTAAAAAAAAAAAAACATAACCTCTTCCACCAGCTCCGGTGGGGGGGGGTATCCGTGGGGATTTTGCGCACGTAAAAAAAAACGTGGGCTTTGAGTATACCTTACACAGATTACCATTTGACCAGGTATTAGATTTTCCAATTATGTTTTTTAGAAGATAGTGGTTAAGGAGTCTGTCTAATGATTAAAAAATCGCAGGTGGCGATCACACTACAGTGTCCTTAACACGAAAAACTATCGTAATCGTATCGTAGTCGTATCGAGATAACGGAGCATTGCAATTGGTCGGCTTCACAAGTTCACACATACTCGGGTTCACAGTAGGCGGGCGGCCAATCGCAATGGTCCATTCTCTCGATACGACGACGCTACGGTGTGATCCCCACCTGCGATTTTTTAATCATTAGACAGACTCCTTAACCACTACAGACTATAAATCCTATAACCCTGGGTTCTTTAACAAAGGCGTGTAAAAAGCATTATAAAAATTATTGCATAAAACACAAACAGGATGTGAAACTATTGAGCATCATTCTAGAATTTTCACATTTTATATATTTAGCTCATTATTATTTAGTATCATGTTTGTCAATAAATTGTTCTTTGATTTCTCTGAAGGTAGCTATTATCTAAAGAAACAATTTTTTTTTATACCAAATAGGTGGCAGACATGCACAAGGCCTACCTGATGGGAAGTGGTTACTGTGGCCTATGGACGTATGCAACACCAGGGGTGTTACACTCGCGCTGCCGACCATGAAGAAACCTTCTGATGCCCGTCTTGAAGAACCCCATATTGTAGGTGCTCGGGAAAACCGCAGCAGGAAGGTCATTTCACAGCTTGAGTGTGTGTGGGATGAAGTTTCTTTCATACCGCACAGTGCGCACCGTCTCAGGTCGCAATCTGTGAGGATGAATTCCCTGCCTATGGTGAGAGGTGCGGTGATAGAATGTAGCTGTGGGCATCATGTCAAACAATTCATCTGAGCACAAACCATTGTATAGGCAGTAGAACACACAGCGAGGCAAAGTCCCTCCTAAGGCTAAGAGGTTTCACACTACCTGCGAGTATGGGATTGTCAACCAGCCTCAACGCTGGTCTTTGCACCTAGTCGAAAGGGTCAAGCTGGTATGCAGGTGCTCCAGCAAAAAGGTGACAGCAGTTCTCCATGTGGGGCCGAACCTGTTCCTTATAAAGAAGAAGTTATTGCCCCGCAGTGAAGTACTGCTTCGCCCTGTTGAGCACTACAAGTTTCCTTGATGCCAACTTAACCTTGTCCTCCAAATGACTCCGGTACTGGACGTCGCTGAAGATATCGACACCAAGGATCCCGATGCTCGAGGAGATGGTAAGCGGTGTGCTCAGGAATTGCGGTGCTACAATGAATGGGGTTTTCTTAGCGGTGAATACACATACTTGTGTCTTAGTGGGGTTGAATTGGACTAGGTTTAGTCGTCCCCAATCGGATACTCCAGAGAGTCGATTTCAGACACAAGTTGGTCGCGACTCTTCTCCACCTCGGACTGAGGGATATTTGCACGACCTGTGTAACACGTGTCTCTAGTACTGTCGTCCGCATAACAATGATGTCTAAGCTAAATCAAAAATAAATCGAAAGTGTTAAATCTTTTATAAATATTTTCTATTTTATTTTAGTCTTCAGCAATCATTACATTGAAAACTTGAAGCAGGCCTGTATGCCAATGATCCAACAGAATGCAGAAAAAATAATTAAATCGGGCAAATATCAACAGTTCTACTTAGAAAAGCAACTACACAAATCAAGTGATGCACCAATAACTTATGTTGATCACAAAGCTGAGAGGAGAGAAGAGCGTAGAAGAAAAGCAGCATCTGGTAAAGGAGGTGGAGGTACTCAGGGTCGAGAGACTAAAACGAAGGCAGTTAAAAAACATTCAAGATCGAAACAAACTGCTTATGAGTCTGATTCTGATGATGGCGCTGGTGCAAACAAAAAGTCACAAGCACAATTAGAAGTGGTCTCTGTTGAAGATATAGAGAATATTATAAAACCTGTTCTAGAGAATGAGGGTCTAGAAGATTTACTTACTAAAGTTGCGGAGTATCTGCAAGTGTAAGTAAAATTAGACCCTGTCGTATAGTTAGAGGCATATATCTTGACACCAAAATGTACGCTATATGGCTAGCACGGGTTGCTCGGGGAGTGGCTACAGAGGCCAGACGGCAGGCTCTCGTACCATCTGACGCACATGATTACCGAGCACGGGTGCTTCGGGAAGTGTCTGCGTCGGATGGAGAAAGAGCCAACGTCCGAGTGCCATCACTGCGACGCGAGCGAGGACTCAGGTCCGCACACGCTCACCGAGTGTCCGGCGTGGGAGACGCCGAGGCGGGAGCTTGTGGCGGTTCTGGGAGTGAGGGTTATCACGCTCTCCACCTTACTCGCGGCGATGGTCCGCTGCGCGGATGCGGGGGCGACCGGCGCCTTCTTCTGCGCCTAGCGCGCCTCCCCGTTACCGGGGATGAATTGGGGACTCTGTAGTCCCCACACACCCGAGGAGAGGGCCAGATCGTGAGAGATGGCCCTGTGTCGACCGGGGTGCGTGAGTTATGCCTGTCAACCTCACCTTCGGCAACCAAAACGACCCACAGGCGGTGTGCGTTTTGGTCGGTTCGAGTCCGACATAACCTCTTCCACCGGCTCCGGTGGGGAGGTATTCATGGGGATTTTGCGCACGTAAAAAAAAAAGCACGTGTTGCTATGGCGGTGGAGTAGCTCAAGTTTAAATTCACCAATCGTACCTATATAGATTATATCAAAACAAATCGCGCACGCCCGTGACTCTTTTCTCTCGCAATTTGGAGTCTAAATATATGCCACAAACTATAATCCATTTAGTATTTTGTATTAGCATATTTTCTGAATAACTTTTAACTAAACATTATTTACAGGAGCCTTAATCAAATCGGTTTAACAATAGCCAAAGAAACTGCAGATAAACTGCTTCAGGACGCCATTCAGAATAAGAAACAAACTCATACATCTGCTCAAGATAAAATTAACATTTTAGTCAACGATATCAAACTGTATGAGAAGGGTTTGAAGTGTCTACCCTCCGATCAACAACACCATTTCATAAAATATCTTCTCAAATCATTGGGTGGTGATATGCTCGGGGAGCTTTGCAAGTATGCAGCTAATCAGTGCAATCTATCAGTACAAGCTGATGTATTATCTGTGGAGCAGAGAAATAAAATTATCAAAGACTTGTCAGACGAGTTTGCGAAGCCAATAGTGTCGTTAAATGCCACACTGTCAGAACAGAATATGGACAATTTCTATCAAGCTGTTGATGTGTGCTTGTCAGAATTTGGAATGATTTTGAAAAAAGTGGACAAGAAAAAAGATAAGTGAGTAAAATAACAAATTGGGTATTTTCTTGTATTAAAAATAAATTATTTATACTTAACCTTATTATATTAACAATGGTTAAAGAGCGGTGAGAGTTGCGTCGGTTCCTTTATTATTGTTTTTATTTATTTTTAATCATTCACACAGCCCATAATTGCAAATGATATGACTATTGAAAATAATGACGTCATAATAAATTCAAATAGATTAAGATATAGAAAAAATTGAATTGTTTCAGGCGGGATTTCAACCCGCAATCTTTCACTTACAGGGGGAACGCTCTAACCACACGTCCATGTCATAATAAATTATATCACGTTTAGTAAAAGTAACTAATTTGACTAGGTAGTTAAATACCATATTGAAGGATCATCATCATCATCATCATCCTCCTGCCCTTATCCCAAGATTATTTGGGGTCGGCGCAACATGTGTTCTTTTTCCATTCATCTCTAGTTGCAGTCATTTCAACATTCACTCCCTTCTTAACCATGTCATCTTTCACACAGTCCATCCACCGCATTTTGGGCCTCCCTCTCCCCTTGTAGCCATCCACTTCCATAGTTAGTACCTTCCTTACAACATTACTTTCATCCCTACGCATTACATGCCCGAACCAGGACAAACGATTTCCTCGTAGCTTTTCTATGATTGGTGCTACTCTCAAACTTCCTCTAATAAACACCTCAACAAAGTCTAGGGAACAAGATGACCCCAATTTTTTTTTTCGTGTAAATCTTGTTTTGCAAATAACTGGCAGCAAATAAATAAAAATAGAATAAAGTAGATTACAGAGTTGTTCGAAATTTAAAAATGAATTTAAATAAGTGATGATTTTCGAATATGTAGGGAAAACTTTTAAAAGTGTTTGATTGTGCAGTTTCTCTGAGGCACAATAAAAATTATTTTCTTTGATTGTAAATAACGTTTATTATCAATAATACGTCTTTTACGTATGGTTTGTGTATTTTTGTGACTGTAGTCATCATGTCACGTCGTCATTTAAGTCGCGAAGAGATGTTAAGGGCTGTTGGTATGCTGCAAGCTGGACGAACTCAACGCGACGTAGCGGATGCTGTCAACACCCAACCAAGCGTAATTTGCAGATTATGGGCACGCTACAGGTCTAGAGGGGATGTTGGCGAACGTCACAGGGGACGAAATAGGGTTACTACCCCCCGACAAGATCGTTTCTTGCAAAATTCCGCAAGGCGGCAACCCACAAATTACTGCTCGTCAGTTGGTCGCAGGCCTCCAGTCTCAGCATCAAATGGTTATTAGCGATCAAACTGTCAGGAGAAGACTACACGAAGCCAATCTTCATGCTCGCAGTCCGCTTAGGGTTCCAGCTCTTCGACGTGGAAATCGAGGTCGTCGCTTATTGTGGGCCAACGCATATTTACAGTGGACCGACCATCAATGGGCACGGGTTCTGTTTTCCGACGAATGGGCTGGAATTCGCCTTGGTGGAAGGACCGACCTCGTTTGGATACTGGGCAATTTGAATGCAAACCAATACATTCAGGAGGTTATACACCCCATGGTAATCCCTCATCGACAGTAGTTCGGTCAAGATTTTATGTTCATGCAAGATAATGCACGGTCACACACCGCGAGGGTGGGTAGTGGTCAATGCGTTAAGCGAGCACAATATTACGACGTTGGAATGGCCTGCTCAGTCTGCTGACCTCAATCCCATAGAGCATGCCTGGGATTTGCTTGGGAGAAGAGCTTTCAGTGATTCTTTGGAAAATCTGAACACTGAAGAACAACTTTTTTTACACCTTCGCAGTGTATGGAGCCATATTCCACAGACGATGATTGACAAGTATGCCACGCCGTTGTCGAGCTGTTGCTAATGCTTTAGGAGGTCCTACAGATTATTAAAAACGTTTAAAGTACGGTTAATTACTGTATTTCTTACTACCTCGTTATTTTTGTGCCTAATCATAGAAGGTTGTAATACTCAATATTGGCACTATCCAATTCTTTCTTAAAAAAATAATAATTTTGATATGAGAATGTTTTTATTAAAATTAAAATTAAAAACGGTATAAAAATACCCTTCTATTGATATAAAACACTCACTATTACAAGAAAGGGTTTTTAAATAAAAACTAGAAATGTCCTTGTTCCCTAGACTTTGTTGATGTGTGTATATTCATTCCTAATCTTATCCATTCTTGTCACACCACACATCCATCTTAACATTCCCATTCGAAGGATATTAAAATATTTTTTCTACATAACATAACCTTACGCCTATATTCCCGAAGGGGTAAGCAGAGGTGCTAGTGCTAGTGCAGCTAGTGCTTGTGTACATTTCGCCAGTTTATGTTTAGGTCCCAATGTAATAGGTGGCGAGTCTATTGCCACCAAGCGGGCACTTATAAACCTGCGATAAATACACACATAACTTCGAAAAGCATCGAAAAGTCATTGGTGTGTACCATGGTAAAACCTGGGATCGAACCCGAGACCTCGTCTCAGCAGTCTATTACCCAAACCACTAGGCTAGGCTACAATTTTTTTCTATTTATCATATAATTTCTTATGTTACCTTTTCTTTCAGAATTCTTATCCAAAATCACAGAGAAAAGCTAATTTCGGAACTGGAAAGCTGTGAAGATCCAGCCTTGAGTTTACACATAGCTGCATTGGCAATATTCACAATCATCACTCAAAACATGCTGCATGCTTCTGGCAGACAAGTCCCGATAATAGTTTCATATTTCAAAACTCAACTTAAAGACGATGATTATGAGCGTCTTCAGTCGTGGCACGGTCAGTAATTACTACCTGAGATAATTTTTCATCATGGAAGTGCAGTAACAGAGGCGCAGATTCGACCCGCGCTCGGTGGAAATATTTTTATGCGTGAATATGGGTATTTGCATTGGTCTGGTTGTGGCTCGGGGAGCACGCTACGCCCTTAGGCAACGGAGACTGCAGCACCTCTTGCCTACACTAGCCTACGTCAAATACCGGTATTTGCCGGAGGCGGGAGCGACCCTGTAGAGCTCTCGGAGGCTACAGGGCTGCTTTCGTGTTTTCTTCTTCCTACAGTCCCGGGTCCTTTAAGAGTGACGTGAAAAAGCATCTGATGAGGCCGCAAACTGAGTGCCACCATTGTGAGCCACATGTCTGTCAAATTGGCGTGACGTCAACTTGTGGAATGAACTCCCTGCTGCGGTCTTCCCATGCGCCTACAGTATGGGGTTCTTCAAAAGGGGCATTAGGAGGTTTATTCAGGGTCGGCAGCGCGAGTGTGACGCTCCTGGTGTTGCACGAGTCCATAGGCCACGGAAACCACTTCCCATCAGGTGGGCCGTGTGCTTGTCTGCCACCTAAATGGTATAACAAAAAAGACCTGTGTACAAAAAAGACTTTCTACATAAGGAGGGCTGTCTTAAAACTGTAGATTCAAGGTCAGCCTGGGTGCGAGGGAAATACCTTATTGAGTAACCTTACCCACCGGTAATATAGACCCAGAATGGCGATTTAGTCAGTTTGACTCCTACATAACTACCCTCGATGGCCGTCAGAGGTGGCATCACTAGATTTTTTTTATAAACCAATATTAAGTAACTTCATCTACACACGTGCTAATTGGTTTTTGTAGAGATTGAGGTGGTCATATCAACATCTATGACAGTTGTTACGAGTATTTGGAGCCCTAAAGCACAGGACTACCTAGTTCAGGCACAGCTCAGATAAATCTTATAGGAGGTAGGACACGGCGGTATTTCCGCCCAACTGAGCAGTCCGACTGGGGAAGTACCTCCGCCCTACAGAATACCGCGGCTATAATAACTTCGTGTTGTGTTCCCAGCGGTGAGTAGGATAGCCAGAGCTCACTGGAGAATTTGTGCTGTCAGTGGGAAGACTAAAGAGTTGTCCTGCTTTGTCTTCTACTGACGGCACAGAAACTCTGTACTTACAGGGTTGGCAGCGCGACTGTGACTCCTCTGGTGACAAACGTCCATGGGCCACGGTAACCACTTTCCATCAGGTGGGCCGTGTGCTTCTGCCAACTAAGTGGTATTAAAAAAAAAATCCCAAGTAAAGACAACTATTAGACAATTAAGTGCACAAATATATATTATTCATACCTAAGACAACTACCCATGCACAATGTAATAACACTAATAACGTACGATAGATTAAGAACCCATGAAAAATACTGTTCAAAGATTACGAAATAAATGTGATTTCATTTGATTTAAAAAGTCCTAACAGCCATGCTTGGACACCGCCATTGAATCGTGAAGGTCTGATGGCAGTCGCTTCACGGAAAATACCGAAGTTCAGCCAAACCCGCAGTTAGACTGGTGAAGCGGACCCCACACTCCGAGGTGAAAGCTTCGGATGACTGGGATTAACTCCTAAGATGAAGAAGAAGAGATGGTTTATGTCATTATTGTTTTATATATATCTGAATTCCTGTTCACAGTGTTAGTTTCAAAATATTTGACGTCCACTGAAGATGAAAGGATATCTATTGAGGAAAAACTCAGTCAAGAGTTGCCAGCTCTGAAAAATATGGTTCAAGAAATTAAAAAATATAAGTAATTGATGACTACTTTGTTTTTGTTTTGGTGTTGTAAATAAATACGTATCGATATCTCGTTTATCATTCTTTTACAATATTTTATACCATAGTATAGTTCCCGGCATATATCCTGCCTCAGATTCGCATAGCAGAGCACCCTGTTATATTTAAGACACTCAAAAACCGCGCTCTGTGCTGCGCACCAAACTCTGTATATTGAAAAAAGGCGCTTCTTGCACTTATATAGTACAAGAAGTGCCATTTTTCAATATACAGAGTTTAACCTTTGAGAATGCCGTGAGTCCAAAACCGGTTAGGTTCAAAAATAAATTGCCTTTAGTTTACCATCAAAGTGGCTAGTCCTATATTTAAAAAATAGCAAGCACCATTATAATCTTGTGTTGTGTTCCCGGCGGAGAATAGGGTACCTGGAGCTCACTGGAGTTTTTGTACTGTCAGTGCGAAGACCAAAAGCTTGTCCTGATTTGTCTTTTACACTGATGGCACAGAAACTTGTGTTTACAGGATTGGCAGCGCGAGTTTGACTCCCTTGGTGTTGCACACATCCATTGGCCACGGTAACCACTTTCCATCAGGTGGGCCGTGTGCTTATCTGCCAACCAAGTGGTATAAAAATCTCGCTTATACCTCAGAATATGTATCTTGGACCTAAATCGCGAGACAAACGAGGCTTTGTCGCGAGCCGATTGTTTTGTATTAATCTATTCTTGGTGAATTTGAGTTCGTTCACCATAGTAGCAATGTAGCACCCCGTGCTATAATCAAAAAACACCCAAAATACGTTTACTAGGCGTATAAAACACATTTTAGGTTCAAGATATACCTATGACCCGAGCAATATATTTTATTAGCTGTCTATTCACTCTGTGTCAACCTCGTGCGCACGGACTCGCGTCCATTGGCAAGATATGGCTGGAGTTTGGAGTACATGCATGTCCCAATCGCGTATTTAATTTCATGTATCTTTTATACCGTAAAAATAATAGGTGATTTGGATGTGATATCAATATGATAGTATAATATACTATATATACAATATCATATTACAAGATTTGCGTAGGTACTCGTAGTTTACCCAAAAGTATTTCACGAATCTCTGAAACACAAATATGGGTGGTTCACCTGAAAAATGTTCCACGGTTATGTAGAACTATATGTGAAACCTGTAGTTCATTCGAGGCCTGAAGCCTGAATTGGGCTTGAAGTCGAGCGCCAGTTCTTCTCTATTGTGTGAATCCATATAATATGATGTTAACTTTAGTTGTGACTAGATATTTGTTTTTTACCTAGATATTTAGCAAAAGTTGTTTTAACTAGGAAAACGTATTCTAACGAAAAAAGTGTTCTAGCTGTAATATAAAGGTTTGAGTTGACTACCTATCTTATTAAGTTAATATTTTGATAAGGCTTGGGTAGGTACATCATAATATCTAGAAATTACTTATAATCTACAGCATTCCTAGACACCAGACAGATATAACAACTTAATAAAGAAAATAACCCAGTTATCTGTTCCTAAAATCACAGGTATTATTAGAAAATACTGTTACGCAAAAATTGCATTACCTCAACCCTAGTTATGTCAAAAACAGCTATTAATTGTCTTGTCATGTGTCAAAACAATCAGTTTTTTTTGTAGTTCTGTTACTGTTGACTGCTGGCTGCACTTATCTGATTTATTTTAACTTTGTTGATGAATTAAAATTGTTGATTATGTAAAATATATATCGCTCTTCTCTTCAGTTTTACTCACAGCTTTGTGTTAAAACAGTGTGATAGTGCAAGCTTTAATTAAAGACAATAAATACAAAAGTACCATGTGCTTTTGATGTACCATTTATTTACAAGTTAATTTACATAACTGACATGGATATAGAACCTAGAGAACATTCAGATTTACTGAAAAAGAAGGATGCAGCTGAAACAAATGGGAACTTAAGTCATGAAGAGCAGAGAGGTCCGCCTGATGGTGGACTAAGGGCATATGCAGTGTTACTCGGATCATTCTTGACCAATGGACTTTTATTCGGTGTGATTAATTCATACAGTGTGATATTCCCGGTTGTAGAGAATACTCTAAAGAATCAGACAGTGCCAAATGCTTCAACTCGTGCATGTGAGTATATTTTAATTCACAGGTATCCATGACCCATACGGGTATTATGTTACATATTGCTAACTAAGCATGAACATTGATTTTGGTAAAGGAGTATTGTATTTCAAATTCAATTTGATAAGGTACAATCATTGACAAAACTGTTTACTGCTAAAATATTTACAAACCTTTTTTACATTGATATGTAATGTATCAATAAATTTATGTATTAGTAATTTTATATTCACTAGGGGATAACACATACATACATTCGCTCATGCCTATTTCCCCATGGGGTAGACAGAGACAGCAGCCTATTGCTTACTTTTATCTTTATTTACTTCTTGAGTTCCTTTTACTGTTGTTAAACCTTTCATGGAACCACCAGTTTTGGGTGCTTCTGACTTGCCCTTTTTTCAACACCTTACCAATGGGACAATGTTAATATATTTCATGTATTTTTTTTAAGAATATAATGAGAGTGAATGAAGTGAGAGTAGTATGTCAGGATCATAGCAAATGGAGATCCGTGATCTCTGCCTACCCCTATGGGGGACAGGTGTGATTTTATGTATGTATGTTTTTTTTTAACTCCATCATTGTCTAAATAGTTAAGGTGGTTGTTAAAATAGAATTTGTGAAGTTACTTTTGTCGCTCACTTTACCTTTTTTTTTTTTACATCATCACCATCGTAGCCTTAGTCTCAGCTGCAAGAGATGTGGCTCAAGTCCCAAGTATTAACTTTCATTCCTAGGCTCACCCTACATGTTTACCCAAATTGCGTTTAACCAGCGAAATTGTCCCTGGTATCATGGATCTGCTTAAATACCGCCTAAAAGTCATGGCAATAGAAAACAAGATATATAACACCCCACCCCATTTTAAAATGAAACTACCAAGTAATAGAGATAGTGATATGTCATGCAATCCGAACAAAGTAAAAGTAGCATGGCAAATGGCTTTCACTTTGGATTCTGGTGTCCACTTTCTGATTTTTGCATGTCCTATACTATGTGGGGGGACACAGTCTTGGGCATCCATGATAGTGAGATCACTTGGTTAATTGATTCAAAGGAACCCCAAGCCTTGACTATTTCAAATCTGATAAAACATATAATCACGCCTTAATCCGTGGGTTAGGCAGAGGTGAATTAACACCCACATTTCACCAATCCTTGAATTCGGTCCCTCGTAATAGGGGGTGAGCCTATTACCGTCTTCTGATTAAAGTATTCAAATGTAATACCCTTTTTTTACCGATTCCCCCATAAATGACTTATTCTCGATTCACTTCGAAATTTAAATACTAGTACAGTCATGCACAATTGACTTAATTTTATTTTAATTAGGTTCTTACATTCAGAGATAAGAAAAGTAAAATCAAATGCAAATCGGGCAGATCAAAACAATAACACGTGCTAAAATATTATGATGCAATGTTTAGAATAGACACGCACATATGAATTTCCATAGAATAGACAGAGAGGTTCGAGAATGTGCGCGTAAATATTGGAATCTACCTAGATCTTGGGGCGCTTAATTTGATTTATTCGCGAATATTCCTTCCTGTATGTATTTTGGAATAAGTTAATTTAGACACTACAAAGCATATGCAAGTATTAACGTACTGCCCTACGTTTGTAAATTGATCAATATTGACGTACGTTGACGAATGATATAATCGTCCAAATAAGTATTTTTTACGGGCATTAGAAGCCGCGTGGTTCCCGGAAGAGTAGAATTTGGACCGCCCCCTCTCTTCCCATGCGGTGTCGCACAAGGCGACTTAGGGATAGGGCTGTTTAACATCAGACAGATATATACAGGCCAGACTCAGCCTCAGATGCATGGCATGAGTCAACAATAGACCGCAATAGCCCGAATGACGGCAATAGGCTCACCCCCTATTACGTGGGGCCGAATTTAATAATTGGTTAAATATGGGTGTTAATTTACTTCTGCCTAAGCCCTCGGCAAAAGAGGCGTGATTATATGTATGTATGCATTAGAAGGTTTCTTCAAGGTCGGCAGCGCGAGTGTGACGCCCCTGGTGTTGCACACGTCCATAGGCCACGGTAAGCACTTCAAATCAGGTGGGCCGTGTGTTTCTTTTTTGTCACTTGTCTAGGGGGCTGCTCTTGTGTAGTCTCGAAGACTTCAGTAACTAAGCGATTTCCAAAATGTTCGCGATCTGTTACACACGTTTCGCAAAAAAAAAAACCTACTGATTTAAAAAAAAAAAACTAATGCTTTTGATGCTTTCTGAAAACACGTCGTCAAACAGAAGCGGCCGTTCGTAGACTCTTTCCTTTGCCGCACCACTAAGACCTGGAATTCTTTACCAGCTCACGTGTTTGCTTCTTCCAACAGTCAGTCCCGGATCCTTTAAACGGGGCGTTAAAAAGCATCTGATGAGGCCGCCAAACTGAGCGGCATCATTTGTAACATGCTACGTGTCTACAACGGTGACCCTCTTTCTTGAGACTTTGCATTTTTCTTACTATCAGACGATGTGAAGTGAAATTGGCACGTTTTTTATAAAAAGCGGAATAAGAATGGATCTTTGGTATAACCAAGGGGAAGTACCTCCGCCCTACAGAATACCGCGGTTATAATAACTTCGTGTTGTGTTCCTAGCGGTGAGTAGGGTAGCCAGAGCTCACTGGAGAATTTGTGCCGTCAGTGGGAAGACTAAAGGCTTGTCCTGATTTGTCTTCTACTGACAGCACAGAAACTCTGTACTTACAGGGTTGGCAGCGCGACTGTGACTCCTCTGGTGTTACAGACGTCCATAGGCCACGGTAACTACTTTCCATCAGGTGGGCCGTGTGCTTGTCTGCCAACTAAGTGGTATAAAAAAAAAAAAAAAAACCAACACCAATTTTAGAAAATAAATTTTCCTCAATCTATCGTAATATATAAGTATATAGTATGAATTCCCTGTGCCGGCCTATACCTAACCCCCTGCCGGCCAAGAGGATGGTTATATAGGACCTCTAACTGACTAAAACCGCACGTCTATGATTATTTTAACAGTTTGTTGTTTCACGCAGAAACAACAAACTTGCTATGATTGCCGCACCTTGTTTGACCCAATTTTACAATCTATTAGACTCTGTGATAGAGTTCTTGGAAAAAAACAATTGAAACCACGTCACATTAAAAAATGGATTGCTTTTTGCTATATTGTACAGAAGCTAAGGTGCAGTTCAAAAGATACGAACCATAACTATTGAACTTAAGATGGTGTTCCCTACTTTGGTGGTCTGGATAGATGCTTTTTCACGCGATTTTTTGCGTATTTCACAGCCCTTATAAATTTTTCAATGATCAATCATTCAATACTGATTATTATCTACTATGTCCTTTTATGTATTGCACCGTTTCGTCTCCACTAACGCCTAGGAAATGGTGATAAACATGGGTTAAGTAGAATTGACGTCAAAAAAAAAATAACTGTGTCATTCTATATTGAAAAATAAAGATAATGCGGTACACCAAAACAGTCCAAATGTTCAATATTATTGTTTAGGTACCTAAGGATTTTTTATCATAATGTGAGCAACCAAACTACTCCTGCGCAAGAAAACTCTCAATTTTCCTAATGTATCAACTGCATCTTTTAACAACACCTTTTAAAGAAATATGCATGTCATTCGTGTGCCATTGCAGAAATGCGTTGTAGCCGCTGCGCTATTATTGTGACTGCATTATTTTTAGTTATTATGTAAATATTGCTTTGTATATCTAATTATCTGTGTATATTTTTTGTTTCCATCTTTTGTTGTACATACTACATTCCAAGCAAAAATGAAATGAAAACAATGGCTGGCACAGTTTCTGCCGATATTTGAGGAACGCGTAGTAGTTTCAAATAAACTGGAAAAAGATATTTTTTTCCAATTGGACTGCTCAATTGAGACAGAAGATACCGACGTATCGTACCTCCTATAGTAGTAGTACATTGTACACTAGTAGAAGTAGTAAAGATTTCGCAGAATCGACAACGAGCGTCAAAATAAATCATTAAATGATGCTACTAAGATCCGTCTGATATTTCGTCTACAAAAGCCATCATCAATACAGCCTCGCGGAAACTCGGAGTCAGGCGAGGTGAAGTCAAATTGGCGTGTCCTAGATAAAAAAATAAAATAAAAAATATCGCAATTATTTTGATCTTTTTCTCGGACTTGTGGAAACCTCCGAGTACAATTTCACTGTGGGATAGATGAATCAGTAATGTCAGAGTTTGAAATCGCTCGATTTTATCCCTTGCAACTTCAGGAAGACATTGTTCCTGTCTGTGGCCGGTCAAGGTTACGGTTGGTTTGGACGGAACATATACCATATCCACCTCTCTGCACTGATGATCAGGGAGATACGGGGAAAAGCCGTGTAGGTAATTCGTAGTAAACTAGTAAAACTTGCCCCAAAGGGAAGAACGGAAACTTCTAACTTTACAGTGTTTTAATGACGTAATTGCATGTGTAAAAATAAGTTTACTTAAAAATATTAGTTGATTCATAAATATTTTCCAAATTATTAGTTATTGACACCATGGATGAAACAAAAATAAATACCTAACAGGTAAATACACTACTCATTAGGTACCTGTTGTATTTTTCCAGGTAACCAGGGTGTACACATCTATACTAATATTATAAAGCTGCAGAGTTTGTTTGTTTGTTTGAACGCGCTAATCTCTGGAACTACTGGTCCGATTTGAATGATTCTTTCAGTGTTGGGTAGTCCATTTATCGAGGAAGGTTTTAGGCTATATATCATCACGCTACTACTTAAGGGAGCGGAGCATTGATAATAAATGTTAACAAATTCGGCAATTTTTCATACATATTTTGAAGACTAAAACATACGGGCTCAAAGGAATATGAAGCTTCAAAATATACCCCGGGCGAAGCTGGGGTGGGTCAGCTAGTATCTAATATATTGCGTTCTCGTGTTAAATCATATTGCGTAGTAAGTCACTTTAAAAAAAAACAGTTATCTGCAGTAAAACACCGGTTAAAATCGGCCAAACTATTTCAGAGAATCAGAGACGGTACTAATCTGTTAGATTAGAAATCTGTTTGTATCGGCCCTTATCTCACAACTAGATAAAATATGCGGACAGTAAGTAGTCGCTTGGAGCAGGTTACATCGTGCATGGGGGATTTTCCAACACACGATCACAACAGGATAACCTGCGTAGATTATCAAATAACTGGTTTTGTTGAAATAAAATCTTATTTGATTTGAGATATTGACTGTACGAGCTTGCTGTGTTCGAGTATACCAATAGTATATGCATCGGTACATGTCTTGGACTAAAAATATTCCCACATTAGGTACACGTTTCTTAGGTATCTTTTGAGAATAACACGGGGTGCTACTACAGTGTTACATTCTATCATCGCACCTCTCGCCATAAGCAGGGAATTCATCCTCACACATTGCGACCTGAGCCGGTGCGCACTGTGCGGTATGAAAGAAACTTCATC
This sequence comes from Eilema griseolum, assembly GCA_963662185.1. Taxonomy (NCBI): domain Eukaryota; kingdom Metazoa; phylum Arthropoda; class Insecta; order Lepidoptera; family Erebidae; genus Eilema; species Eilema griseolum. Next base: position 2,195,763 of record OY759246.1, read on the forward strand.
CCACGCACACTCAAGCTGTGGAATGACCTCCCTGCTGCGGTTTTCCCAAGCGCCTACAATATGGGGTTCTTCAAGAGGGGCATCAGAAGGTTTCTTCATGTTCGACAGCGCGAGTGTGACACCCCTGGTGTTGCATACGTCCATAGGCCGCGGTAACCGCTTCCCATCACGTGGGCCGTGTGGTTGTCTGCCAACTAAGTGGTATAAAAAAAAAAATTGTCCACCGCAGTCAACTGCTGGAAATAGGCCTCTCCCAATGTGCGCCATTTTTTCCGATCCTCTTCCTTCTACGGTGGACTAGCTCAAATTCACCAAGCTGGAGAGTTTTCGTGCTGTCAATGGGAAGACCAAAAGCTTGTCATACTTTTTCTTTTACACTGACGGCACAGCAACCAGTAACTCTTGTGCTTACAGTGTTGGCAGTGCAATTGTGACTCCATTGGTGTTACACACGTCCATAGGCCATGGTAACCACTTTCCGTCAGGTGTGCCGTGTGCTTGTATGCCAAACAAGCGTATTAAAAAAAAATCTGCGAGCATCAGCGCCTCGTTTGTCTCGCGACATAGGTCCTAGACATGTCCCGGCGTATACCTGTTGAAAAATGATTAATCATAAAAATTTGAAGACAAGGCTTACTTTCTGTAACACATATTGACTGTTGATATTTAATATATCGTATGTGGATCGCTGAACGAGGCCACTGTACCAACTTGATGTTCAACGTACTTAATTATCTTCTTATCAGAATTATTATGTTTGCGTGTGCCTGGAGGGTTTGAAGGGTTATCATAATGTTCATGCTCCTACTGTGATGTTTCAACATATTGTTCTTTGTTCCGTTTTGGTCAATATTATATAAAATTAGAGCATGTTAATGTCCCAAAAATCTTGATATTTTTATACAACTTAGGTGGGTGACAAGTACACGGCACACCTGATGGAAAGTGGTTACTGTAGCCTGTGGGCGTGTGCAACATCAGAGCAGTCACACTTCACACTGCTGCTGATCCTGTAAGAACAGAGTCTCTGTGCCGTTAGTGCAGAAGACAAAACATGACAAGCTATTAGTCTTCCCACTAACAGCACAAAAGCTCTCCAGTGAGCTCTGGCTACCCTACTCACCGCCAGGAACACAACACGAGGTTTTTATGACTGTGGGCTCCAAAGTTCAAGCTTTGGATGCAGCTGGAATCCTCGGATGATGATTGCTACAACATAACATAAACTCACGCCTATATCCCCGAAGGGGTAGGCAGAAGTGCTAGCGTTATTTTTAAACATTTGCGGTGTGAATTCATAATTATACTAAGTATCGGGACTTCTCGCGAATTATATTTTGGAACTTACTATTTCTGCCGACGTTTCGGATGCGTTGCAGCACCCGTGGTCACGACTTGACTAGTCTTCGAGCGTCGAGATGTATGCGGGGAACATTTTTTGAGCGCCTACCCACCATTACACTTATTATGAATGGTTAGGCTGGCGACACACCACACTCACTATGTCCGTTTTTAACGGCACTGTGTTTTTTGGTTTTAGTATCTTAATCACTGGATTCCACGTTCCGGATAGCTTGAATCCATCTTCCCTATTGAAATTTTTATATTTTTTGATTTCAATGGCTTCACGCACAATCCGTGAATAGTAGTGGCGATCAGTGGAGAGGACTTTGGGTTGATGAAGCTCAATCCAGTGATTGGTACCCGACTCAAGATGTTCTGCTACTGCCGATTTGTTGAACTGACGGTTTTTCACAGCTGCGATATGTTCTCTGACTCTCTCTGCAATGGTTCGCTTGGTCTGGCCTATGTAGGAACTACCGCAGCTGCAATCCACTTTATAAACACCCGGTGTTTGTAGAGGTATGACGTCCTTCGATGTTCGCACGTATTTCGCTACTTTGGCGAACGGTTTAAAAATCGTCTTGATGGAAAACTTCCGTAAGCAAGATCCGATTTTGTCCGTTACACCTTTCACATACGGCATGTATGCCGGTTGGCGGTCAACACCCAGCAACATCTTCCTCGGTGCACGTCGCGGCTTTCTAGCACTCGTACCATACCCGTTCACCTCAAGAACCTCCTTAACATGATCTAACTCCTGCTGTAGGTGCTCAGGGTCACACAGGTCATTAGCTCGCTTGATGAGCGTCGAACTTACGGATTTTAAGTGAAGTGGGTGATGATGCGAGGAGGCGTGCAGGTATCTATCTGTGTGAGTGGGTTTACGATACACAGTGTGGGCCAAGGAGCCATCAGTTCTTACCATCAACTTTATGTCTAAAAAAGATAATGTTCTTTTGTTCTCAATCTCATACGTAAACTGTGTCTTCACATGTAATGAGTTGAGATACTCAGTAAAGCGAACCACCTGCTCACTGTTGCCCTTGAATATACAAAATATGTCATCTACGTACCTTTTCCATAGCCTAACCTGGGCGTGGGCGTTCTGAAACACCATTTCCTCAATATGTTCCATCCAAATATTAGCCACGACTGGTGCCAAAGGGCTGCCCATGGCGACGCCGTTTATCTGGAGGTAATTTTGACCATGGTAAAGGAAGTAGTTCCCTTCGAGGCAACTCTGTAGCAGTGTCGCATAACTATCCGGTAGACCATTATCCTTCAATTTAGTTCCAATAATCTGCAGACAGTCTTGTAATGGAACATTGGTAAATAACGACTCAACGTCAAAACTTACCAGAAGCTCATCTGGTTCCAATCTAACGTCTTTGATTATGTCCACAAAATGGCGAGAATCTTTCACAAAAGATGGTGTTTTTCCCACTAATGGCTGCAGTACTTTAGCAATGTGTTTCGCTAGGTCGTAGGTTGGCGAGTCAATCTGACTTACGATTGGTCGCAGTGGCACATTGGGTTTATGCACTTTGGGCAAGCCGTACAATTTTGGTGGTTGTGTGATCTTAGGTCGGTGTAATTTTTCGAACTCATCCTTTGTGAAGTCCTCTTCGTGCTCCTTGATCAAATTACGTATTTTACGTGTTACTCTTGAAGTGGGATCATATTTAACACTCTTATAAGTCTGTGTGTCTTCAAGTAGGTCTTGTATTTTTGCTTCGTAATCAGTTGTTTCCATTACTACGGTGGCATTTTAGACATAAAGTTGATGGTAAGAACTGATGGCTCCTTGGCCCACACTGTGTATCGTAAACCCACTCACACAGATAGATACCTGCACGCCTCCTCGCATCATCACCCACTTCACTTAAAATCCGTAAGTTCGACGCTCATCAAGCGAGCTAATGACCTGTGTGACCCTGAGCACCTACAGCAGGAGTTAGATCATGTTCAGGAGGTTCTTGAGGTGAACGGGTACGGTACGAGTGCTAGAAAGCCGCGACGTGCACCGAGGAAGATGTTGCTGGGTGTTGACCGCCAACCGGCATACATGCCGTATGTGAAAGGTGTAACGGACAAAATCGGATCTTGCTTGCGGAAGTTTTCCATCAAGACGATTTTTAAACCGTTCGCCAAAGTAGCGAAATACGTGCGAACATCGAAGGACGTCATAACTCTACAAACACCGGGTGTTTATAAAGTGGATTGCAGCTGCGGTAGTTCCTACATAGGCCAGACCAAGCGAACCATTGCAGAGAGTGTCAGAGAACATATCGCAGCTGTGAAAAACCGTCAGTTCAACAAATCGGCAGTAGCAGAACATCTTGAGTCGGGTACCAATCACTGGATTGAGCTTCATCAACCCAAAGTCCTCTCCACTGATCGCCACTACTATTCACGGATTGTGCGTGAAGCCATTGAAATCAAAAAATATAAAAATTTCAATAGGGAAGATGGATTCAAGCTATCCGGAACGTGGAATCCAGTGATTAAGATACTAAAACCAAAAAACACAGTGCCGTTAAAAACTGACATAGTGAGTGTGGTGTGTCGCCAGCCTAACCATTCATAATAAGTGTAATGGTGGGTAGGCGCTCAAAAAATGTTCCCCGCATACATCTCGACGCTCGAAGACTAGTCAAGTCGTGACCACGGGTGCTGCAACGCATCCGAAACGTCGGCAGAAATAGTAAGTTCCAAAATATAATTCGCGAGAAGTGCTAGCACCCACATTTCGCCAGTTTATGTTTAGGTCTCAATATAATTGGCGGCGAGCCTATTGCCATTAACCGGGCACTTGTTAACCTGCGATAAATACAAACATAACTTCGAACCGGAGACCTCGTCTCAGCAGTTCATTACCCATACCACTAGGCTACCGCGGTTAGGTTGATTGCTACTACCTTCTTATATTCGAGGGCCAGATCGTGAGAGATGGCCCTGGGTCGGCCGGGGTGCGAGGGATATGCCTGTCAACCTCACCTTCGGCAACCAAAACGACCCACAGGCGGCGTGCGTTTTAGTCGGTTTGAGTCCGACATAACCTCCTCCACCGGCTCCGGTGGGGAGGAATCCGTGGGGATTTTGCGCACGTAAAAAAAAAAAAAACTACCTTCTTATATTCTGTTATATAGGGCACGTTGATATGACTTGGTCTGCCACATCTCAATCTGGACATCTTTATTTTAACGTTAATCGCAGTCGCATCCGAAGCTCTATTAACCTCGGAGTCTGGGGTCCGCTTTACCAGTCTTACCTACTGTGGATTTGGCTGAACTTCGACATTTTTCATGAAACGATTGTCATCTGACCTCCACAACCCAAAGGCGATATCGAAATATATTTTTTTACATAGGACACGCCAACTTGACCTCACCTCGCCTGATGGTAAGCTAAAGGCATAGTCTCAGGAAAGAGGGTCACCATTACAGACACTAAGTGTGACAATGGTGGCACTCAGCTTGGCGGCCTCATCAGATGCTTTTTCACGCCCCGCTTAAAGGCCCCGGGACTGTAGGAAGAAGGAAACACGTGTGCTGGTAATGAATTCCAGGCCTTAATGGTGCGACAGAGGAAAGAGTCTCCGAAACGCTTGGTTCTTGATCGTATGTTCTGCACCGTGTGCGGATGACATCCAAGACCTGCACGTGTTGTCCTGTGTAGGAAAGGGGAGGGTGGGACTAATTGGAAGAGCTCATCAGAACACTCCCCATGGTACAGACGGTAAAATACAGCCAAGGACGCAACATCTCTACGCATCTGTAAAGGTTCTAGGGTGTTCGTGACCTCGGGATTCCCAATGATGCGGACCGCAAGGCTCCAACTACATGTAATGACTGCCGTAGATGTTCGTATGGCATCTGGGACCAACGGCTTAACGTACTCTCCGAGACACGAACCTGGACATATGCCTCTTAAATTGTTGGCAGACTTTGGCGTACTATTTCCAAGCTGCCGCGCTGGCCAGACAAGTTGGTACAGGGTTTTATTTCGAGTGTTCCTTCTCTCGCAGTGATATCGTCTGCGTATTTTTTCCGTAAGAAGCTTTTTACGACACCCCCTCGGATGAGATAGGATAATAATACTTATATTCTTTCTCTGTCATCACATAGACTGCACATTTTGTAATACATACACTTTAAAATTTAAGGAAAAATGTATCGAAAACGTTTTGATATATTTTTCCTCTAACATTGTTAAGTATTGAGGTAAGCACAAGGCACTGGGCCCAGTAGTGACGTAAACCAATAAATATAACATCACTTACGACATTTTTTTATTGTTGACAAATAAAGTGATATGCAATGCAAATTTCGCAATAAATGTAATTGTCGTTTATTACATACTATTGAATTATGTGTAAATATTCAATCAATCAATATCAATCAATAAGACTATCGCAGTCCACTGCTGGGCCCATGTCCATCAGTGGACTGTTTCCACGCTGGCCAGACGGGTTGGTACACACAGCGTCAGAGAAAAGAGACCCCCTCAATACTTAAAGAATATCGCCGCGTCACATGACTCACGAATGACGTCACGTGATGCGATCGTCGCTGAGCTGCAAACGAGCGAGCAGCTTCGTCTGCTTTTTATTTGCATGTTCATATTCATAATTTTCTGATATTTTTCGTCTTTCGGCTCAATTCAATCAAGATACAATATACTCACAAAAAGATGCCATTTTAATATATGTGCAGCTTAAGGATACGAACCCGCATCTCCAGCGCCAACCAATTACATAGACCGTGCCTTATACCACTAGGCTATCGGTTCACTTGGTGACGACGGTGAAAATATGAATAACATTACTCCTATTTTCAAATAAAGTTGATTACGGTGTAATTTTCTAGACCATAAGGTTTAAATTTCAACATCCACCATATGTGATAATAATAAATGCACAATTGACTAAAGAATAAGGTTTAGTTCAATAGATTACGCTTGATACAGCTTGTTGCACTACCGTCATGTTTTACTTCAAAAACTTATTTGCTGTATGAGCTGCGGCTATAGTATTATAATATCTGTGACATCGCGCTAAGGTTGCAATTAGAATACCTTTACCTTATTTACTAAACTGTGATTGAAGGTAAATTTATAATTCGTGGTAATTTGCATTGGTGTTGATCCTCCTCGTAATATTATTCAATTTATTAAGTTTTTGATCAGATTTTTGAGTAAATTGAAAGTATGGTTCGATTAACAACATTTTTGAAAGCTAAAATTGTTGTTCTTTGGGAGCAAAGAACAAAGCATAAAGAAAATTGCACGAGATATGGCCATAACGGTAAGAGTTACGATAAAAATATATTATATGCCTATTTATTGCTTAATCATGTTACATTTTCATTTACAAGTTAGATTTTGGAGTTTCTTTTATTTATTATCATTTTCATTACAGAGAAATACAGTGCGTAGATGGATTCGAAAGTATCAAGCGACGGGTGATATGAAATGTGAACGCCAAGGACCTCGCCCAGTTGCTTACACTCATGATTCAGAGCGGCACCATGATATTGTGGAGATTCACTCACTGGCACCCTTCAAAACTACGCGCTCGAGTGCTGAAACTTTTGGAATGTTGTCGCTGAGCACTGTTCGACGACATCTACACGCTGCGAACATCCATAATTATAAGCCAGCCAGAAAGTAACAACTTACTGACGATCATCGCACCAACCGAGTAAATTTTGCTACTCGTTATTAAAATTTCTACTGGGAAAACGAAATTGTTATATTTGCCGACGAAAAATGCTTCAAGTCAGAAGAAGAAGAAGAAGTGGCCAACGGTTCAACCCAAAAAATGTATTAGACTTAAGAACAAGAGGGCGGTTAACATTAGGTAAGCAAATGATTATATTCTTTAACATAAAATTTGTTTATTCTAAATTATTATTCTCTACCCCGAAATATATATATATATTTGGATATATATACATATTATATACATATTATAAACATATTATATACATATTATATACATATTATATACATATTATATACATATTATATACATATTATATATCTACATATTATATACATATTATATAATATTATATATTTTTAATTATTATTGCTACTGACATTGATTTACATATTGCAACAAATTTGAAAAGGTTTATTATTTTAGGTTACTGGGAATGGATGTCTTCAATAGGCCCAGGCGAGCTAGTGGAAATAGGTGGCCGCATGAACAGTGAGCGATACCTTGAAGTGTTGAAAGACGTAATGCTGCCTTCAGTGTGGGTCGCATATCCATAAGCACAAATTTACCTGGTTCAGGATAACTCTTCAGTGCATCGGTCCCGAATTGTGCAAGTCTGGCTAAATGCACAAGAAGATATAACGGTGTTTGAGTGGCCGGCTACAAGCCCGGATCTTAATCCTATTGAAAATTTGTGGGGTCAGATGGTTTTAAACTGGGACTCAAGTGAAATAAAGTAAAAAAAAATATTAGATAAAGAGGTAAACAGAACTTGGGAACTAACGCGAAATAGTGCCGTATGTTTTAATATGGTTTCGGGGATGAAATTTCATTCATCGTCTTCAGGAAGTGATAGACAGTGAGGGCCATCCGCTCCGTTATTAATGCAGATTATCCATTCTTACCTAGAACAAATCTTTGTGTGATAAACACGATTATTTGTTATATGTCTGGGTGTAGTTTTTCTAAAATAAGTATTATATCAGTTGTCTATTATCCGTATCACATTCAGGTGCTTATTTTGGGCTAGATGACGCTGTGTATAAAGTATCCTAACATTCATAATAATAATAATATTATATTATTAATACCTAATCAAATTACTCTTGTTTACAAGTTTAGTAATCTTCTAATTTGTTAACGATGCACCATCTGACCTCACATATTTTTCTAATGTTGTGTTAAAAGGGTTACTTATCAGAAAGTGTGATCAGAGGAAGATGTATATTGCTATACTGTTATAGTTTAGCATGTTGGTTCTTTCTTTCACAGGCACAAATAACATTTCATTATATTCATCATTCTTTTTTATTCGAAGATTATACAGAGTGTAAAAAATTAATGTTTGCAACTTTAAATAAATAAGTAAATAAATATGGTAGTTATGTTTCTAGAGTTATCAAATATTAAACATTTTATACTTCACTTAGGGCATTGTGTTTTGTCAATAAATTTAGGTCAGGTAAAATCTAAAAATAAGTAACCCCAATTTAACTCAGATAGAAAAACTGTATACTCAACTGGAAATGGACTCAATGTAGTCCTAGAAAAGTAATTCGAGAAATAAATTAATATTGTTTATGCAACAACCCTATCTTTTCTTACAAACCTCATACCTACTATAAAATTTTATTCCTTAAGTAATAATAAACAAAAAGTGCTTAAGAGAATAAAAAGATAATTATAAGAATAAGAAAAGAACTTTGTGTCCACGGTTTTGAACACCCGCTTGCCGTATCCACAAGGCATCAGTCATAACCACTAGACCAAGATGCCATTTACACTACATTGCAAAAAACTTCAATACATTCATGTCATTATCAAGGGGGGTTCCTTTTCTCTGAAGCTTACTGTACAAGGTTTTATTTCGAGTTTTCCTTCTCTCGCAGTATACTGATTTGTATACCTACATACCATTCATGTGCATACATTAACGTTACAAACAGACAGTCCAATTTTATTAATCTATACTAGTATTATAAAGCTGCAGAGTTTGTTTGTTTGTTTGAACGCGCTAATCTCTGGAACTACTGGTCCGATTTGAATGATTCTTTCAGTGTTGGGTAGTCCATTTATCGAGGAAGGTTTTAGGGTATATATCATCACGCTACTACTTAAGGGAGCGGAGCATTGATAATAAATGTTAACAAATCCGGCAATTTTTCATACATATTTTGAAGACTAAAACATACGGGCTCAAAGGGATATGAAGCTTCAAAATATACCCCGGGCGAAGCTGGGGTGGGTCAGCTAGTTTGTATATATTAATAGATAAACATAACATAACATAAACTCACGCCTATATCCCCGAAGGGGTAGGCAGAGGTGCTAGCACCCACATTTCGCCAGTTTATGTTTAGGTCCCAATGTAATAGGTGGCGAGCCTATTGCCATTAACCGGGCACATAAACCTGCGATAAATAATTAATAGATAAATTGTAACAAATACCTACCACAGAATTGTTTTGAGTTATTAATAACAACAATTTGCAAGTGTATAATGAAGGAACGAGTAATTATCGCTCACACACATGTAACCAGACTCAGTCTCAAATTAATGGCTTGTTACAACAATAGTGCCCGGAATACGGCAATAGGCTCACCCCCTATTACGTGGGACCGAATTTAAAGATTGGTGAAATGTCTTAATTTACCTCTACCTAACCTTCCGGCAATAAAGGCGTGGTAAATAATACGTTTAATATAATGCGTAAAATACATACCGGAATAATAAACTGATGATTTGTATATCTTACTAAATTCTTTTGTTGTATGCACGGCCTTGGTAGCGAAAGTGTATGTTTCTGTGGTTTGGAAGATGAAGACCTACACCATGTGCTGTGGGTCTGCCCCCTGTATGATGACATCCGCGACAACATGATGGGAGGTGTGGTAAGATCGGAGGCTGGGCCTATGTATTACTCGGACCTTGTAGGTACACCCCAAAACTTCGGACGGCTGCGGAGCTTTGCGCGCGTTTGGCACGAGAGGCGCAAAGCTCGTGAGGTCTCTAACGGCGACGAAGCCTGTTAGTGTGGCGTGCTGCCCCAGAAAGGGGAGAGAGCGAAAATGGTGAGGCACATAAAATAATTTGTAGGGAGTCAAGAAATGCGCGCCTGAAAGAGAGCAGACGCCAGTAGGGTGCGCATCTCCCAAGATTCGGCCCGTTATAACCAAGATGGTTGGTAGGGCCATGGGAAGGAGGTGGGAATAGTGTTGTATGTACGTCGGAAAGGGGCCCCTTTAACCTACCCAGGTCAAGTCTCGGTATCGGAGTTACTCTTTCTGCCACATGATGGATCCATGAGATGTTAAGAAGTTCGTCTCCATATTTAAGTATAGTAACTTAGATAGATACATATTTTGGCCCTTAAGTGCGAAAGAAACGAGACACTGGCATGCACAGATTTTTTTTTAAATAAAAATAATATTAGAACCAAAATTACTAATATTCTCTCTAACCCTCCTGCTAAGCGAAATTGCTTGTGTTAGGAGTGGGTTCACGTCGGTAGTGTAATGACCAGGATACGAACCCGGGACCTTTCAATCGTAAGGCCCATTTTTAACCACTAAGTTACCCACGGCTGAGATGAGACAATGGTGTGAAATAATTAATAATTGGTAGATTTCAGCTCTACCGCCGCCGTTGCACCTTTTACTATTATCAAAAGCCATCCAAAATCAAAATGAGTACAGCGCCAAAATTTTACGATGTGTTTGGGGTCAAGATAAATGCCGGGCACTATAAGAGCTGTAGGTTCTAGTTGTACCTACTTAAAACATAGATATAGACATATAATCACGCCTTTATCCCGGAGGGTTAGGCAGAGGTGAATTAACACCCACATTTCACCAATAATTGTATTCGGTCCCACGTAATAGGGGGTGAGCCTAATGCCGTATTCCGGGCACTATTGTTGACTCGAGCCATGCATCTGAGGCTAAGTCTAGGCTGTATATATCTTTCTGATGTTAAACAGCCCTATCCCTAAGTCGCCTTGTACGACACCGCATGGGAAATGATAGGGTGGTCCAAATTCTGCTCTGCCGGTAACCACGCGGCACCTACTTAAAAAGTGTACCCAAACGCAATAGCATCAATTGTCGTAGAAGATTTTAAAATGTAGTCAAGTAAACCTGGCAAATTTGTTCTCTAGAGAGTTAATCATTATTAGGATATAATTGGCCAGTGGCGCCAGTGCGGTAACGTTCCTGGCGGCAATCGATCTGTGTGGCGGCGCACAATGGTTCTTTTTGCGAAACAGTGGACATAGGGGTCAAAGTTATTTTTCTTTAGATAATTTGACGGATTACTTATGTATGATATTACTGATCATCATGACTATGGTTAGCATATAATATTTGAAAACACTGTCTTTAGGTGGGTTAGTTTTCATTTTTTGTACTAACTTAGCGTTATTAAAAATTAATAATTCTATACCTAGGTCCACAGTTCTACAAGCAGTGTGGTACATATCTAGTCTCTGAGAGGTCATTGTTAAATTAGTTCTTGAAAGCAGTTTCAATTAGGCTAACTTAAGAATATTTAATGCTACTAATACCCAGGCAAGTTTTCTCTGCCAAGTGAAGTCAATTGTCAGCCAAACTCTACTTTTCGAAATGCATACGTGCCGAAACCGATCACTTAGAGTTTCTTGTTGTATGCCTTAATTTTAGTCCATACATCATGGATCCTAAAGAGCTAGGTATCATGTCGAAGGGCTATAGTACTTTAGTTTGGAACAGCTGCTAAATATATATCAACCAAGCGCAAGTACGAACCTGTACTCGTACGAAGTACTACTCGTATTTATGTGATATCTAAATGAAAACACCAGTTGTAAGTACATGAGACGGCAAAGAGACGGACCTAGAGACTGATTAAACACAATCCGCTGGTCCAGAAAAGGCTTTAGAGCTTTGGAAATTAACGCAACGTTGTCTTTCCAGATGCATTTTTAGAGACTTAAGGCGGAGTTGCAATCATTTTAACATTCTTACATATGTATATCGAGTTATACAGCGAATTGTACCAAAAAAACAGTATTCATAAATGAAATTTTAAAGCATTTAGTATGCTAACTATTCGATTATATAAAGATAAAAAAAAAAACTGAACTCAATATTCAATAAAACATTTTTTTTTATACCACTTAGTTGGCAGACAAGCACACGGCCCACCTGATGGAAAGTGGTTACCGTGGTATATGGACGTTTGTAACACCAGAGGAGTCACAGTCGCGCAGTGCCAACCCTGTAAGTACAGAGTTTCTGTGCCGTCAGTAGAAGACAAAGCAGGACAAGCCTAGTCTTCCACTGACAGCATAAATTCTCCAGTGAGCTCTGGCTACCCTACTCACCGCTGGGAATACAACATCCATCCTATCTTAATTGATTTGAATATTCATAAAGTAGGCTAAACCGTTAAGTGACGTGTGACAACAGAAACACGATTCATAATATTTTGCTCGATGGAAATTAGCGTCAAACAAGACTCTGAAATGTTCCAAATCGCTATTTCAAACACATTTTACTGTGTAAAATATTGTCGAAGATTGTTTTAAAAATCACGCAGATATTATTTAAAAAAAACATAAACATAAATTTCGCTGCATTCGAGCTCTCGCAGCCTCTCTCTATCTCGCGGTTTTTTTATTACCTACTCGTCGCACTACAACCCTGTCTTAATCTAAGAATAATAGAATCATTAAAAACATTAGCTAAATAATTAGTTATCAAATCCCTTTGTCCATTATTTTGCAGAATTGAACCAGTATGCGGTGAGTGCGACCGCCGAAGGCCACTACTTCATTGCGTCCAATTTTATTTCATCATGTTGCCGACGCTCTGTAAATGCAATAGTTTGACGTTTGTCTATGTCAATACTATGTGTGGTTCTAATTACCTGATGATTAATGTAGTAAATCTCGGTAAAGTAGTTTCATTTTGGGGAATAAAAATACATACATACATATATATAATCACGCCCGTATCCCCGGAGGGTTAGGCAGAGGTGATTTAACACCCACATTTCAGCAAACATTGAATTCGGTCCCACGTAATAGGGGATGAGCCTATTCCCGTCTTCCAGGCACTATTGTTGAGTCGAGCCATTTTTTTTTATACCACTTAATTGGCAGACAAGCACACGGCCCACCTGATGGGAAGCGGTTACCGTGGCCTATGGACGTATGCAACACCAGAGGTGTCACACTCGCGCTGCCGACCATGAAGAAACCTTCTGATGCCCCTCTTGAAGAACCCCATATTGTACGCGCTTGGGAAAACCGCAGCAGGGAGGTCATTCCACAGTTTGAGTGTGCGTGGGATGAAGTTTCTTTCATACCGTACTGAGGCTGAGTCTGGGCTGTATACATATATCTGTCTGATGTTAAACAGCCCTATCCTTTATTCGCCTTGTACGACACTGCATGGGAAGAGGGTGGCCCAAATTCTACTCTGCCGGGAACCACGCGGCGTAATAAAATTTTTACAAACTTTAAAGCAATTCGTATGATAACTATTCAAATCGATGTACATTGTAAAAAGTGAGTGCTCAGATGGGACTTGAACTCATCACCAGTCCCTTACCGGGGAATGCTTTCACCACTGAGCTACAGCTCCACGCCTTGATCATGTATATTAGAATTTCGAATGTCCCCCCCCCGTCGCCCTGAGATACTTGTACAAACGCAAAATATCAATTTAAATTCGCTTCATAAGGATAAGTGAATTATTATGATTTTAAAACTAAAATACACTCTCTTTTGTGTGTAATATGGTAATCTTTAAAACAAATGAAATAAACCCCTATCCGAGTGGTTTACTATTCGCCGTTCATCAGCTCGACTTTGGCTTCCAGCACATGACACGTTATGGCTTCATAGACAGATTATCTTGAAAAATGTATTGTCGTTCGGATATTACATACTTACCGATTTACAAAGAGCCATCATACAAGTCTATCAAAAGTTGGTTAAACTCCTCTTGCATAGACGAGACGGAGCTAATCAAACTGTTTTAATTTAGAGTAAATATCATTCTTTTTATTTATTCAAATACATTTGTTGAATAAGTGTGAGCTTAAGCGAGTGTATCAATTTAAATACCTCGGGCATTATGTTACTGATGACCTTAAGGACCAAGCTGATATCGAGAGGGAACGTAGGGCGTTGGCGGTGCGATGTAACATGGTGACCCGCAGGTTTGCACGATGGTAGTGAACCAGTTAGGGTCACCTTGTTTAAGACATACTGCCAAGTATTTTACACGTGCAGCTTGTGGACCAACTATACGCAGCGTGCCGTCAGCGCTTTACGTGTCTTATATAATAATGACTATAGAATGCTGATGGGGTTGCCTCGCTTCTGCAGTGCTTCAGGTATGTTTGCGCACAGTCATACAAATGATTTCGTTGCAATATGGCACAAAAAAACAGCCTCCTTGCTCTGCAGAGTTCGGGCCAGCTCCAACAGTATTTTGCAAATGTTTGCTGAAAGGCACGACTCGCCTGTTTTGAACCATTGTACGCGTAGATGTATGTCTGCCGTACAATTCTTCTCTAAATAGTAATTAGTTTAGTTTTAAAATGTAATTTAATTTGTTTGCTAATATAGTCCTAAGGATATTCTTACTAACAAAATATGAATCAATGCGTTCGAAATAAAATATATTTTATTTTATTTATTTATTTTATTACATTGTTCTTTTTTTAGGTACCAGTAAACCGTGAGGGTTTGTATCGGCACCCATTTATAATCGTTCACTTATCCACTAATTCTACAAATCACAAACGCATATCCGGGGTAGTAACCCAGAGGGAAATAGGTGTGAGCGTGTGTTGGTATGTACTTATCTATTTTTGGTAATTACCCACATGCATCACTTAGCCAAGCATCTATTAAACTAACGGTATCTACTCCTACTGGGTTAATGAGTGGATACGCAGACCATTAAAAAGTTACATTTGGAGTTACAGATATTTTTAGACGATACAATTTTCTTTTTTAGATATTGAGGGCGGTCAGTTGGAAGATAAATTCAAGTTTGAACCCCTTTTTCTAAGACGTTTGTTGCAACCCCACATGGATTGGATTTAACTTTAAACTGACCTAACCTTGATATCTAAAAAAGAAAATTGCTTTATCTGACAAATGCACTCTAAACCCAGAAAATGTAAGGTTTTAATAGACAGATGCGTGGAATGCGTGGAAAAGAGATTTCGTGTACTACCCTCGACGATGTACGTATATTGTATGAGTATGTGATTACGGTTATGGTACTTAAAAATGAAGCCTTACGGCTTTTTAATCCTGCATTGCGGAGAAATTCATAGAAGATTAAAATAATCTTGTCATTTAGAACAAGAATCCGGTTTTCCTACGTTTGTTAAATAAAAGTGTCAATAAAAACAAAAATCGAAAACAGCGAAAACGTTCAAAACTGCGTGTCACAGATTTATTATTTAAAACGGATTATTTAAATTTTACAAAGTAATAATAATTTTAAGGGGCTCTCGTTAGACAGCTGGCTCAAGAGCTTTATGTTTTGCTATAAGGCACGGCACGCATAGTGAGGAAGTTCCTCGCCCTGGAGGCCTAACCACCAGTAAGCTTTATTCTGTACCCGATGTCGGTAGGATATAATTTGTAATTTTTTAATATATGTGTTTAAAAAGTTATTTATATGTATTTTAAAATTTATAAAGGGAATAATAATACTAGCTGTTGCCGTCACAGGCTTAGGGTGTCTGTCGGCTAGCGACGTGCCTCTCTATATGGGGGTGGGTGTTGAATCCCCAACAACGCGTCGCCGCGCCGTAGGGGTTGCCAATGTGGGTGACCCGGGCCGGTGGGTCTCCGGGATTTCCTTTCTAGGGTGCACCAGATTTACCGTACCACGTGAGTGACGCATGCACCTGACTATTAGTTCCAGTGAGGCGAAACCCAAGGAGATTTAACCACACTTTATAAAAAGTCAACAGCTGCTACACAAATATTTTAACAATTAAAATAAACAGTGTGTCGGCAGTTTACTCAAATTGAAATAAAATCAGTATTCTCAGTATTGAAATAAAACGATTTTCAACGGAACGGAATATTAAACAAATATTTCAAAAATATATTGTCACTTGAAAAATAAAAAAAACGAAACAAATCAAATTAGGTATTTTGTTAACTTATTTACTTAATTAACTACTAGTAAAACACCATAATAAATATGCTACACAAATAGGAATCCTGCGTAAATAAAATAAAATTATAGCTATCACATTTTTTAGGTCCAGAAAATTACATTTTTTAAACAGTGTGCGTAATCGTCAGCACATTGACCCTCATAAAGGTTAATACATAGACGTCAAGCAGTAATCACAAATGTCAACCAATCCTTATTTTTATTTTTATTGCGAACATATGTGCCTGATGAAGAAGATATTATTATGTGGCCAAAATTAATAAATTGCGGACATATCTGGCTGATGAAGAAGATATTATTAAGATGGCCAAAATTAATAAAATTCGGACATATGTGGCTGATGAAGAAGATATTATTATGTGGCCAAAATTGTGGAAATTTGTGGCTGATGAAGAAGATATTATTATGTGACCAAAATTGTGGACATTTGTGGCTGATGAAGAAGATATTATTATGTGGCCAAAATTAATAAATTGTGGACATTTGTGGCTGATGAAGATATTATTATGTGGCTTAAGGGGTGATACGCAGTTTCGTATTAGGCCACAGGCGAAGCCAGGGCGGGTCGGCTGGTAAAAAAAAGAGACTTTGCTATCGATCTTATACAATTTATTCTGTTTCGAATTGATTAGGTAGCCCCGCGGACAGTACGAGAATTCATGCGCGCTATTAACCTGTTGATAAAAGTTATACGATATAAATATTTCATTGACTAATATAGATAAAAGATTAAGATGATGCTTGATAGCCATGCTTGTTCATATTATGGGAGATAGATTAATAGCCGTATAACTCGTGATTTAAGGTACGATTTCGTTACCGACCGCAGACCGTAGCAGCAGCAGATACAGCGTACTGTTGTACAGTCCATAAACATAAAAAATACAGACGAATGGAGAACCTCCTCCTTTTTTGAAGTCGTTTAAAAACCCGCAATCCGCTCATTTGTCTGTAACTACACATTTACTTTTTGTCACATACATTACTTGTTCAACTTCGATACGGGTAATTGGTGCCGCGCAACGAATGAAAACAACAAACAATATGAACACATTCAGTCTTATTTCACGGTACGCTGTGTCTGCTGCATGCGCCTGCTGGTGCGGTCTGCGGTCGGCTACGAATTCGTACCTTTATTCTGCGTCTGGTGGAGTGCTGACCCAGTTAGCTTACATTGTGTGTCACTTGTCAACTTTAACTAGCTGTTACAAATTTAGATTTTTTATTTTCATCGTCGTTGATAGCCGAACACGCGGGAAACACCACGATTACGATATTTTGATGTGTTCCCGAAACTATGCTCAAAGGAGTCCCTAGCCCGATTTTGTTGAAAACTAGAACGGCATCATTGCATTTTATAAATTGTTACGACGTTGTTGGAAGTGAAATAAATACCCGTTAACACAATAATACTTTTTACTTTTATTAAACATAAACAGTTGATTTTTCCAATAATAATGCCCCGAGACACCAAATCACACCCCTTTTATAGACTCCACACTACACCTCTCCTCTCCTCGGCTCGGCTCGCCCCTCCATCGCTCCCACCTCTCCGCACCAACACGTCACCAGTCAATGTTGCCATTTGTTTATTTCCGTTACAGTCGGCCATCCTGGAACAATTGCACCGCAATTGGTGCACACAATATGTTAACTCTCAAGTAAATCAATTAAATCGTCCCTAGTAACTACATCCTCGTCGCTACTACTTTCACTACAATCTGGGCCACTTTTGTATGCACGGAGGGCATCTGCAGCCACTATGCCGGTGAACTTTTTGTAGCCACGCATACCCTCCACACTTCTAATTTCATATCTACCATTATTAAGAACCTGCTGAATGACATAGGGCCCAGAATACAAAACTTGCAGTTGTTGTTGTTTCCATAGAACTAAGTCTCCTTTATTGAAAACTTGTTCGGCCCTATGACGTTTATCATAACTTCGCTTCATCTTTTCTGCTCGCAACTTCAGTCGCTGAGAAGCATTTTTACGCTTTTCACTACTGGTTATATTTTGTTCATTCCCAACAAGGTTTGGCAAAAGTCTACCTCTACAGCTAAACATAATTTCATAGGGATGATAGCCCAAACTTTCATTTATGGTATTATTTATACCCCAAACTACATCCGGTATACATTCAGTCCACATATTCGGATCTATATTACGAGTACGCATAGCATTTAACAACGTTCGGTTATATCGTTCGACTTGACCGTTAGCACGTGGGCATGCTATGGCATTTAAGGTATGATGAAATTGATATTTTATAGAAAATTCTTTGAAAACTCTACTAGTGAATGCCAAATTCCTATCAGAGACGACTTGTTTAGGAAAACCGAATAAACTAAATTTAAAATACATCTTTGAGTACAGTGACAGTTTCAAAAGAGTTAACATAAACTTTGAGAAGGCGTCGACAATCATTAGTACATATTGATGACCTTTATTAGTCTTACAAAAGGGGCCTAGATGGTCTATGTGTACTACTTCCATAGGGGCTGAAGGCTTAGGGATAGGATGCAACTCACCACTTGGCCTACCATGATTTCCCTTCGCGTATGCGCACTCTAAACAATTAGTAATATATTTTTTTTTATAAAACGGGTCATCTTAGGAAACCAATAATCAACGTTTAATACCCACCCACATGCCCTATCTGATCGTGAAACTTTTGCATAAACTTCCATCCAGCGAATTTAGGTACTACTAACCGATCACCATGCAATGCTTTCTTAAATAATCGATTATTCTTAATTTTGTAATTATTTTGAACGTCTGTACAAACATTACCCTCCGATAATTGTAAAATAATATTATGCAATTTGTAACTACTTTGACTCTAGTCCCCAGTACATAAACGCGAAAATGTTTCAAAGAGTCTACGACCGCCAATGTCTCAAGTTCATAACTGTGATACATTGATTCCTCACGCGACGTTACTCGGCTATAGTAAAACACAGGCTTCAACTCACTTTGCTCGTTCGTTTGAAATAGTATACCGGCTATACCCATCTTGCTCGCGTCAGTGTGAATTTCGCAAGGTAACAAAGGGTCATATAAAGCAAGAAGAGGGCGAGAACACAAAGTTTGTTTTAACATACAAAAGCAATGGTCATGTACGTCACACCAGAACCAATCGGTAGATTTTTTTGTTAAATCGGTTAACGGTTTCGCCAATAAGGCAAACTGATTAATGTATTTTCTAAAATAACTGCACAAACCTAAAAACTGACGTAACTGATGCAAATTTGTTGGCTTAGGAAAATCAATCACCGCGCTTATTTTGTGGTTACCCGGCCTAATCCCTTTAGCGCTGATTTCATGTCCGAGAAATGTCACCTCGGATTTTAGGAATGCACACTTCTTCATATTCAACTTCAAATCAGCATTACGTAACTGAACAAGCACTTTTTCGAGTAAACTAAGACCGTCAGATATACATTTCATCACTACCCACAAGTTTCACTAATTTTTGGATGACCCGCATAAACACTGATGGAGAATTTGCTAATACAAAGGGTACCCTCATATCATATACTTGTATAATGCGTCTGAGGTAACGAAGGCAGTCTTAGAAATTGAATCATCACTTATTTTAATATGATGGTAGCCAGAAAATAAATCCAAATTGGTGAAATAAGATTTACCCGCTAATTGTGATAACTGATCGTCGATATGAGGCATAGGAAATCGATCTTTAATCGTAATTGCATTCAGATCCCTGTAAACCACACATAATCTATGTATAGGCACCGTTTTTCTTACGTACTAATATTATCGGAGATGCATACTGAGAGTTAGATTCCCGAATGATGGGGGTATCATCGAAGGGGGTATTTATCAAATCATTAACTAAATTTCTTACGACTTTTCTTTCCGAATGCGCTAATCTATATGGTTTTCGAACAACAGGTTTATTAGTATTAAGCTCAATAGTCATTTCTCCTAAATTTGTGCAACCTATTTCCTTGCTTGTAGTAGCAAAACAGTCACTGTACGTTCTTAAAAGTGTTGTTAAGCTTTTAAAATGTTTCTCACCAATATCACCCACATTGATATTTGCCAACTCACGATTAAAATTCTCACCACACTCATCTCTCCTCATAGTTAGACAATTAGAACTCACCTCATATTTTTTCGGCTCTGGCTATAGTCATCCCCTTCTTCCAAATGATGGGGCCGACACCGATGTTGCAAACTCTGACATAGCCTCCGCCTCTTCGTAGTACCGCACTGGCGACTGCATACACGACGTTTCCCATAGAGAATCGCCTTGGTTTAGTGCAGTAGTCTCCGGAGTCAGCTCCCTGAACTAACACTCTTACAAGGTTGTCTCCGACAGGTATGGTTGTATCTTCGGTAAGTTGGACTCTGAAACTAGTCGCTTCATTAAAAGTGCCAATACTCATCAGGTCATCTGAGGAGTTCAGTATTTTGCATAGGGTGACACATGGCCCACGTTTCCACATCTAAAACATTTGCGTTTATATGGCATCTTGCATGTGGTTGCCACATGCCCAACTTCCTTGCATCGGTAGCACATAGGCGGTTTCCTTCCATCAATACTTCTTTGGGGCTGGCTATTAGATCCTTCGCTATCTTTACGTGTTACGGACGACTTCACGGATGAGTTTTGGATTTTCAACGCATTAGTTTGATAGGAATCAAAAGCGGACAAGAAACCCTCATACAGCTCATCTGGAGTAGAGCATTGAAACGCTAGTGCGTTCGCACGTAATTCGGTCGGCAGTCCCCGAACGATACACGACACAGAAGCTTGATCGCTAAGTTGACATCTATAACACATGGCCAATTTCTCCTGAAAATACTTAGTCATTGTTTCCGTTGAGTTTTTTTTCGATCAATTAGTTCATCTAATAGGGACGCGTAGTCAATATAGCGCGGAAACGCCCTCATGACCATTGATTTCCATTCTACCCACGAATAATCGTAAGACTCTAATCTATCAAACCATCGTCTAGCTTGACCTTGTAATTTTGATTGTAATATAAATGATTTAGTTTCGTCGTTCCAGTGGTAAATTGAGCCTAACTGCTCAATTTTCTTAATCCAACTTTTTATATTTAAATCACGATTATCCGGATCAAAATCGGGAACTAATTTAGCAGTATTCTGTATTCTGGCCATACGATTATGGAATATATTATCGTCGTTATTTAAACATCTTTCTACAGCAGCTTCTACTTCCTTTTTTATTATGTCTTTTGCTGAGCATGAAGGAGAATTATTATTTCCACTTACGTGAGAATTATTACTTCTGCTCCTTTTGCTGTTTTCAGAACAGCTAGACCTGTCCTGGAACCTCTTCATCTTGCGTTGTCTTCTGCCAAGTTCAGTAAATCCCACTTCTGATTGTTACGACGTTGTTGGAAGTGAAATAAATACCCGTTAACACAATAATACTTTTTACTTTTATTAAACATAAACAGTTGATTTTTCCAATAATAATGCCCCGAGACACCAAATCACACCCCTTTTATAGACTCCACACTACACCTCTCCTCTCCTCGGCTCGGCTCGCCCCTCCATCGCTCCCACCTCTCCGCACCAACACGTCACCAGTCAATGTTGCCATTTGTTTATTTCCGTTACAAAATTTTAATATTCTTTGCCAGGAATTGAACCCATTGATTTGGAAAACAATACTGTTTTATTACATATATTACACGATTGGACAACTGTCGCTATTTGCTATATTAATATTCTTCTGTGTGTGTGTGTGTGTTCTTAAGTTATTTATTTAAAGTTAAAAAAAAAAACAAATAATTTAAAAATTTATGAGATTTATCAGAACTACAGCCTTATCATTTCCTGTATTCAATTGAATTCGGATACAGTTACAATTTTTTTATACCACTTAAGTGACACGGTCCACCTGATGGGAAGTAGTTATGGTGACCTATGGACGCTTGCGCTGCCGACCCTGAAGGAACCTTCTAATGCCCTCTTGAATTATATAGGAGTATTATTTTTGTAAATATAAATACATATAGCGGCACTAGGTAGGATTTTTTGTAAAAAATATCTATTTGTGGGGGTCTATTCGACCTCGGGCGGGACCTCTGAGACAAATTCCACTTTGTGCTACTTTTGAATCTACGGCAGCAGGAGACTTAAGGTCTCGGTTCTGATGAGATAATTAAAGACAATGTTAAGAATTGTGGAAGCCAGACGAGATCAAAGATAATTTTTGATTAGTTTAAGAGTCCCGCAGCCTAAATTACTTCATTCTGCTTTATTGCTTAGCACACATTGCCCAATTCTAATCCACGTAGGTTTGACCTAAGTTGCTGAGCTGTCAATTGATGTAAACTAATACGCATTTTTTTTATATTTCAGCTTTGGTGGGCAGTCTGGCAATGGGAACTACGTTCCTGCTATCGCCGTTGTCAGGGGTACTTACCGGGCTATTGGGGCTTCGCATAACTGCGGTCCTAGGAGCCACTGTCGCCGCAATGGGCATGTTTTTTTCGTCCTTCGCCGTCGAAAATGTAGAAGCACTGTATTTTACATACGGCATAATGTATGGTATAGGGGCGTCGTTTGCTTACACGCCGTCTCTGGCTATCTTAGGGCATTATTTCAAAAAACACTTGGGTAAAGTAAATGGTTTTGTTACCATTGGTAGTTCTATATTCACAGTCATTATGCCCGTTTTAATGGATTATATGATCGTCAATTACGGACTACATTGGTTATTCCGTCTGTTAGCAGTTTTCACTTTCGGTATAGCACTTTGTGGTTTATTATTTAAACCTATTCCATTGATGGTAATCAAGAAATCCAATGAGAGAAAGGGTAAAGCTTTCATAAATAACATAATCAATGTTGATATATGGAAAAATAGAAAGTATGTGATTTGGGCAATATCGATGCCTATCGCTCTGTTTGGATACTTTGTACCGTATGTCTATATTGGAAAGTTCACTAATAAGAATTTTCCTGGTGCAAGTGATAATTTACTGATACAATGTATAGCTGTAGCATCCGGTATGGGTAGACTGATCTTCGGATGGCTGGCTGATAAGCCAGGCATCGATAGAATTATGTTACAACAGATTTCGTTCTACGTCATTGGTGTTTTAACAATTATTTTACCGTTCATGAACATGTTTGGATTAGTGATTGTAATATCTTTAGGAATGGGATTGTTTGATGGCGCATTCATTTCCTTAATTGGGCCAATTGCATTCGAACTATGTGGTGGAGCTTTTGCAGCACAAGCAATAGGCTGTATGCTGGGCTTAGCTGCCACTCCATTGTCTGTAGGACCTCCGATAGCAGGTCATCTGCTTGACGTCACTGGGTCTTACACGTTGCCTTTTGTCCTTGCGGGTATATCTCCATTAGTTGGCGCATCTCTTATGTTTGCTGTGCGATATTCTCGACGTGTTCCAAATCGCTCCATCGCTAGAACAAACGGTGTTGCTACACAACCCACTGCTGAATCTATAGGTAAGTTTATTTATATTGTTTTTAATATAGTTTAAATCATCTAGACTTAATTTATTGCTCTTAATTTTCAATATAAAATCTTCTAGAAATGATGTCATAAATGTGTGTAGAACATTAAACATAGAAATGAAAATTAATTTCTGCAAGCTAATATTGCTACCACGTCGCCATCGTTATGGTAAAACGTTAGCTTGCAGAAAATAATTTGTATTAGTGCGTTCACTAAAAAGCATTTCTGAAATTTTTCAGAAATGCTTTTTAGTGAACGCACTAATAAGGCTTCTCATACTCGGCAACCGAACTAAGTATATTCTGAAAAATAACATCCTATTTTTATAGCATCAATTTATAGGACCAATTATAACAATCAAAACTCTCTAAAAACATGGTAAATTAATAAAGGGAAATCCATGTATATGTGATTATCTCGATATTGCTAATTGGTTGTGGAGGTCAGATTGCAGACGCTTCACGGAAAATGTTGAAGTTCAGCCTCATCACAGTTAGACTGGAAAGCCGACCCCAATTGAATTGGAGAAAGGCACAGAGAATGATAATGTGATCATCTATTTAAGATACATACATACATATATTCACGCCTTTATCCCCGGAGGGTTAGGCAGAGGTGAATTAACACCCACATTTCACCAATCATTGAATTGCCGTCTTACGGGCACTATTGTTGACTCGAGCCATGCATCTGAGGCTGATTCTGGGCTGTATATATCTGTCTGATGTTAAACAGCCCTATCCCTTAGACGCCTTGTACGACACCGTTTAGGAAGAGATGGGGTGGCCCAAATTCTACTCTGCCGGGAACCACACGGCAAAGGTTTATTTTTAGGTGATATTATTGTATATTCAGCAATTTTTGTTACATTACAGAAAGATTGGCGTCGACCTCGTTAATAAGGAAAGCAGAAGACAATCAACAGCCCCCATTATAACTAACTTCACGTATATTCAAGAAATCATCGAATTTATTGAAGAAAGCTATCGTTAAGACTCCATATTAGGAACCATGACTTCCAATTCCTATATTAATGTTATTTGATATATTTTTGGTAAGTTAAGTTGCATTTTCTTTGAACCAGATATATTCTGGGTCTGCTGATCCCTTGACAGGTGGCAATTTATCAGTAGAATATAATGATATATGTGTGGGATGTACATAATATGTTTACGACAGTGTTGGGCACGTTTTAATTGCAATTAATTAATTTATTTATTTATTATATTCTTTATTGTACGCCAGTTACAATATTCATGTTACAGAAATTGAGAATACAAGAGCAGTACAAAGGGCGGGCTTATCGCTTTACATAATTTCTTCCAGGCAACCTTACAATCTTACAATTAACCCGACTGATGTCTTAAAGATCGAAATAAGTTTGACCGCAGGCGGTACCCATAAATTTTTCTTTCAGCTTATGATTGGCAATAGACTGACTGTACCTTGCTGTTAAAATTGTTTTATACTTTTAGACAGCAGTCGGGTTTACTTGTTTCGATGTTTTAGACAGCAGGTCGGAATTTTTATAGACTATTTGACAAGGTCGTCTGATAATATCCTAGGTTTTTCTGGAAAAATATACCTTGCAAAATAAGATATTTCTTAACTAAACTAAAACTATGACTTCATTATTTTTAAGTCACAATATAAACAATCAAATTTAATTCAAATTTATAATTTTTTGGATTACTCATTAAATTTCAATTAACTTTTTCATGAACTATACACATGTAAACACAACATGGACCGAGATAAATGCTATATTTTCTTGCACTTCATACATTTGCACTACGCGCGACTGGCGTGTGACGTCACTTGCAAGCACGATTTTGTACGGAGCGTTTTCAGCCGGCTTCAGAAAATGAATTTTCATAATTAAATAACTATTTGTCGTAGGAATATTTCTCGTTAGCAGTTCATTATATTATAATAAAGTGATCATTTTTCGACAGTAAAAAAATTAGAAAAAGTATCATAGTAGAGTGAATGCAGTAGAAATAGCGTGATAAGAGAACAATGTGGAGTGATAGAAGATGTAGTGTAGTGTTGAGATGGTTTGGTCATGTTGAGAGAATGAATGAAAGAAGACTAACGAAACAGGTGTATGAGGCGAGTGTGGATGGTACCGTCGGAAGGGGAAGACCTAGGCGCACATACCTGGACCAAATTGGGGAAGTTTTAGAAAAGGGGCAGGTCAGGAGTACTCTAAGCCGACGAGCATGCATGAAGAATGTAATGAGAGTGAATGAAGCGAGAGTAGTATGTCAGGATCGTAGCAAATGGAGATCCGTGATCTCTGCCTACCCCTATGGGACACAGGCGTGATTTTATGTATGTATGTTTGTAAAAAATTAGTCAATTAGCGTATTGTTAATATTTTTAAATTGCAATTACAATTTACCCAACACCTGGTTTAAGACGTCAATATACGTGTCTCCTATACCTACACTGATTATTCTATTCCATAGCGATTGTGCCACTTGTCGAAGAGGGTTGGTAAGTGTAATTAGGTATTGTATGAACGTATTGAATTAATGGTAGATCCAAAGAGGTGGAGAAACTTATGGCTTTAGGAAATACAAAGAGAGAAATTTCGTTGTAGATATCAGTTTATTGTTAAACGTATCTTAAATTATCAGTTTAATGTACTATTGCACCCCGATTCTGTAGTACTTAATGAAAAAAATAATTTTGAACTTTAAGTCTATGTGGCTAAAGTCTAAAAATTCTATGGTTTGTTTTTCAGTATCAGTGGTATGACATTGGTTGTCAATTAGCAGAATCAGGGTCTTGTACTATCAATAGTACAACTTAGTAACTTGTACCCAGTTGTACTAAGTATACGTTGTAAAATATAAGTTGATGATTTTGACATGTCTCCCTAGTGAAGATGGAGTACGAATTGGCAAAATTATCAACTTACATTTAAGAAGATATAGCACATATATTATTGGGCCGGGAAACAAGTAAGTACACTAAGTACGTACAGGTAGGTATGTAGGTAAGTAATTTAATTAGATGAATTATATTGCTATATTCTATGTTAATTACTAATATTATTTTAATAAAACATGTCTAAAATATGAAATAATATATATTTTTTCATGACAATTAAGATAAATAAAATAACTTGGATTATTTTCCTATAAGTCTATAAAGTTTTACAACAATATTTTTATTATTATATGTATATATAAGTAAAGTTGACAAAAGAGATCTTTATATACTATATATGGAAAAGTGTACAAAATATATTATAGAAATATAAACTATAGACGTGTTATCCGCACTCAAAATGACAGCAAAAATTCAGGACGATTGATTTTACCCACTAACCAGAGACGCGACAATGCGCTACGCAAAAAAATTCGTCATAATTATAAATGCGTAATAATAATATTATTATTAATATAAAGAATTAGGTATACATACATAAAAAGGTATGTATATCATTACAGAGATTAGTTGCTATAGATACATGTTTCATAGTGAGGCGATTTCTCACATCCACTACTCAGACACCTACCACAATTTTTTTATACCACTTAGGTGGCAGACCTAAGTGGCCTATGGATGTGTATTACACCAGAGGATCACGCTGTCTACCCTGTAAACACAGAGAGTTGCTGTGCCATCAGTGTAGAAGACAAAGCAGGACATTCATTTAATCTTAAAGGCAAACTCTGAATTTAAATAAAAGCAATCCAACCGACTCACTTGGTTTAAAAATCAAATCAAATCAAAATAGTTTATTTGCCAGAACATGGTAGAAGAGAAATTTACGTTTCCTCACATTCTGCCACATACGGCGTGCAAATTTTCGGGTTATAATGAAGCCCGTGATAGGTTCACACATACCAGCATATTTCTTCAAGCGAGAAAGTAGCTATAATAATTATTTATATTAGTGTTTGGGTCACTTTTGCTTACTGCGATGCTCCTGCATGCCATGTCTATATAATAATATACACTTTTTCATATAAAATTATATATATATCTCCTTTGTCGCCTGCACATCTCATGTCGTTAGGAAACGTTTTAAAATGAAGTAATTTTATTCAAAACCTGGAATATGAGACTAATCTTGGTAACTGTTTAACATATGTATGTATAAAATGTAACTCGTGGCTTGTACAACAGACATTTGAACATGTGTTATCATTATCAACGATATTATGTCCATTATGTGTATACGACGCAACATTCTAAGCATACTTGAGTTTACTAATATACATTAACTTGTTTTGTATAACAGAATGAATTCAATTTCGTGTCAGTCCTAAAAACCACGGGATTCCATGTGGATGTCATAAGGACGCTATTCTTCAGAAAGGTATCGTATTTTTGTAAAAAAAAAAACTGATAGTTCATTAGAATGTAAGATACTGGATACGCCCTATTTATCTGGCATATTTTATTATACAGATAGCAAAGGGTTCTGTGGAATATGAATATTGAATATCTTATCTATTAATTCACATTTATTTTTATAATACTGCATTGGTTTAGTGAATATTCGGATTTTTGCGGCCGTAAGTACAGTCGTAATTAACATCTGTCAGGATTATTGATGATTTTGTTAGTAGAAGTGTTTTGTTCAGTGTGCATAAAGTATTTATGTCATTTTTAGCGCTAAAATTTAAATCATAATTTTATTATAATATGTAGGTGTTATGTAAAACGTAGGTATAGTTAACGACAAAAGTTACTTGACACAAAAAATATTTAAAAACTTTTTGGGATAGGAGAGAGGTTTTGTGATGTCAGTGGGAAGACCAAAGGTTTTCCTGATTGTGTCTTCAGCACTGACGGCACAGAAACTCTCTGTTTTTACAGGGTCGACAGTACGGGTGTGACTACTCTGGTGTTGCACACGTTCATAGATCACGGAAACCACATTCTATCAGGTGGGCCGTGTGTTTGTCTGCCACCTAAGTTGTATAAAAAATACAATTTTATAATCCCCAGCGGATAAGTTGATATATTATTATATGTTTTTTTCTTATTTTATGTTAATAGCTCGACAAGTAGCACAATCTTTAGTAGAATAGAATCTTTAATAGAATAATTAATGTATGGTGATTGACATGTATTTTGTTATTTATGGCAATTGTCAACGTATGACATCCCATAGATTGATGATTCTATTATATTCTATTTTACTAACGAATTGCCATTTGTCTATGGGGCAGATTTAAGGCCTATATTCTAGAACGACACTCACCTGAATTGCGATTCTATATTTGAATATTTGAGAAAAGATTATATAGACATCTGTCAAACCTGTCAATTCGGTCTATACAATGTGTCCTCAGATAAATCGAGATTCAAGTGAGTGTCATTCTAGAATATAGGCCTAAGAGTGATCAATAAATTTAAATTTGTTGAACTACTTTTGTCCTTGACTGTACGTAGTCTTTAAAGTTCCTAATTCGAAATCGCTTGCCCAGCGCCTATTGGGTGCTGACCTTAGCATGTGAAAATATATATACATCAAAATTCTAGTTTAGTATTATATTAATAATGATAATATATAATTTTGAATCTCTGTTTAATATAATGATGTATTCCGCTTTGTTACTGACGGAAATGAAGTTTGAGGTACTTATTTATTAAAATAGGCGTTGCTACTATAAGTCATATATTCCGTAGGTACATTCAAAATGCTAAGATTGTCATAACATGCATAATACTAAAACCTATTATTATTGATATATTATTTGATACTTACTTTATAGATGCACCAAATGCCTAGCCTTTCACAGCCCACTGCTGGGCATAGACCTCTCCTAATGTATGCCACAGCGTAATCCTCTGCTGCTTTCCGCATCCTTGCCAGCCTTCTCAGTTCTTTTTTTTTTAAACCACTTAGGTGGCAGACAAGCACACCCTGATGGACAGTGGTTACCGTGGCCTATGGACGGATGCAACACCAGGGGTGTTACACTCGCGCTGCCGACCATGAAGAAACCTTCTGATGCCCCTCTTGAAGATAGAAAGAAAGAAAGAAAGAAAGAAAGAAATTTTTTATTTTGCATCTCACAATGTTATTAAAATACTTATGAACTATATTTACATCTAACCTTAATCTAGTATATCTCACACTGTGTGAACCCAAAATAGGGCCCCATCTCAGCATTAAATGCTACGCACACTGAGAGTATGCGCAGCGCTGGTTTTCAGATAATTCTCTCAGTCCACCTGGCTAGGGGCGTTTACCTTTTCGCGGTCTCCAATCTAAAACTGGTTTGCTCCAACGGCTTTCGGTCCTTCGACAGACCTGACCAGCCTATTGGGACTTCAGCTTGCTTATTCAGCGAGCTATGTCAGCTATTTATATCCTTCAAAGAGACACTCCAAGTAAAGCTCACTCTATAGCCCGCTGCGGGGCCTCGTGCAATTGCCTCCTTGCCTAGCGAGAGCCTTCTCGAAACCGGAGATTACCCTAACTTATCCGTGCTGCGATATGCTTTAGCCATTCTTACACCCGAGATGGCGTGCGGTTTTAGCCGGTTAAAGCCCCGTGTGTAGATGGGCGGTTTGGCAATCATTACCTACACAGTCAGCAGTAATGTAGAAATAAGGTATCGTCTTAGAAACTGTGATATAATAAAACATAATAGATACTTATCGTCAAAATCCGTACAAGATATATTTATATATTTATAAATAGAAAGTATTTTTATAAGAGTTAAATTTTAATATAAGTAGTTTAGTGTGTTGATACTTATATAAAGTTTATAGAGGTACTAGGTATACTTACCTTTTTATCATTACATTTCAGTATCAAAATAAACAGGAGTTCCTCCGTGATCATGGTGCTTGCAACAGCGCCGAAATATCGGAAACTCGAAACAATGTAACATAGTAAATATCCCGATTATTTTGATACTGATGTGAGTGACCGTGATAGTTTAAATACCTATATCATTATATTGTTCATTAGTGTACAATGGACAGCAAGTAATAAAACATTTTTTATCTAATGAACTCACTCATAAAATAAGCATATCTACCCTGCAAGTGAAAGTAATTCTATGTGTTTTGATTGTACCTACTTAATTAAGGTTACTTTGATTCGTCTTTCGGTATGAAGCCCCAGTAATGTAGCTTCTGGTGCATTTTTTCCTATCTAGATTGATAGGCATAGTTAACAAAGTAGGTCTGAAAATATATAGAAGTCTGAAAATTAAACCGTTAATAAAATGCTGCGTCAATATGTAGCTACGAACATAACATTGGCGGAGTATGTACACTGATAAGAAGATACCTATTTATTAGTTGAAAATTAAGAAAATGCTGGCATATTTGGTGTGCAACAGAGAGTGCAAATATGACACAGTGAAGTCGGGGAGAGCCAGCTAGTTTATAGCAGAGCTAGCAGAGTAATGTCAAAAATATCAAAAAGCAAGCGCGAGATACGAGTGCCGTCTAGACATACATACATATGTATAATCACGCCTTTGTCCCCAAAGGGTTAGGTAGAGGTGAATTAACACCCACATTTCACCTATCATTGTAATCGGTCCCACGTAGGAGTGAGCCTATTGCCGTTTTCCAGGCACTATTGTTGACTCGAGCCATGCATTTGAGGCAGAGTCAGGGCTGTATATATCTGTTTGATGTTAAACAGCCCTATCCCTTAGTCGCCTTGTACGATACCGCATGGGAAGAGATGAGGTGGTCCAAATTCTACTCTGCCGGGGTGCGTGGACCCGGCCCGGACGGCGTGGCTAGACAAGTGGAATTATATTTGTTTTAAAATATTAGTAGGCTGACCCGCCCCAGCTTCGCCTGTGGCATATGGTGAAGCCTCATAACATGCATAATATCATCTATTTGATCCCGTATTTTTTTAGTTTTCAAATAATATATGAGAATCCACCGGATTTGGTGACATTTATGGTCATTACTCCGCTCCCCTAAGTAGCGTGATGATATATTCCCTAAAATCTCAGTCGATAAACGGACCATTTAATACAAAAATATTTTTTCAATAGCGCGTTCAAAAATATAAACAAAATCTTTAGCTTTTTATCTTGGATCATGCTGTGAAACCTCTCAGCTATACACTTTGTAGATTTGAGCTTCTTTGTGAATCAACCTCATGCTATCCTCCAAAATAACGCGTACTGTGCTCATTATGGTGCACATGTTGTGATGAGATTGGGATCAATATATATGCCGAGAACTGTAACTCCAACTAGTACATCATAAAAAAATGTGCTAGCAACTCTGAACCAACCAACAACCAGTATGGCGGCGATGTCATATTTAGATCAGAGTTTTGCAGTGGGACTTATTTGCAGGCGCCTGGAGAGTACTCTAGAGGAGAATGTGAATTGAATGACAAACTGCACAGTCTGTCAGGTCAGTCACACCATCACGGACATTTTATAGAGGTTTTCTTCCCTCGCAGTTCCATACCACCTGCACCGTTCCTACCCGCCGTTTATGCAATTTGAATTTCCAGGAAAGGCTTATTTTCCATGTCAGTTTTGATTAGGTAGGTACATAGGTACTTTTAGACAGACTGGAGGTCAATTAAATTTTAAATGCATTGTAGGCAACAATATAGATAAATGAAAATTGAAATAAGTATATTAGTGGACAAGTAATCATAATGTTTCTTGCATTTATTTTAATTAGTTTTAGACTGTATTGTATATAGTTTAACATATAATGATAACAGGGTGATTCAATGCTACATATAGTACATTTTAATTAAACTATGCATATGTATTTTGTGTATACTCGTAGATTGTCTAATCGTGTAACTGTGAGCTTATCTTTTTAATAATAGAGTACGCGCCCAAGGGTGTTTGCTTGTAATATTTGCAGACCAAATAATTAAGTAAATCGGTCAGGGCAAATAAACATAATATATTTGTATAGAAAAAATGTTTGTAAATGTGTATCTAAATATGTGTCTATTTGGTAATCCTTCAAACTTCAACCCTCGGACGCCAAATTTTTTAAAGTTGCACGATGAAAGTGGACCTCTTGTGCCAATGGCAACAAGGTTATTAAATTAACCGAAGGTATCAGGTGTATAAATCCTACACTAGATCCGCGATTTTTGCGATCCGCGAAACGGCACTGGGGAATTCCGTATCCCACCGCTGCCACCAAATGTTATGGGGTCCCTTTCAATCGTCGTTGTAAAAAAGAAAGTTAACTTAACTTT
Organism: Eilema griseolum; assembly: GCA_963662185.1. Lineage (NCBI taxonomy): Eukaryota > Metazoa > Arthropoda > Insecta > Lepidoptera > Erebidae > Eilema > Eilema griseolum. The sequence goes on from OY759246.1 coordinate 2,228,703, forward strand.
CTTTTAAAAAACCTATTTATTTAACTTTAAAAAATACCGATTATTCCCGGTGTCCACCCCCTGCTTGTCCACCACGGGTGGACAGAGACACAAATATTTAAAAAAAGCAGTGGCTTTGTCCACCGGTGGTGGACATCGAGAGTAGTCATATGAAACTCGTGTCTTTGTCCACCCGGGGTGGCCAGCGAAAATAATTTAATATTAATTCTCGCTGTCCCCCAGGGGTGGACAGCGAGAATTTTTTTAAATATTTGTGTCTCTGTCTACCCGTGGTGGACAAGCAGGGGGTGGACACCGGGAATAATCAAAAAATACAAACGTGGAAAGGAGACCCTTAGACAACCGAATCGTGTCAGAGTTCAGAATAGACTGAGTGCCACTGCGCTGGCCCTGCAAAGTACTGACCAGTAGTTTTACATGACATGGCGGAGGGCATGGCATGTCAACAGTTTCACATGCAGTACACTATCATAACAGAACGAAGATCCCTTGGTCGCCTGTTCTATATATGAAAACTAAAACATTATCCGGAAAACAATCTTGTCCTTTAAGAGACACCAAGCAAATATTTAAAGGTACTACATATCTGTTACATTGTAACATTTATCTCAAGCACAACATACATTTTATATAAAACTAGTTTAGGTACTACCGTTACAAGTGTTATTTCATGAGATCATAATTAAAGTAGATAGGTGTAGTAGTTAACTCATGGAAATATACTGTTTACTTGTGTTATAGTGGCTTCTATTCCAGAGTGCCTAGTGTGAGTTTATCTAACATTCACCGGTGACGTGACGAGTAAATATCGTACAAGTCACCGTTTGCTCGTCACCGGTGAATGTGAAAAAATACTCGCACTAGGCACTCGGTAGTTTAAAAGGTTGAGGATCGAACATAAAACTTTGTACTAGGTGCATTAGAGTGCCTTATCTATTAGCGTTCGTTCCCTTTAGTAAAATATTAAGCCTGTCCCACACATGATATTGTAATAGAAATTTCTGCACAGAGTCGATTAATTAATTGAAGTTTCATATTAGTTATAAATCGTTTGGGATTAGAATTACATCTGTTGAAATTTAATCAGCTCCTTGTTAGTATCTTATTAAACCAATATTAGGTAGTACCAATTTTAGAATGTTAATGTTATTAATAATTAGGTACAGTATATACCCGGCTTTTGGTTTGGCATCTCGGGCAGAAGAGATTCAGCTTACTTTAATAGGGCAAGGCATTCTCCCTATCAGACAGTGAATTTCAATTTGATATCTTTTTAGAGTAGTTAAAACCGAAATTAGTTTTAATATTTTATAAGCATAAACGCTTTTAACTGCTCTATGAAGGCAAGGTAGAGAGGACGCAATCATTGCGTTTGCGTCCGAAAATTGCGCTTGCGTCCGATAATCGGACAAGCGTCCGTGCAATGTCGGGCCGTGGTAAGGCAGCTTTAGTGTTTAAATCAGTTTTATCTATGCGTAGATATGACAAGTTGTCCACTTAGTGATAGGAAACAAATAATTATATTATTATAAAGAGTGTAGTTTATTGTTGTATTACGAATTTGTGTTCTTCCTCGCAAAATAAATTAGATATAATATTTACTTAATTAAATTTCATGTAATATAATTTATTTCTGTTTAATATATTGCCTAGGTTATTAAGTATATTTATACGTGTTTCATGTAATTTACTACATTTCAGTTAAATAATATTTATTTGTTGTTAAGTACATAATATATTATAAGTTTTTCATGTAAGTTACTGCATATTTGTTGAAAATTATTGACTTGTTAAGGACCCACCTACATAGGTACTTCGTGTATTGCATTTCTGTTTAAATCTGTGGACTTCAGTAGTTACATATTATTCGTATTTTATGTAAGTTACTGCATTTTTGTTAAAAAGTTTTGACTTGTTGATAAGTACATACATTATTTGATAAATGGTTGCAGTAATTTGAGATGATTATTTGTAAATTTAACATTTATAGTTCAGGAGGCATTTATCTCAATGTTTTTATCAAAATAGTATATGAAAAATGATTACCTAAAACCTACAGAAATATAATGTTGGTAGGTTCATATTATATTCTGATGTTATGTTAATATTGCAATGAGAATAATTTTAATCGATATTACAGACTGTACCCAACATAATTGATTATTATTTTATTGCGTCTCCCTCCCTCCCTATCTCCTTCCTTTCTTCCCCCCTCTCTCTGTAACATTGTAGGCGTCTATTATGGTGACACACTTTCCTGAGGCTGCCTTCAGCTTTACCATCAGGCGAGTTGAAGTCATACCGAAACGTGTCTGATACCTATTGTAACGACGCGCTCTGCGAACGTCGTCACACCGGTTTTGATTCTATTTTTGAACGAAAAGTTTCGGAACGCGGAGTGAATGACATTTTGACGTATACCTGTCAAAGGACCTTTCTTCCTAGCATTGAGGCTGGATGGTCGATATTCATGGCTTCGTAACTTAATTTCAATAAATCTCATAAAAATGAGAGTATTTTTGCCTAAAGGATAATAGTTTGTGTCTTCACAACTATCCTCTTGTGGAATTATAGTTTATTTCTGCTCTTAATCTGAAAATATTATGATTTCTTTTGCTATTGGCATTGTTCCAGCAAATTAAGGCGGTTTCCAATTGGAACCGCCTTTGTCTTTGCCTTTTCTCTTTTCTTTGGACCTTTTTCGGCGTTTCTTTGTCTTCGGTCAACTGCATTTCCTTATGGAGGGTTTGGGCTTTTCACCTCAAACATGGATGTACCGCATGGGCTTAAACTGAAAACTTCGCCTGCTACGAGCTTTCCCGCTGCTGTGTTTACATATACTCGCCGAGGGATGCCGTGAGCTTACTTTAATTATATTTTAAATCTAAACTTCAAAATAACCTAAAAGTGCATTGGTGACATAGAATCATATTGACGTAGGATAATATTGACATAGCTTATAAAAATCTAATTTTAAATTTAAGGTTAGTTATACATTAGGAATGTATCCTTACATCTGTTTCTGAATGCACACTGGAGTGGACAATAAAACCTTAAACCTCACAGTTTGGTTTCATTTAGCTCACCTCCGGAAGATTAAAAGTTTCCAATCTCCGCTGATTATCTTAGGCATGTGTATCTCCAAGGCGCCCGAACTTTTATGGTAATGTACTTACAAACCAATTTATATTTTTATTTCTTTTAAATAGGAGATTACACACTTACTTCTTTCATTGTCATATGACACATATTTTTTTATTATTACATCTGACGCTTGCGAACCAATTTTTTTTACTTTGTAATAACACATATTTTTAATTATTACACTATATAATTACGATGAAGGCAATGTTATATTTTTGCAGGTTTAATTGAATATATAGATAATATTACGCAGAGCTGGACTTAGGGAAAGCCATTAGCTCATACAGTAAACTGAGTTAATTAACTTTGTCCCTTCTAATTGTGCTTTGAAAAATCTATGAATTTTTTTTTACTGTTTACGCTAGTGCTGTACTCTGGCGCCAGAACATTGCAGTATGCATCTTTTTCGATTCACTTTATTGCTAGCCTCTGGCTAATACAGTTTGTGATAACTCTCCACAATCTTATACAACCTATGTGTTGTGCCGGTAACCTCTCTTCAGACTGGTTGTGGAGTACGCTGCGTCGACCGGCGCTCCCAAAAGAGTGCACTCTGAGCTGAACCTCTTCATGAGACGGTGAGTTGGTCTTCTGTGTAGCCCAGCGTAGTGGTTTTGACAATCTGCTTGCCAAAAATATTCTGGTCAAAGTGAGGTTACAGCTTGAGTTGTGCGACCTCACGCTAGATTGACGTCTACCATGGGTCAGAAAATGTCTCAAATACTTGTGATGATGTAAGTACCTATGTACCTATTCCAAATTCAATATAAAACATGTTCGCTCTTCGTGTGGTCGATAGCCTGCACACTGCGACCCCTTCTAACACTGGAGCGTCGCGCGATGTGCTTACTGTTAAATAGATCATCACACGGCCGCAGGAGCAGTCCGCCGGTAACCGCATCCAACTGCACACGCATGCTCGCAACACTATGTACCTTGGTCGCCAGAGCCCTAACCGTGTATTCAACGTAGTACCTACTTGTAACAGTACCGCCGTAACCTAGTGGTGTGGTGAGACGAGGTCTGGGGTTTGATCCCAGGTTTTACCATGGCACACACCAATGACTTTTCGAAGTTATGTGTGTATTTATCGCAGGTTTATAAGTGGTCGGTTAATGTCAATAGGCTCGCCACCTATTACATTGGAACCAAAACATAAACTGGCGAAATGTGGGTGCTAGCACCTCTTCCTACCCCTTCGGGGATATTATATGTTATGTTTACTTGTAACAACTTTCAGGCAATATCATGTATCCACGTAACTATAAATTCAGTGTAATCTATGTAAGATTTCAGATTGACATGGTCGTCCACATCAATAGTGTTACTCGCCGGGATATTTACCATGTTTATTATTTTCGCTGAGTAACCGATATTTCAGCGAGTTATAATAACAACTAGCTCATATACTACCATTACTCATATACTAACTCATAACTAGCTTATAATAAACATGGTAAACATCCCGGCGAGTTTTACACTATTAATAATCTATTTAATGTACTATTTATTATACCCCCCTGAGACTGATGTTGGGCGCCATAGGTCTTACCATGGCGCCCAACGTGGGACCTTGTCAAATGAATCGAATGGAACTTACTCTGAAAAATAATCCATATCCTTTAAAATATCAGGTAGCTCTCTTCGGTCGACATCAGGAATAGTGAAACACAACCCAACCAGAATGACTGTAACGATTAACTCCACTGTCATCAAAGTTACTTCATTCATAGGTTTGAAGAGGAACATAAGGTAGCTGATTATCGAGCCCAGTTGGCCGGTAGCGTGACAACATCCAAATACAGTTGCACGTATATTGATGGCAAAAAGCCGTGGTGTTATGTTTAGAATTAGTGCGTGAGCTAAAACACCTGATGCTAATGCCACTGAAGATATGAAGGTGTGGGTAGTTCCCTGAAAGTTAAAATAGTTTTATTTTCTCCTAAGTTGGTAGATATACGTAATCAAAGGAATGTTACAGTAGGTCTGACTGATAGAACAACATAATAGTGTGACCGTGAGCGCTGTACCGCTCCCATAATACGCTTGGCGTGCTGGTGGACACGGTAAATAAAAGAAAGAAACAGTACTAACTGAGAGCGAGCTGAGTGCCGCCACACTCGCTCTCGTGTCATGCCCTTTATTTCTCGATCAATCTCGGTCAATCAATACGAACAGTACAGTGCTTCCGGTCACACTATACCTAACTTTGTTTTTATTGTCCTACCCGCAGGACAAGCCTACTGGAGGTAATTGGAACTCAAACTCAATAATGTGTCTCTATTACTTAGACATATACGCACACACACATGCACACACACACACTCGCCACTCGCTTTGTGATAAAGTTGATAATAATCTAGATTTAGATGAGTAGGTAGGTATTTACTTATCAATCAATCAAGCCTGTCACAGTCCACTGCTGGACATAGGACCCTCCCAATGTTGGGAGGCTTGGGCCTACTATTTCCACCCTGGCACTTGGTACAGGGTTTTATTTCAAGTTTTCCTTCTCTCGCAGTGATGTCGTCTACGTATTTACTTATACATATATTATATTTGTTTATGTAATATCTAAGTACTCGTATAAACATTAGTTTAATAAAAATCTTACATTTCTAAAAAATATGACAGCAGTGGTGAAAACGCCTGTTATCAAAACATGAGCTAAGAGCTGATATCTTAGCGTTAACTTCACAGATGAAAATACAGTCAGGCACACTAGCACAGCTATGAAACAGAACACTTTCAATAAAAAATAATTGTTATTCTCTTCACTGTACATTCTTACATATAGTGAACTCCATAGAAAGTAATATAAAATCCAAAATATTGTAGCCACTATAAAAATAACTCTAATATTATATGTCGACATGATATCGATACAAGTTGCCGTTTCATCTAGTGAATTGTACGCCTGGAACAAAATGGAAGATTCACAAATAGATAATGTCAAAACGGAAAGTAATAATATATTTTTGAGACATGCATTAAGACTCTGGCCAACGAAAAATGAAAAAATCATTTTTTCAAAAGTTTTATACGGCAAAAGTAAAAGTAAAGTGTTTTCCTGTCAGTTAGTATTTTATAGTCATTGAAAACATCTTGATACTCATATAATGTTATTATTTGCGGATAATTCTCAAGTTGAATTGATTATTTTTAATACTGGTCAAATTGTATAATGAATAAATTGTTGATTTTAAATAGTTATCCAATTGCGGCGGTGGCGCGCTTCCCCGTTTCCAGGGACGAGTTGGGGACTCTGTAGTCCCCACACCCGAGAAGAGTGCCAGATTGTGAGAGATGGCCCTGGGTTGGTCGGGGTGCGAGGGATATGCCTGTCAACCTCACCTTCGGCAACCAAAACGACCCACAGGCGGCGTGCGTTTTAGTCGGTTCGAGTCCGACATAACCTCTCCCACCGGCTCCGGAGGTATCCGTGGGGATTATGCTCACGTAAAAAAAAATAGTTATCCAATATTTTATAGTAATTGGCTAATAATTATTTTTTTAATATTGGGGAATTGAGTCTGATATTCATATAGATAAACTATAAGATCCTGATTTATTACTCATGAATATCTAAAAAAAAGTTTGTACTGGTATTATAGAAACACATCAGTTTTTTCGGTCACACGAGTATGTAAATGTTATACTGCATAAACATTTATGATTTTTTCTTTATTTTTTTGTAAGGACTTTATACAAGAAATGCAATAAACACACGTCATCAACACAAATCATGGTATCGACTTCGTTTTGTCGAAGTCTAATCGGTGTCGCAACCTGTAAATTTTTCGAATTTGCCGCCGTTTTTTTAACCAACTTTCGCTGGCCAGTCTCTATCATATAGTCACTTACTCTATGATTAATTGGTCTTATCTTGAAATTTCTGCAAAGTTTGACATTATTAGTTTTTGCAGCTTTGGCTAGAATCTGTTCAGCAACACCTATTTTCCTGTTATACAACAACCATTGAGGCGATTCAGGACTCCAACTGAAACAAATTTGGAGAGCTTGAAAAGAAGTCAGTCAGCTGACTCAGCCTGCATGGGGATGCCTTAGCTGTGTGCACACGCACAATATTCACCATAGCCATAGTTTTGCCTGTGCAAGCAGCTTATTATACGGAACACTGTGCGTTGCTTAACTATTTAATAACCACACATCACACATCCGGTGTTCCATGTACCTACAAACATGCAAAATTGTGGTGAAGTTTGTGCGTGTGGTAGGCCCATTAGTCTATTTTTAGATAACTTTAAAATAAAGAGGTATTTTAAAGAAAAGAAAACGTACCGTAGTAAAAACAAACAGAAAAAAGTGTAGACGCAGGCGATAAAACTGTAAGTTTCATTGTTTGGTGCACTATTGGCAAGTGGTATCATGCAGATCATTCTGAGTATTCTTGGAGACATCACGATAATGCACAAACAAGTTCGCCATTGGTTACTTGCTATTTCGCACACTGGAAAAGTATTAATGATTTTAGAAGACAAATTTATACTTAAGAGTAATCACCTAGATTATGTAGAATCAACTTATCTCACCAAGAATAATGCCCATGTAAAAATTGGCACTCCCAAATAATGATTTCAGAAACGCTACTAAACTAAACCAGGCTTCTGAATCACAGAAAGTGATTACTAAACCGCATATGAGCTCAGCGAAGACGTCGAGAATGATTGCTTTCCTTCTTCCAAAACTGAAAATGCATAGGAAAATGAATGAAATTAAAAAATAATTAGAAGGAAAATGCAGAAGGCTCAAATTAAGTATTCGAGTGAGCGTTGAATAGCGTTGTGTAGTATATTCTAGAATATTGATATAGGTAATATTATTGACTAAACATACCTGTCTGAAATTAGCCCAAAGATTATACAACCGAAAACCAAACCAAATCTACTAATAATTGCTGTTGATAACAACTTTAGTTTACCAGCACAAAACACCATCCACTGAAAAAGGAAATAAAACAAAAGTAGAATTTGGGCACCCTGTACCTAAGTGCTGTGCTCAGACTATAAAAAAAAGACAAATGAAGACAATATTGAAGTTTGACCAAATCCGCAGTTAGACTGGTAAAGCGGACCCCAGACTCCGAGTTTGACTTTTAATGCGAATGAGATTAACGTTAATAAGGAGATGAAGAGGAAGAAAAACAAATAATGACTTAGTCTGAAGTGGGGGTGACTGGTGGAGCCGCCTGTCACCCTGGTGAAGCAGACCGCGGCGGCGGCGCGCCTCCCAGTTTCCGGGGACGAGTTGGGGACTCTGTAGTCCCCACACACCCGAGGAGAGGGCCATATCGTGAAAGATGGCCCTGGGTCGGCCGGGGTGCGAGGGATATGCCTGTCAACTTCACCTTCGGCAACCAAAACGACCCACAGGCGGCGTGCGTTTTGGGTCCGACATAACCACCTCCACTGGCTCCGGTGGGGAGGTATCCGTGGGGATTTTGCGCATGTATAAAAAAAAAGAAGTCTGAAGTGCTGCGATATTTTTGTCTTTCATGGCTTCTGCAGCCTTTAAAATTATTAATGGCGAGATGCCAATGTCAAGTTTTTCAAGTTGCGGTCCTGTTAAATGTTTGTTGATGATGACGATGAGTTGATGATATTGATGATAATGATTCCGATTAATGAGATGATTGCTCAGTAAAGTTGTGGGGACTTTACTAGAAGCTCCCTAGGAAGATTTCGAACCATCACGAAAAGTCACAATTCATTGTAATATGCCACTTTCCACACTTGTGTGCGTTGTCAAAGACGTTATATCTGAAAATCTACCATTTTTATACATAAAATCTCGAATTCACACCAATTTCGGAAAATAAAATAATACCGCGATGCGCATTTCTTCATGTTGGCACCAAAACTCTGTGGTATCTTCATGGACAATTTATCGACAAATTCTCTAATTACTGTATCGTATCTGGTGCATACGGTATGGTCAGATATTTGTAACCCACATAGCGTTCGCTGCACAGTTACAAATTCGTAGCTGACCACAGACCGCAGCAGTAGCAGATACCTACAGCTGACCGCGAAATAGACTTGAACGTGATAATAATATTGTTTATTGTTTTCATTCATCGCGGCTTCACAATGGTGCCGTTTTCCCGTATCGAAATTTAATAAGCGATGTATGTGAGTAACTCACATAGCTATGGATCATAGAAATAAAAGAAGTAACATTAGTACCTATCAGTCTCGGAATCTGCTCATCGACAATCTCATACTCGCAGGTGATGTGGAACCTCTCACTTCTCAGCTTTAGGAGGGACTTGTGTTTTACTAACTATCATCTATCATCTCACCGCTCGCCATAGGCAGGGAATTCGTTGACGACTTCAATATGGGGATTTTCAAGAAGGGTATTAGATGTTTCTTCTAGGTTGTACTACGAGTGTAACGTCCCTGGTGTTGTATACGTCCATAAGCCACCCCGCCGCCCCCGCTGCCCCTTCTTCACCCGTGAAGAGGCCGAATATCACGTTGCAAGTTCCTCATCCACGTGACTACGCAGCTGTTACGGCCAGCACCCCTACAGCCGTACCAACAAAGAGACGACAGTGTAGTGTCACTCAGTGCAACACTGCATCCGTCAAGGCGCCGGGGACGGAGCCTTGTAATGTGGAGGACTTCAAAGTTGTTGAGAAGAAGAAGAAGTCCTCCCGCAAGAACCAGTGTGGTACTGCAGCGAGGAGCATTGAGCAGCAGTTCCGCGCAGAGGTCCCTTCGACGATGGTCTACGTATCTCGTGTACATCACAGCGTGAAGATCGTAGACGTCGCGAACTATCTCCAAAAGAAAACCGGGATGGGCTTAAGGGTGGAGAAGCTGGACTCTCGTCACAACGTGAGCTTCAACTCTTTTGTGGTGCGAGTTCCAAACAGCCACACCGCTACCATCCTGCGTCCTGACTTTTGGCCGACGGGGGTGAAGTTTCGGCGCTTCCGAGGACGCCTGCCGACACGCGACACCCCGCCCCGTGACACGTCGACGTCATTACGTGTGCTTTAGGTTAAGATATATTATATGTATTTTTAGTTTTAAGGTATATATTTATGGGCCGTAGAATAAGTTTTTTAACATCCTGTAACTTTTCTATTATTGCCTGAAATAAATGATTTATTATTATTATTATTATATTATATTAAATGATATAAAATAAATACACTTTTTCATTTTTTAACCTCCGACGCAAAAATGACGGGGTGTTATAAGTTTGACGTGTCTGTGTGTGTGTGTGTGTCTGTCTGTGGCATTGTACCTCCTGAACGGATGAACCGATTTGGATTTAGTTTTTTGTTTGAAAGGTATTAATAGTCAGGAGTGTTCTTAGCTATGTTTGAACAAAATCGGTCCAAGATGGCCGCCGCTACAAAATGACAGAGTACCTACATATTTTTTCTCAACTCCCTCAATATGGGTATCAAATGAAAGGGCTTGACTAGTAAAATACCATGCAATATGACAAATTTCAAATCCAAGATGGTCGCCACCACAAAACGGCGAATTACATTTTTTTTCACAACTCCCTCAATAAGGGTATCAAATCAAAGAGCTTGACGAGTATCTAGATCAATTTAAAAAGTGTGAAATACAAATTTAATTATAAATTTAAAAAACCCCCGTCACAAAAAACAAACCCCAAAAAATCGAAAATAAGTACCTAATGTTAGTTAGCCCTATAACTTTGATATGCCTAGTAATATATATTTTGATTCAAGGGTTGTCATTGTCGGGGGACCTTGGATTGTTCCGATAATATGACGTAGTGCTCTATCAGTTACACTACCAGTCTCTCTACTTGTTAAACTTCGATACGGGTAAAGCCACCATTAGCCGCTGTCGTCGACTGTGAATTCGTACCAGCTTTTTGCTTCAGAACAAATAATAGGTGCGTGCTTATGCTTTTGTTTTTGCGTTTTGTTTCGTTTCGCCTGCTCACTTCCTAACTAATTTCGAGATAGCTCATTACCATACCAATTACTGTTATAACTGCAACCACGTACCGTCTTTCGCAACCAAATAACCCACAGCAATTTTAAGTTCCATTTGTTACACTTCAAGCTCTGAGATTTGTTGCCTTCGATTGTTATGAAACAAAGGCTCGAATTCACAACTTCGAACTCGCTTGGTGATATACAATACACATTTGCTGAGTGAAGCAAAAACATGTCTTCGTACTGGTTGAACATTGATGTCATCATTATGGCCGCTGATACCAATGTGACCAGCCATTGCCACGGTCCAATCTTACCCAAGACTTCGGTAGTTACATCTTCATGCACAGTTCCAATTCTATAAAAATATGTTTATTAATTGTTTTACTTTATTCTTAAATATTTGATAATAATATAGATACGTACATAGACATAATTTCACATTTGTCATGCTTGTCAAGTATTTAAGCTGCATAGATTTTTGGTAGGGACCTACTGAAGATATTTTTTAAATTTCAATGCTTAGCGATTGACGTTTACTGGAACAGTCCGCAAGTTTGTTTACTTCAATACACTCCAATGTCACGTCTCGATTTTTTCGAAGTTGTTTGTGCCATACTTATGTTATTCTCTTATTGGTAACTCTTTTCTTCGACGCACCAGTAACGTCTTGGGACTCTTTACCATATCAGTACGCATGTTTCGTTCGTTCTAGAGTCCCGGGTCCTTCGAGCCGGACGTGAAAAAGTATTTATGAAGAGGTCGTCAAGCTGAGGTCGTGAAACGAAGCGCCTACTGGCCCTCGATTCTGCTAAAGAAAAACCACTGTTATATCACAAACACCGCAAAAAATTTGACATTAAATTTTAGACTTTATTTCTATACCTTTAAAGTCCAATATTTAATGAAATGAGTTTCATTACACTTTTTCTTTCACTCTGGAAAAGTCTTAATTTTACTTTAAGAAGATAGAAATAAAGTCTAATATCCAGTGCCATTTTTTTAAAGTGTCTGTGGAATAACAGTGTTTTTGCTTTAGTAGAATTAAGACTCTGATCTTTTACATTTTAATTCAATAAATTATCAATAAGCTTATTGCAGTTAACTGCTGGACATAGGCCTCTCCCAATGTGCGTTATTGTACCTGAACCTCGGCTGGGACAGATTGGTTGCGGTGGGCGGAGAATTCGGAACACTTTTTAATAAAAGATGACAAATTCAGGAATCATGTGAGGTGTCGCGGCTTCAAATGAATCGTATGAATACTTTTTTTTTAACGTGCACAAAATTCCCACTGATACCGGGGGGTACGTTAACCTCACCTTCGGCAACTAAAAACGACCCACAGGCGGCGTGCGTTTTGATCGGTTCGAGTCCGACATAACTTCTTCCACCGGCTCCGGTCCACCGGAGCCGGTGGAAGAAGTTATGTCGGACTCGAACCGATCAAAACGCACGCCGCCTGTGGGTCGTTTTTAGTTGCCGAAGGTGAGGTTAACAGGCATATTCCTCACACCCCGACCGACCCAGGGCCATCTCTCTCGATCTGGCCCTCTCCTCGGGAGTTCTGACGAGATGGGGCCACAGAGTCCCCACCTCGTCCCCGGAAATGGGGAGGCACGCGAGACGCGTATGAATACTATGAATTAAGTATTCTTCATACATTAAATATTGATGTCATAACACATGAATATGTAATGCCTACATTTCTGACATAACCACGGTCTCTTATTGAATGAGTGCTTAAATAATTTATGGAAGTCATCCTTTAAAAAAATGTGATGATCCTTATCAAAAGTAATAAAGTTTTATACTTCCTGTAGGTACACTATTCTTGCACGATGAGATATCTTCATATTAGCACAGTTTATTACGCACTCGTATAAGTATAATAACATTTATCCTTATTATTATATTTTCTACATTTTGAACAAGTCGTGTAAATATTGTAGTAATGTAAACCTAAGGAAGTGATATGAAAGATATTTATTATATCTTCCATGTGCTATTTAGAGTGATTAACGACATTAGAAATGTTTTTTGAACGTGCGAAAAGTCCCCACAGAGACCCCTCCCCGCTGGAGCCGGTGGGAGAGGCTATGTCGGACTCGAACCGATTAAAACGCACAACGTCTGGGGGTCGCGCCACCACCGCGGCTTGCTTCTGACAGGCGGCTCCAACCGTCACCCCCAGTGCAATTGGCACTTATAGTAGAATGATACGTTTCTGTAATCATTTGCAACTACAACCAATGTCGTGTCATTGGAATCTGCATTTAAAATAATAATGTATTAATTAAAAAAGAACATGACAGCGGGCGCACTTTGCAATTACGAAGCATACGAATAAAAACCAGTACATAATATTATAAGTGACACTCAGCTTGACGGCCTCATCATAATGCTTTTTCACGCCCCGCTTAAAGGACCCGGGACTGTAGGAAGAAGGAAACACGTGGGCTGATAAAGAATTCCAGGCCCTAATGGTGCGACAAAGGAAAGAGTCATCGAACCGCTTGGTTCTTGATCGGATAGTCTGCACCGTGTGCGGGTGACATCTAAGCCCTGCACGTGTTGTCTTGTATAGGAAAGGGGAGGGTGGGACTAATTGGAAGAGCTCGTCAGAACATTCATCATGGTACAGACGGTAAAATACTGCAAAAGACGCAATATCTCTACGCATCTGCAAAGACTAGGGAGTTCGTGACCTGAGGAGTCCCAGTAATGCGGACCGCACGTCGCTGCAACCTGTCGAGAGCATCTAGTAAGTACTTTGCTGAGCCATTCCAGAGATGTGAGGAGTATTCTACGCAGGAGCAAATTTGTGTCTTGTACAGAAGACACCGCTGCTCCAGCGTGAAAAAGCGTCTCACTCTGTTCAGGACTCAGAGTTTACCCGAGGCTGTTTTGATGATGTAGTTCTTGTTATTCAAGTTGCAGCGAACATCCATACCTAGGATATTGATATTGTCCTGCAGTGGCAGTGGCGTGCTCTGATGAGCGGGAAGACCTAAAACATTATTTTTGAATATTTGATAATCGAGAGTGATATGTTTCATTTTATTTACAATGGAATACCATGGTATAATATTACTTAATCGCTGTTAAAATAATGTTGTTTAAAAATGGACTGAAATGAGAAATTAGAACTTTAAATATAATAATTAATAATAAAGTAAGTATAATTTTTATCATAAATTCTTAACAAAACAAGGTAAACGAAAAGGTTCGCTTCATTCAAAGATTCTCTAGACTGAAGGTCATATTCAGATTTTTATACATAGCGCTTCGTCATAAAAAATAATCATAAGCAGGTGAATAATATTTCTTTACTTTGACTTTTACTGGTGGTGGTGGAAGCAAAACATGTGCACTTATTTCACTCGTATGTCAGTAAAACCTCAATTTGTTGAGAATTATTACGATGGTTACCCATAGTCATCTCTGATCACCACTTTGAATAACAGTGAAAATGAAATGGCGAGTGTATCAAACGCATATGACTAGAGCCATCTGTGTCTATGATATTGTCTATAGCATTGATGTAAATTGTCACTACTAATATCCAATAGATACTTTTCGAGATATTCGTGGTAAGCGGACTTACCCGTTAGACGTACTTTGCCTCCTTCACTTAGTGAAAGAAAAAATGTATTGAACTCTTTCAGTCTTATTACAAAACACGGACTAACTCTAAAACCAGGTTTAAATCGTCTTTAGACCATGGTCTAAAGATTTTTTTATTACAAAAAGGGTTTTATTACTAAACCATGGACTATCTCTGGTCTAAAGATAAACCTACGTGACCCCTAGTTTAACGTTGGTATAAAGTGTAAATCACAATAATAATATGTCAAACTTGCCATTTTGAAGTTAGCTGGTTAGCGTCAGATAAATTCGTTTATTTTCTTATAATACTATTCTCGTAAGGGATATTGACTCAGTTGATCTGATGGATATCGCAGATATTAATATCGTGGAGTCATTGGACATACCACGTTTACCTAACAGACATCGTATTCCAGTAAACCCCTTTATGGAAATATCTGAAGAAGCTTTTTAGGCAAAAGTATAGGTTTACTAAACGTTTTAAATAACTTGCAATAAATATATTTTAAAGTAGTTATAATAATTGGGAAAAATTTGATACCTAGTCAGCGCGAACGAAAAAGTTCGTTCCATTTCACGTCCATAGATCTTCCAATATCATACATAACAATGATTGCCAAATAAAGGCATCATAATGATATTTTAATACAAAATAAAGTATAACTATTATTCATAAAATTGAATTTAATGAAAATGTATTATCTAAATCGTTTTTTTCACCATTTTTAGTAAATATTATATATTAATGATTTCAGATAATTTTTGTTTTTGGAGGAAACGGAACGTTGCGATTGAATGGTATCATAATGAACGAACAATAGTTTGAGTAATCTGTGGTTTTATTTAAGCCAAGGTTTAAATTATGGTCTATGGATTATTCAGCTTTTGTAATAAGGAGAAGTTTAAACCATGGTCTTGAGATTAAGCCTAGACTTTATAGTTCAAGTTTAAACCTGACTTAATTCCGTTTTTTGTAATAAGACCGTTTATCTTTATTTTATAATTATTGACTATTACATATCTATTTTCTAATATAATGTACTAAGTTTAATAAACAAATCAAGAAATAATTTATAAATATTAAATACAATAAAAATAAAATAACTATTATACAACTTATAGCTAAGAACAATTAAAATGCGTCGTAGAATTCCTCCGCATCGCATGCCTCTTGTGGTAGCGTTCCCAGAAGACTGGCAGCATTGCCACGTTGTATGGCAATGCTTATTCTCTGTCCTAAAAAGAGGCCAGCCTTCTGGTCACGAGAAGCGTCGACCATTCGCTTCGCAATCTCACGGAAGAGGTTGCGAGCGCTCGGACCCCATGACCCCAAAGTCTCGACTCCAAACGGCACAAATTCATAATCTCCGATGAGATTGGAGTATTTGCGCCGCTTGAGAGCCTCTGCAGAAGCAGCAGCAGCACCAGCACAGCCAGCCGTGCTAGTTATATGGGTAGGAGCCATGGTATCAACGCATGTGGCGTCCCACACCAGAGTCCTACCCATCTTCCATGGCATTAACGACATACCATCCGGTCTCTTGCCATCGCCACGCGCCAAACCGTTTGGTTCTAGTACAGCTGGTACACCGGCGGTGACAAGAGCACGGCGGACTATGTCGTTGAGGCTGGCGTGTCGTGGAATTCGCCCAGCGCTCCTGCAGCACGACAGACCATGGTGTCCGAGTCTGTCAACGGCTTCTCCACAACGGCATTGATGCGGAGAAACACACGGCGCACCTAAACGGAGACAAGTTGCGATGCGGAAGGTAGTGTCATCTAACATAGTCCCTACGTTAGATGACGGAAGAGCTTGTAGCCAAAGACCCGATTCCCACACTCCAACCGCCAGTAAACGGGCACGCTCAGCAGCATTGGACATGTATTTAGTTTTTTTTTTCCAACTAAGCTGCAGAGCGGCCCGTCCCACTGACGCTGTGAGAAAAGGTTCCTTGGGAAATCGGTGTTTGGACATGCAATTTTCCAAGCGTTCACTGCATCAGTCTTACACAATACTTCAGAATTAACTAGTGTAGGTGCAAGGATTTTCCTAGTTAATTCTTCCGTACTGTGGACTGAAGACAGGAACGCTGGTAAGCTGACATCTGAAATTTTGCGAATACCGAGCCCACCCAAGCGAATCGGTAGAGTCGCTTGTAGTAAAGCTCGGTCATCCAAGGCCACATTTAAAATTTTGGTGAGGGTATTTTCTATAATTTCGTCCATTTTTTTCAAAATTGTAATATGTTTAAAAAATGGCGTCGATCGTAAGGCATGGGTGAATTTTGGAACGAATAGGCAATACCGAAGAATAGTGAAAGCCGAGTGTATATTTATTTTGAGTAGCCGATCCGAAATGTCACTAAAATTTTGAACTTTTTCCTCTATAAATGAGGTGTAGGCATCTTCTAGGATTGGGGACCCGAGGAGACGTAAAGAGTCTTTTTCTAAAATTTTGATGGTGGGAGCTACGGAATTGAATTTAGAAATAGTAGAAATTTTGTCCGAAACGTCGTTTAAAAAAATCTCGCATTTGCTGTCATTTAGTTCTAAACCAATTAATCTAAATTCATTTTTAATAAATACCAAATCTTGTAAAACTGTCTCCACATCTCCTCCTAGAGTCCCATCGTCTAGGTACCATACATTAAATTTAGAATTTAACCGCCGAATAATGGGCTGAATGGCTAAACTGAAAATTACCGGTCCAAGAGGGTCTCCTTGTTGACATCCAACAGCTGATTTCAAAAGGTTGTCCTTGTATAATAGTTTGGAGGGGTATCTGTAACATTGCCAAAGAAAATTATAAATTTTGGGTGTTTCTAATTTAGCTTGGTTCAACAAGGTGTCCCTGTTCACCGAGTTGAAAGCATTCTTCACATCAACCTTGAGAATGACCTCACCTTTACTGGAGCCAAGGTAGGTTGATAAAGCATGTATGGCAGCCTCACAGCCCCCCTTTGAACCAAAACCAATTTGGAGGGGCTGTAACTTCAAAGCTAACTCGGTTTTGTAATATCTACAACAGAGTTTGGCTGCCATACGTCGGTACGTACATCCCACGGCAATGGGACGAATGCCACCATCTCCCTTTCGTAGGGCACACAAATTAGCCCCATACAAAATGTCTGTGATGGCATCATCCACACTACCGGAGAGCATCAAATTCATAAGAGCCGTTAGCTCCTTCAGAAGTGCCTCACCAGCCTCCCCGGCGCTTGGCCCTAAAAGATCTTTCAAATGTTGTGGGGTTAATGCGTCAAGACCTCCGGCAGAACCACTTCGAAAGGAGACAACGGCTGCCAACACTTCCTTGGCCGTTACGCACAGGCATTCAGGGTCGGGGACAGGTGCCTCAGGAAAAGAAAGGCCACCCGCAGGCGCTGGATGCTTGCTCCGCAGACCAGTAAGGGTCTCCGGAGAGCAGGGCGCCACTACATCGCTACTAAAAAGCAATCTCGATGCCCCACTTATGTCACCATCCCTTAATTTTGATTCAACCAAGTTAAAAATATTGCTTTTCCGAAAAGAAGAGTATGTTGGGTTTAAATTTTCCGTTATGACGCTACAATTATTTCTAATTTGAGACGTCAATGAATTTGTTGTTGTTCGGTGGGCTGTCCGGTCTGTCTTGTCTGTTCTAATATGTAAAATTTTGTATGGGAAGATGAGCAGTTGCTCCCAAGCCGTTGTAGTATTTTCTCGAAGTACAAGACCTATGCAGTTTGACAAACTTTTCGCAACAATTGGTCTTGCACCGCGAGGAATTCTCTTTAAGATCGAAACAGAATTTTTTAAGTGAGATAGTCTTTGCCAAAAGGGAATTTCAATAATGTTTTCCGAAACTGTACTGGTAGAGGGTTGAATAACCAGAGGAGGGTTCGGAGATACATGTCGGGGTTTGTGTACTTTGCCGATATGTATCTTCAAACCTCGCTCACTCTTAAAAATACAGGCTTGGGAGCAGTGAGGGCATCGTATCACATTCAATAGCGAAGCAGTAGGTTGACTTACCTCCGCATCACTATCGTGCAACATATGTGTAATAAGATGACTGAAAATGGAAATCTTTTAATTTTGAACTATTACGTGTAATTTATAAAATCTATAATTTTTTGGCAATTTTTGCAGAGTGAATGGTGTGACAGTGGTTTTGCTAATACTTACATAAAATTAGTGAAATCGGGGTACAGGGTACAGTGTTTCTAGTTTATTTGCTTTTGCTATAGGTATACATCACTGTCCATCCCAAGGCTGTCTGGAAGAAATCGCATCCAGTGATAAGGCCGCCCATTGTACATTAAACTGTATGCATGCTACCTACAAGTTCTACTGTAATCTATGGGTGTACAATAAAGAATTATCTATTTATCTATCTATCTACAGAAGTACATAAGTTAGTAGCAGTAAAGCGGTGAAATAACCTTCGCATAATAATTTTAAAGCAACATATTGACGAATAACTCCGATATAATAGCTTTATCAGCTCGTATAGGCGCACCACATGACCACAACGTATACATACATACCTATGGACATTTATTGCATCTGTTGACACATGGCGACACTATGGCGGCATAAAATAAAATATCTCTGTGGTGGTACCTATTGCAGGTACCTATGTGTAAATATCGTTCCTCATGATCATGACGAATTGTAGTTAATAAAGCGGCCCATAAACTGTGTATGTTACTTTTATGGCTTGGCATTTGGCACACGGAAGATATTTACCTATTACTAGTAAACTCGCTGTACAGTCAACATCAGATCGGTCTTTACTTAAATACCATTCATACGTAATGTTATAATTGTGTTCTCTACAACATTTACCACAGCTTAGTAGGGTAGTATTAAAAAAAAAGCCGAATGCGTTATGACTTATGACCAAAGAGAATAACTAATTTAGAATTTCGATTATTTTACTACAAATTATTATAAGCCGCGGTAGCCTAGTGGTTTGGGTAATGGACTGCTGAGACGAGGTCTCGGGTTCGATCCCAGGTTTCACCATGGCACACACCAATGACTTTTCGATGCTTTTCGAAGTTATGTGTGTATTTATCGCAGGTTTATAAGTGCCCGGTTAATGGCAATAGGCTCGCCACCTATTACATTGGGACCTAAACATAAACTGGCGAAATGTGGGTGCTAGCACCTCTGCCTACCCCTTCGGGGATATAGGCGTGAGTTTATGAGTTTATGAATGATTATTTTACTTCTAAAGAAATCTTGACGAACAAAGCATTCAAAATGATCTTAATGCCTTCCATTTTTTTTATTACCAAAAAATTATCGCTCTATAATAATATAATGAACTGCTAAAGTGAAATATTCTTATGACAAATAGTTTTAAAGATATTTGATTTTGAAAATTCAACTTTTCGCGCGCCCCCGAAATGTCGTGAAAACAAAATCGTATCGCAAGAGAATTTCGCATTTATCTCGGACCACGTTGCGTTTACACATATAAAAGTAATTTGTAACTTAATGAGAAATCTAAAAAGATTTAATTTGGGACTGAATTTGATTGTTTATATTTTGACATTGCAGTTTAGTTGTAAATTCGGCAACCAAAGCGACCCACAGGCGGCGTCCGTTTTAGTCGGTTCGAGTCCGACATAACCTCCTCCACTGGCTCCGGTGGGGAGGTACCCGTGGGGATTTTGCGAATGAAAAAAAAAAAAAGTTGCAAAGCATGTTTTATGATAACAAACTGACATATTAAGCAGTATTGGGAAGAATCGGAGAGAGATATATATAGTAGACATAAATAAACCTTTAGCTTAGACAATATAATTCAAATCAACAATAAAACAGTTGGAATGGTGGACACTTACAGTGGGGCTGGTCCATAGCCTAAAAGTAGCGCTGCGGGATGTGGAGGTATGGAGCGAGCTATGCTTGGAGTTTCTCTGAAGGATAGAATTCGGAACGAGGTTATCCGACAGAGAACTAAGCAAGCTGAAGTGGCAGTGGGCTGGCCACGTTTGTCGAAGGACCGATGACCGTTGGAGCAAACGAGTCCTAGAGTGGCGACCGCGAGAAGGTAAACGCAAGGTAGGACTCCCCTAGCCAGATGGACTGTCGACCTGAAAAAGGTGGCTGGGACAGACTGGATGCGAAAGGCAGAGGATCGGAAAAAATGGTGCACATTGGGAGAGGCCTATGTCCAGCAGTGGACTGCGGTGGGCTGATTGATTGATTGATTGATTGAAATATTTTTCCTATCTTAATCTTTTTGAATACTACAACAATCATCATTCTGACGTCAATCACAACAAACATCGTTCTGACGTAAACTGTCATACTAAAAGTAAATAAATCACGCCTTTATCCCCGGAGGGTTAGGCAGAGGTGAATTATCACCCACATTTCACCAATTATTAAATTTGGTCCCACGTAATAGGGGGTGAGCCTATTGCCATATTCCGGGTACTATTGTTGACTCGAGCCATGCATCTGAGGCTGAGTCTGGGCTGTATATATCTGTCTGATGTAAAACTCGTGTTCCGAGTAGATAATTAAAATCAAGGTCCTATTTTATATATTCACTTGTAAAATGCCGTACAAAGTAAACATTAATATAGTCGGTATCTACATAAGTATTCCGTGCCAAGAGAAATCAGACAGTTTGTTTTAGAATATAAAGTATATTTCAATTCAAATTCATTTTATTTATGGTAATGCGTTTATACGCGTGTTGCTAATGTTTTGGGTAGCACATTTTTTTTTTATACCTCTAAGTTGGCAGACAAGCACACGGCCCACCTGATGGGAAGCGGTTACCGTGGCCTATGGACGTATGCAACACCAGGGGTGTCACACTCGTGCTGCCGACCATGAAGAAACCTTCTGATGCCCCTCTTGAAGAACCCCATATTGTAGGCGCTTGGGAAAACCGCAGCACGGAGGTCATTCCATAGCTTGAGTGTGCGTGGGATGAAGTTTCTTTCATACCGCACAGTGCGCACCGTCTCAGGTCGCAATGTGTGGGGATGAATTAAAACATTTATCATTGTATTGCATGTTAACATTAGTATTAAAGAAGGTAATCAAGATATTTACCATGTTGTATTGTTCTGAGTTTCCGATATTTCGGCGCTCTGTTGCAAGCAACTCAGAATAATACAATATGTTTGGTAAATATCCCGATTACTTCCATGGTAAATATTCCGATTACTTAATTCCGATATTACGGAGCAGTTGCAAGCACCGAATATATCGGAAACTCAGAACAAATGGTAAATATCCCGATTATTTTAATACTAATGTGAGTGACCATGATAGTTTAAATATTTAATTAAATATGAAATTTAATATTAAATTACATTAGGTACATAATTACATTAAATTAAACTATTGATACTTAAAATAGGAACTGGTGGTCCATTTGCTAAACTAGTCTTTATTTTTAATTTTGAGGTTTTGTAAGTGCCGTTTACAGAATATATGAGTTTTTACTTTGACTTTGAAATGTGACCGCAATTTCGCTTAAAGTTTTAGGGAGAATTTATGTTACGTTCGACATTAAAAGCGACGCATGAATGAAAATTGCATGTAGCGGAGGCGGAGATGACGAAAATGGACAAAATAGGGAATGAGTATATTAGAAGAATTTTGTAAAGGTATAAAGCGAACCACTCGTGGTATGGACAATTATAATAAGAGATGATAGTAATGTTGTTCAAAGATATAGAACAAAGAAAGGCTTTAGTAGGAAGAGTAGGACCTAGAAAAAATTGATGAAATGATTTATTCATTTAGAAATTCAACGGCTTATTTGCATTGTACATGGTATTTGACAATGTCATTTAAATCTTAAACTAATTACACAGTTTTATGACATTCATATAGATAGATAGGCACTTCAAATCAGAAGTGGTAGCAGTTAAAACAAGTCTACAAAATTACAAAACCAACCTAAATAACTTCAAAGATAACAATATAGATACAAAAGAAATAAAAAAATTAAACCCTAAAAACATAAAGTAAGATTATATTTACAAACTTATTCATTCATTTATTTTTTTTATACAACTTAGGTGGCAAACAAGCACACGGCCCATCTGATGGAAAGTGGTTAAGTACCTATGAACGTGTGACAGTGGAATCACACCCGTGCAGCCGACCTATTTAATGATGGATGAAAGATTACAGAGTTTAGACTCGATAATTATGGTTTAGAGACCGTCTTTAGACATCAACACGAATTTGAATTGCAATTCATTTGCGATTCAATTTTGGGCTGTGGTTCAGATGGAGAGAGATGGAGTTATACACCGATGTGTAGCTCCATCTCTCTCTATCTGAATAGCTACCAAATTTTAGTCGCAACTGAATTGCTTATACGCGTTATGGTAGGCTCGCAGGCTGCTAATTGATCTCGAACTTGAGCAAGCCACGTAAAACTAGTCGTGCGAGAAGCAGTCCATTTTGATCAACTATGTCTGATTTCAGTGAACGGCCTTGAGTGAGACTAGTCGTCATTGTGAAACAGAGTACAGTGAATGTGTAGGTAATCTGTCGATATAAAGTGGTAATGCGCTGTACAATTATACCTATTTATAAATTAAACTGTTTCAAGTACAATAAGTGAATATGAACTATCGTCGGTTGTATCTTAAGTGCTTTGAAATTTCGTTAAACTGACGTCCCGAAGCATTTGTTTGCAAATGAGCGTATTGCTCTGCTTTTAGTAGAGTGGAGTTTCAAGGTGGGTATCTTATAAAAGCAGTCAGTATTAGGTACTTCTATAATGTTTCTACGAGTCCCAACTATTCGGCAACTAAACAACGTCTTGATTTCTGCTTACTTTCGCCTGTAGCAAATGAAAATGATGGTTCTACAAGTGCCATGCAACTGCATGTATGAAAGTAGAAGAAGCGAACGAGATATGCCAGGATCGTGGCAAGTGGAAAACAGTAGTATCTGCTTACTCCACTGGGAAAAAGGCGTGACTGTATGTTTGTATGTACAAGTGCCAAAAGGAACTAATCCAAAATATTTGGTAATTTGTTTTTAATCAGTATTACCAAGGATCTGCAGATAACCGTAATGTTTTCAGTAACTTCTATTGACAACCATACAACAAGTCCCAACTTCAAGTATTCCCAGAAACTGTGACAGTTTTTTTTATATAGGACACGTCAGTTAGACTTCGCCTTGCCTGATGGTTAAGCTGAAGCAAGGTCTCAGAAAAGAGGGTCACCATTACTTACATACAGCATGTAATAATGGTGACACTGAGCTTGACGGCCTCATCAGATGCTTATTCACGCCGTGCTTAAAGGACCCGGAACTGTAGGAAGAAAGAAACACGACAGTTTCTCAGTGTCGGCCAATTCGTTACATATCATTCGTACGGTGTTCAGTTGTGACCAGTGAACTATCCTAATTGATCCAACAGTAAAGGTATTCTCGATAACAATATCGAGAATACATTGTGCACCAAAGTGGTATTTATTTGGAGAATATAAACAATTATATTCTCCAAATAAATACCACTTTGGTGGTCAGTAGATCGGAGCTGGCTCGGAGCAGATAGGTTGCTTGTTCAATTACTGTGGCAATAGTTAATCGGTTTTATCAATTTTAATGACCATTGAAGTCATTATAATAGATTAGAAACACAACTCATTAAAATATATAGGTAATAATAATAATAAATCATTTATTTTTCAGCTAAGTTTGTTGCTAAGCGCAAAACTAGAGAAAGGCTTGACCGATCGATAATTTATTTTTGTTGGAGTTACAATTTTCAGTATAAGAACTATATGAAATAAAATTTAGAGAAACCACAAGAATACAGCAGATCTAAAAAGGTCACTATATTGGAATCTTAGAATAATATTTTGTCATGTGGCGATATTACCCACAAGATTAGAATCGGTTTAGTACTTACATTAATTATTACATTGTGATTCTGCTCATATGTGACCCTTTTAGACGGTCAGGTCATTATTGAACTAGGTGATACAGAGCACGACCAGCTCAAATAGTAGAAACTACATTACGGAGAGACCTTGGATCGTTCTGATAATATGACGCAGTGTCTACCAGTTAGGGTCCCCCGACATGACAAGGCTTGAAAAAAAAGTGTATTACTAGGTACCTATATCAAAGTTATAGGGCTAACTAACATAACTTATTTTCGACGTTTTGGGGTTGGTTTCTTGTGACGGGGGTTTTTTAAATTTTAAATTTAATTTTTATTTTACACTTTTTAAATTGATCTACTCGTCAAGCCCTTTCATTTGAGACCCATATTGAGGCAGTTGTGAAATAAAATATAATTCGCCACTTAGTGGTGGCGGCCTTCTAGTATTTGAAACTT
This sequence comes from Eilema griseolum, assembly GCA_963662185.1. Taxonomy (NCBI): domain Eukaryota; kingdom Metazoa; phylum Arthropoda; class Insecta; order Lepidoptera; family Erebidae; genus Eilema; species Eilema griseolum. The sequence continues at coordinate 2,253,743 of OY759246.1, forward strand.
GTCATAGTGTATGGTATTCTGCTAGTCATTTGATACCCATATTGAGGGAGTTGAGAAAAAATATGAACTGCGTTATTTTGTAGCGGCGGCTATGTTGGACCGATTTTTTTCAAACATAGCTAAAAACACTCCCGACTAATACACCTTTCAAACAAAAAAAACCTAATTCAAATCGGTTCATCTGTTCAAGAGCTATGATGCCACACACAGACACGTTAAACTTATAACACCCCTTCGTTTTTGCGTCGGGGGTTAAAAAGTAGTTTACTGAAAGTATCTGATAACAGTGAAATAACTAATAGCTCCGTTTGGCGCCATTTTTAGATGTCCAGGTAGATATAAAAACAATTAAGATGTTTTTTGTATCTTTCTGTGAAAGCTACGAGCCAGAACGTGACCGGTTGTCGAAGGGGTCGACCACCAAACAGCAGGTATTGGACACAGATAAGAAGTTAGGTTTTTTTCGCGCGACTGCGGTAACCGACCCGCGGACGGGGCCTCGATACAGCGGTTGCCGCGGATTGCTGTTCGATTCATTCGCTCGTCCGCCGGCACGCACGCCTGGCGTTTGTCTGCGCCACCCACGCCGCCGCGTGTTCTCCATAACTTAACTATCAATGGTGTTTGTGAAAATCGTTACAGAACCTTGGTAATACCACCCCGGCGCTACGATACACATCCACAGCCATGGATAAGGATCATGCTTTAGAGGAAATGATGGGGAAGCTCGGTGAGTGCTAATTGTGTCGGTTATTTAAAACATATGGATAGTTTCAAGTTAAGTTAAGTACCTTAACCCTTAATTTCGTAAAAGTTAATTATTTTTATTTGTCTCGTGCCAGTGAGTAGCGTGTGTTACGTGGCCTCGTTTTCGTTGCAACTGGTTAATCTTGTATTGACTGAGAAATGTGATCAGTGTCGTAATTTGTAAGCGTAAACCTCATGTCACAGAGACGTGAAGTTTAATCGGTGTTGCGCTTTCCTTTCTAAATGATCAAATGCCCAATGTCAAGCTTATCACTGCTGTTGGTACAGAAACAGAGGAGTTAACATATCATCTGTAAAATTAACGATTATTCACTGTTATGGTTCATTTCGATAGATAACACTGTAGGAGATAATAATACAGAACCCTTGAATAGTCTGTTTACAGGATATCTACATATAGATATCGTTAGTTTGTTGGTACATTAATTTAATTGCTTATGCCTAAAACACTTACATAAATCATTATCGTATTGTTTTAGTAATAATGTCACTTTTTGTAATAAAGATAGAGTTGTTGATACTTAGAGTAGAAAGATAATAATAATAATTAAGTAAAACATAAGATAACACTTTCCTAATACACGAGTGTTACATTTGAACATTTGTGTCTTATCACAAGGCGACTTGAGGAGGGTTCTTCAAATGTCTAATATAAATCAGTGCTCAGTATTCGATAATACAAATCCCTTGAATGAGTAAATATCTAAATTATTTGAATAATCGTTGTCTAGCTACGCAAATAAATCTGCTCGCTTGGAAATACCATGTAGTATTTGCATAGACTTATTAAACAGATCGATGAGCAAGTATTTGAGTAAAACCGAAAATATGTTTGGTTTACTATTTCGTTGACATTCCTGCAATAACTCGTCTGAGTTATACATTCAGGAATAGATGAACAAACGACAGATAATCTAGCTTTATAGATATGTCCGTTAATATCAACTAAATGAAAATAGGACACTTGAACCGATGACCGATAGGAATAAGATAAAATTGTTTGTTAGTATTCGATCTGATTAGGTAGAGGTTATTTTCTTTTACTAAAGAAAGGCCGATATGTATTGAAATGCTACTTATTAGTTATTCTGTGGCAATGCGACGTCGCCTGCGTAATTTACATACATGTCGATACAATGTGCAGTTATTTATAGGTTCAGTATGTAGTTAAGTAGTGTACTTTAGTACGTAGGTATGTCAGGAACAGGATAAACGACTAAGATTTACAGTTTGTGACTCAATCGTAGTAATACATATCCAGATATGGCAATAATTTCAGAAAGTTTTCAGAATAGATGATTAGATATTAAAGTCAAAGTAAAAATCATTCATTCTGCATAGGCCATCATATCGGGACTTACAATACGTCAACAATAAAGGAACATGAAAATCAGTTTAGTAAATGGACCGCCGGTTGGAAACGCGGCCCCGACCTGAGAAGACTCCGGCAAGAAACTCAGCGGGCATTTCTTTTTTTTGGTCTATTTACAAACATACACTTAGTCTACTCATCTCAATTGTATGTAATAAAAAATCTTTTTGTATGACTTCAAAAGTATTTAATATTGTGATTTTTATCCAACTGAGACGAAGCAAAAAGGAGAGTTATTTTGTTATTACTATATTTTTGTTATAATGTAGAGAGCTTAAGGAGGTAGGTCCAAGAAACGATGGATTGATAGCATGAAAGAGGATATGGCAAAGAAGGGAGTGACTGAGGAAATTAAATACTGACAGAAATGTAGGTACGGAGGAGAATGACCGGCCCCAAATAATTAGGACAAGGGCCGGTAGACGATGAGATAGAGGTATACATATATGTTATTTACTGGTGAAATAGTCACTTCTTTTAATTTACGTTAAAAGTACGTAAATTTACGGAAATTTAACACAACTCTTAATGTTTTTGGGTAGATATATGTCCCATACTAGCTGACCCACCCCAGCTTCGCCCGGGGTATATTTTGAAGTTTCATATCCCTTTGAGCCCGTATGTTTTAGTTTTCAAAATATATTGAAAAATTGCCGGATTTGTTAACATTTATTATCAATGCTCCGCTCCCTAAAGTAGTAGCGTGATGATATATAGTCTAAAACCTTCCTCAATAAATGGACTACCCAACACTGAAAGAATCATTCAAATCGGACCAGTAGTTCCAGAGATTAGCGCGTTCAAACAAACAAACAAACTCTGCAGCTTTATAATATTAGTATAGATTACTGATTTTTTTTTGAAAGTTAATTAGATTTTTTATTCATGTGAAATTCAAAAAAAGTATATGACTTTTAATTTCTTTTTAGTCATTAAAACGTTTGTGAGAACATTACATTGAAATAAAACCACTTTTTACGGATACGATTTATTTGTATTACTTATTTATACGTATTAACATTCTTATGAAAAAAAAAACTTTAATGAATAAAGATTATTATAAAGTAGAGGAGTATCTTGATTATGTAAATGCGTGGTCAACATAAGTCTCTTGCTTGTTCGCACAACATATAAATTATTGTAAACAATACAGTACTAAAAAACATATTGGAATCTAGTTCTCTGAGTTTCTTGCTGGTATCTTCTCAGCAGAACTAATCTACCGAACCAGCGAAAGAATCATTTTCCAATGTTTTTTTATATTACTTATTATTTTTATAATATTTCTAGACATAATTGTAAAATTTTAACGTTCATAGATATGTTGTCTTAAAGTGCCCGAACTGAATAAATGAAATTGATTATTTGATTCTTAATCTTTTGAAACGTTTTTTTTGTGACTATAAATATTTACCTATTCAATAATTCATGTTAGCTTGTGTTTGGCGACCTCCTAGGATAGGTACAGACATATATTTTGATCTCAAATAGGTACATCACAAAATGTTCTCTATATGTATGCATTTTGAGGTGTGTATAGAGAATGGTACGGGGTACTATGACGGTAAAGGAGCTCAAATCCATCAATTATAGATTATATCAAACCGTCCGCGCAAGGGCCTCGTTTCAATCGCGTCTTGGGGTCAAGATATATGCCTGTATAATGACTATCCCAGTAAAAGTAATGTCATCAACGTTACGCCCCGGCGCGGCGCCAATTGAGTGCTGTAGTCCAGCCGTGGTAACTAAGGCCAACAACTTTTTTGCATATGCTTGAAGGCTGTGATCGATTTGATCACAAAGACAATAAAATACGCTAGAAATGTCAACAGACGTAGAAAAAAATTGTATAAAAATTAAAAAGTATTTACATCACAAAAAACTGTTCAAACCACCTAAAAAGATTTCCACTTCAAACAAGGTTTCACGTATATATTGTCACAATTTGTCAAATAAGTACTGGCTGTACAGTACAGTACAGTAGTACAGTAGCAAATCTACCATTTTGAGTACCAACATTTGGTGGCAGATTTACCATTTTGAGTACAAAAATTTGGTAGCAGATCTACCATTTTGAGTACCAATATCAGATCTACCATTTTGAGTACCAATATTTGGTAGCAGATCTACCATTTTGAGTGCCAATATTTGGTAGCAGATCTACCATTTTGAGTATCAATATTTGGTAGCAGATCTACCATTTTGAGTACCTACCAATATTTGGTAGCAGATCTACCATTTTGAGTACCAATATTTGGTAGCAGATCTACCATTTTGAGTACCAATATTTGGTAGCAGATCTACCATTTTGAGTACCAATATTTGGTAGTAGATCTACCATTTTGAGTACCAATATTTGGTGGCAGATCTACCATTTTGAGTACCAATATTTGGTGGCAGATCTACCATTTTGAGTACCAATATTTGTTGGCAGATCTATTATTGTGATACCAAAAATATACATCCTTTTAAATCATACTTTTCATTTCTTCGCAATTGTCGTTTAGTCTTGGATCAGTCCAATTACGATGCAGTACTCTATAGAACCCCATGGCCCCATGCAATGGAGTAAGGTCGCCTGTGGCACGCGACGTTTTGATTAAACCTATATTACTTACTATAGAATTCTGTTGAAAAGCTACTACGAAATTTTATTATTTATGTAACTATTAGAAGAAAAATCGAAGTGCAATACTTCGATTTCACCATTGGGTTATTGAAATGGCAGTCGTTTCACGGAAAATATCGAAGTTCAACCAAAAATATCCAACTGGAAAATGCGGACCCCCTAGATTCCGAGGTGATTGCTTCAGACGTGACCGGGATAAACTCTAAAATGAAAATGATAGAAGAAAGGAAGGATAGGTCTATGTAGGAGATCGCATATTCGATTTCCGTGTAGTGCAAATATTTGCAAAATAGAAGAGCAAATATACATGTTTTCTTCATTGTTCTTTATTTTTGGGATCCCACCAATATCGAGCGAGTCAGTTCCACTGCTAGCTGGTATACCTGCTGATTATTCGGACCGGACTCCGCCGCGGATCCCTCAGGGTTAGGAAGCCAAACGGCTGTCGTTCCCATAAAAGTCCAGAAACTCATCTTTTATTTTTGTAATAAATCAACATTGTGTTGATGGCGTTGGCGCCATATCGGGGCTTGCATTCAAAAATAAAATTGAGATGTAATTCTCCACAGCAATAACATAAATGCTATATCTATCTATTGGTCTGTCTGTAAACACTAAACCGCTAAACCGATCGAGATGTAATTTGGTACATAGATAGATTATAGCTTTGTAAAGGACATATGCTATGTTTGGTTGCGATAATCGACACTCACGCGAGCGGAACCGCGGGTAACAGCTAGTATAAAATAAGACTTTATCTCACAGAATTGCTTTACAGTTTCTTAGACACTTCTTACGATATAGTTATAATAAATTTACTGATCGACCTATTAAAAAAATGATAGCAGTGGTAATCTACTTTCACGTGAGTCTTATCAAACTGATTATAATTATTAGGTTACCCTATCATTCGATTACTCAACAAATAATTTATCTGTATTGTATTATACTTGACATATCTTTGATGTATCTACTCATTAATAACCTGTGGCAGGTAATTGTATCAAGGACATTAACAGACATAACAGTACATAAACTCACGCCTATATCCCAGAAGGGGTAATCAGAGGTGTTGCCACCTACATTTCGCCAGTTTATGTTTAGGTCCCAACGTAATAGGTGGCGAGCCTATTGCCATTAACCGGGCACTTATAAACCTGCGATAAATACACACATAACTTCGAAAAGCATCGAAATGTCATTAGTGTGTGCCATGGTAAAACCTGGGATCGAACCCGAGAACCTCGTCTCAGCAGTCCATTACCCATACCACTAGGCTAGGCACTAGGCACTAGACATTAACAGAATCTAACTAAATCATTTTGTACAGTTACTTGCTATCGAATATTCAGCTGAATAGCTAATTATTTATTGTACATACATACATATAATCACGCCTTTATACCCGGAGGGTTAAGCATAGGTGAATTAACACTCACATTTCACCAATTTATTTGAATTTAGTCCCACGTAATAGAGGGAGAGTCTATTGCCGTCTACCGGACACTATTGTTGACTGAAGCCATGCATTTGAGGCGAAGTCTGGGCTATATAAATATATCTGTTTGAGGTTAAACAGCCCTATGCCTTAGTCGCCTTGTACGACACCGCATGGAAAGCGATGGGGTGACCCTAATTCTACTCTGCCGGAAATCACGTGGCTATATATTATAATAACAATAAAACAATTTGATTTGCTTTCAATACCGGCGGCCTTGCTGAAAGCGATTTCTTCCAGGCAACCATGGCAGGTCGCGTCAGTCCGTTGTTGTCACGAAGCAACTAGGGTTCAATGCATCCAATATGGTTGCTGGATATAGCTGTTCCTATCAACTCCCATAGCGATCGAAAGGATGATCTGGAGACAAAAGGTAACTTCAACGAATGGAATAACATGTCTCAATAGGGAAGTCACACTCGTGCTGCCGACCCTGTAAGAACAAAGATATTCTGTGCCATCAGTGTAGAAAATGGACAAGCCTTTGTTCTTCCCACTGACAGCACAAAAACTCTTCAGTGAGTTCGAGTTAGGCTTGGTAATGAAACATAATATTATACGTATAATTTAAACAGGAGGTAGGACACGACGGATTTCCCGTCCGAATTGAGCAGTCCGACTGGGGAAGTACCTCCACCCTAAAGAATACCACGGCTATAATAACCTCGTGTTGTGTTCCCGGTGGTGAGTAGGGTAGCCAGAGCTCATTGGAGAGTTTTTGTGCTGTCAGTGGGAAGACCAAAGGCTTGTCTTGATTTTGTGTTCTGCACTGAGGGCACATAAAAACTCTATTCTTACAGGCCCAGCCGCACGGATGTGACTCCACTGGTGTTACACACGTTCATAGGTCACGGTAACCACTTACCATCAGGTGGGCCGTGTGCTTGACTGCCACCTAAATTGCATAAAAAACTAAAAAATACGTATAATTTATAGCCTATAGTATAAAAAAATCAATAACAACGTGGAGTAACCCACGTGCAAAAGGGACCGGTTTTACAATGAAAACTCTCGTAATAGTTAAAGATAATAAGATGATAATATAGTTTAATGAATATTTTATCTACCACCACTGTACTATCAACCTTGATCGCCTCTTCGTATAACAACTGGATTATTTAACATTATCACTTTTATCATACTAATATCACTTTTGGACGAGAAACTTATTAATTTCGTATCTTCTAAACTATTATTATAAAGCGTCGGTAGCTTAGGGGTTAATGCTTCCCGAGGAGAGGACCAGATCGTGAGAGATGGCCCTGGGTCGGCCGGGGTGCGAGGGATATGCCTGTCAACCTCACCTTCGGCAACCAAAACGACCCACAGGCGGCGTGCGTTTTAGTCAGTTCGAGTCCGACATAACCTCTTCCACCGGCTCCGGTGGAGAGGTATCCGTGGGGATTTTAAGCACGTAAAACTAAAAGAAGGATTAGTGCTTTATAATGAAAATTAATTTAATTTTGTTTTCATGACATTTGTGTACTTTATCTTATGTGTATTGTATTATAATAATGATAATAGATGAAATATGAATTTCAGTATGTAATGAGTCTCTTATACTTGAAATAAATGAACTTTGATTTGATTTAACAATATTTCACCGATCATTGTATTCAGTCCACGTAATAGTTTTACACATTTTTGTCACAGTTAGACTGGAAAGCCGACCCCAACAGAATTGGGGAAAGGCACAGAGAATGATGATGTGATCATCTATTTAATATATTTAATTAAGCATAATTTAAGCATATAATCACGCCTTTATCCCCGGAGGGTTAGGCAGAGGTGAATTAACACCCACATTTCACCAATCATTGAATTCAGTTTCACATAATAGGGGGTGAGCCAATATGCGTATTCCGGGCACTATTGTTGACTCGAGCTATGCATCTGAGGATGAGTCTGGGCTGTATATATCTGTCTGATGTTAAGCCCTGTCTTTTAGTCGCCTTGTACGACACCGCTTGGGAAGGGATATGGTGGCTCAATTTCTACTCTGCCGGGAACCACGCGGCAAATGATTGAGAGTGAAAGTTTGTTTGTCATTTTCGACACATCATGATAACACGTTGCTGTATCAATGTCATTGAGTATGTACGAACAGGAGTAGGTAGCTACCTGTTCTGTCAACACGGTGCTGATTGATAGAGTACGCAAACAATGTTGTGACAGCAAGGTTGTATGTGTTTATATTACTTTATTCAATCTTAGTAGCACTTCACATGTGTAAATACTGTCGAGATTTATAGGGTTAAAGTCGCAATTCCTTTCAAAAAATTTTGCAAGCGATGTGCAGGATAATGATGAAGATAGATTAAAGATATGTGACAATAATTTACGAATGCTATGACAGTTCTTTGTCGTAGTATCGAAATGCACAGCGCCTTATTGGCGTCCCGCCATTAATAATTTTATAGACATTGGCAAGTTGCGGCGAATTGCTGCAGAAGTCGTCAAAAAGAAGAAGGACCCAGTATCGGCACCGGCGGCCTGCGGGAGTGATTATGTCGAACTCGAACCGGCTAAAACCGCACGTTTTGGGTCATTTGTTACCGAAGACAATTACGAGTATTTTTTATGTGCCGAAGCTGCGAAAGCACAGAATATATAATAGTAGTTTTCCTTCTTTGTAAATGAAGTTGATATTGCCAGTGACATATTACTCGCACCCCGACTGGCCCAGGGCTATCTCGATGGCCCCCTTAGGTGATATGACAGTGCTGTATGAAGTTTTACTGACAAACTGAGACATGAGTTGAATAAATTCATTTTGTTTAAATTATTGTCAAAGTTAAAGTCAACAGTCAAAAATAATTTATTCTGCATAGACCATTAAATCGGTACTTACAAAACGTCAATACATAGAAAATTTGAAAACTAGTTTAGCAAATGGACCACTGGTTCGAAACCCGGCCCCGACCTGAGAAGACTCCGGCAAGAAACGCAGCGGGCATTTCTTTTTGGTTTATTTACAAACATACCACTTAGTGTCCCTAATCTAACTACAAAAATAACTATCAAAATCAAATGTAACCTAACAAAAGTATGCATTTGTTGCGATGGCCTTGTTTAAGAATTATATTTTTACATTAAATTTGCAATTTAATGTACCTGCTTCTAGTTGGAATTAAATTAATACCTAAATGTGTTGTTTAAAATAATGTATAATGTTCTTTACAAAAGTGATAGTCCCCCACTGATAATAAAATATACTGTATATCTATAACGAATAAAAAATAAATTAATAAAAAATAAATAATAAAAAAAATACACAGGGTAAAAATTACAGCTGTTATGTCAAAATTAGTAGATAGGACACGGCGGTATTTCTGCCCGAATTGAGTAGTCCGACTGGGGAAGTACCTCCGCCCTACAGAATACCGCGGTTATAATAACTTCGTGTTGTGTTCCCAGCGGTGAGTAGGGTAGCCAGAGCTCACTGGAGAATTTGTGCTGTCAGTGGGAAGACTAAAGGCTTGTCCTGCTTTGTCTTCTACACTGACGGCACAGAAACTCTGTGCTTACAGGGTCGGCAGCGCGAGTGTGACTCCTCTGGTGTTACACACGTTCATAGGCCACAGTAACCACTTTCCATCAGGTATAGGAGGTAGGACACGGCGGTATTTCCGCCCGATTGAGCAGTCCGACTGGGGAAGTACCTCCGCCCTACAGAATACCGCGGTTATAATAACTTCGTGTTGTGTTCCCAGCGGTGAGTAGGGTAGCCAGAGCTCACTGGAGAATTTGTGCTGTCAGTGGGAAGACTAAAGGCTTGTCCTGCTTTGTCTTCTACACTGACGGCACAGAAACTCTGTGCTTACAGGGTCGGCAGCGCGAGTGTGACTCCTCTGGTGTTACACACGTTCATAGGCCACAGTAACCACTTTCCATCAGGTGGGCTGTATGCTTGTCTGCCACCTAAGTGGTATAAAAAAAAACACAAATAATTGCACTGAACGGGCATCGAACCAACGTCTCCAGAGCGGTCGCGTTCACTACCGCCACGCCACAGAGACTGCCGAGCGAGACATGAATATTTCTCGCTTATCTATTTCAATTTAAAAATATAATGTGACGTCTTATACATTTTTCGTTTGCCAAAAAAGTAGGCCGATATTAAGAGCGTATGTTCTTGAAATGTCTGCGATGTTATTATTATTTTTAAGAATACGTCGCATGCTTCAAAATAAATATATTCGTCATGATGTTTTGCGATCACCCAAGAGTGTCAGCTGATTTGACGTAGGAAGTAGGTCGTAGAACGAAAATGCGGTACACAGGAGGTGTGTCTGTGAAATGTGTGGCATACGCAAACAGCGATGTATCAAAATAAATGAATAGGTTCAATATTAGCCTTATGAAATGATAGCCTTTGCATGAGGCTCCGCCTGCGCTGTTGTCGGTTATCCGGACTTTTGACTATCGATTAATATCATAACTATACAAGGTAGCGGGGCTTCTCGCGAATTACATAATGGAACTTACTATTTCTGCCGCTCAAAAAATGTTCCCCGCATACCTCTCGACGCTCGAAGACTAGTCAAGTCGTGACCTCGGGTGCTGCAACGCATCCGAAACGTCGGCAGAAATAGTAAGTTCCATGATTTAATTCGCGAGAAGTCCCGATACCTTGTATAATTATGAATTCACACCGCGATATTTTAAAAATAATATCGATTAATATTTCTAATATAAGAAAAAAAAATGATAAAAATTAAAGAATAAAATCAAAATAATTTATTTGCCAGAACATGGTACAAGAGATATTACAAATTTACGTTTCCTCACATTCTGCCACATACGGCGTGCAAACTTTCGGGTTATAATTAATAATACTTATATGCTAAAATTAATTACTTACATTAAAAGATCTTGTACAATTTAAAGAATAAATAAAAAATTAAAATGTATCATGCATCTATGGTTCTACTGAACCGATTGTGGTCAAGTTTGAACAAGACTTTTTAAGCAGGGATACGTTTAGTAATTTTTGCATTTATCATCCACAAAAAATGCGTTCAGTATCATTAAACATAAAAAGTTTTTTTTTAAATATCTCGAATGTACAGACACGACCAGTTTACAATTATATAATACTAGATATTCCTAGTGAAACCTATTTATTACCTATTTTAGTGAATACGGAAGGCGCACTGATGTGTTGGTCCAATGTCATTATATTTTCATCTTCAGGAAGCTATGTTGTAAGGAACTAATTTATGTATATTAAGAACAAATTTATTGCGGCAAGATCAGCGTCACTGCAAGTAATAGTTTATTGAGATAAAATCGGTGGATGCTCAAGAATATAATTATATTTTTTCATGGTTATCATATAAAAATTATTCTATTCTATTCTAAATAACTGTATTGTAGCTTACTTCGCGCTATCATGAGGAAGTGTGTGGTATGTTATGTAGGTACATAACATAACACACACATACGCATCTAGTGCATGCTTAGTAGTACTTACCTACCTGGGATCTTAAAACCATGTCTTAATAAAAGTAATATCGTTGACATGATTATGATTGAGACTGCCTCTGTTGCGTATCGGTAGAACGTTTGACTGGTACGCAGGGGGCGCAGGTTCAATTCCCGCTCAGTGCAAATGTTCTTTATGCATGAATATTTACTTTGGGCTGGGTTACGTTAAGTACGTTAAGTTACAAAATAATATTTAAATAACACTTCTAGAGATGATGGTAGCCTCATGATGCTTCGATAATGTGCTCAAAGAGCTTGACACTCCGCATCAAACTCACACACACACACACAGCTTCATAACGACTAGTTTCCTTCTTCCTGCTGCCTTCTTGTCTACTGGGTCCTTAATCGAGGCGTGAAAAAGCATCTGATGAGGCCATCAAACTGAGTGCCACCATTGTAACATGGTACGTGTCTGTAATGGTTTTTTTTATACATACAACTTAGTTGGCAGACAAGCACACGGCCCACCTGATGGAAAGTGGTTACCGTGACCTATGAACGTGTGTAACACCAGTGGAGTCACATCCATGCTGCCGACCCTGTAAGAACAGAGAATTTATATGTCCCCAGTGCAGAACACAAAATCAGGACAAGCCTTTGGTCTTCCCACTGACAGCACAAAAACTCTCCAGTGAGCTCTGGCTACCCCACTCACCACCGAGAACACAACACGAGGTTATTATAGCCGTGGTATTCTGTAGGGTGGAGGTACTTCCCCAGTCGGACTGCTCACTTCGGACGGGAATACCGTCGTGTCCTACCTCCTCGACCCTCTTTCTGACTCTTTCAGACTTACCATCAGGCAAGGTGAAATCAAATAAGCGTGGCCTATACATATAAAGAAGGTCTTTTACAACAGTTGAAATTAGATAACTTGAGTTCTAAAAGAGCATCACCCAGTTAAAACCAGAGAGTTTAAAGTAGCTTTGTCTTAGACTAGCTCTTGCTGGTTCCATCCGCGTAAATGTCTGCTATTGCTACCAAACATACTTTCCAATGGTCTAACCTTCCCCTGTACCAAATTTCATCAAAATCAGTTCAGCGGTTTAGGCGTAAAAGCTTAACATACAGACAGAGTTACATTCGCATTCATATTAGTATAGCTATAGATTCTTCTATTGTTAATTCTATTTCGATTCATAAGAACTATAATATCGTAATCTTTCGTAAATGTGGTACACATGTAGCATTATTTATTCATGTTTTCACTTTCACTGCTTACAATAACTTACTGTTTGAGGTTTGAGCGCGGAAAGTAACCAAATTGCTATAATATTCAGATTCGTATATTCGACCTTCACATTTCCACATATTTGTAAATGAACTTGTATATAAAGTGCGATGCCTATATGCAGGAGATCATTTCCACTGCAAACCTTTTCGTAACAAATTGTACCTACCTGTATACTTAAGGAAAATAGTAGAAAAATGAATTGTAACACATTTAAGTAGTAGCGTAATGATATATAGCTTAAAACCTTCCTCGATAAATGGACTACCCAACACTGAAAGAATCATTCAAATCGGACCTGTAGTTCCAGAGATTAGCGCGTTCAAACAAACAAACAAACTCTGCAGCTTTATAATATTAGTACAGATTATGACGACCGCACAACACGAATCGTTCGAAAGCTGATGGTGATTCGATTTTTCCACGAAGTAGGTACCTACATAACGTAAAATTTCTAATGATATCTGCTATGTTTCCTGCACTGTCGGAAAATAATATCTCTGTTTTTACTGGGTCGGCACCACGAGTGTTGCACACGCCTATGTCTATAGGCCACAGTAGCCACTTTCCATCATGTGGGCCATGTGCTTGTCTGCCAGTCAAGTGGTATAAAAAAATCAAATGCGAATATTAAATCTTTGTTATTATATCTATACTGTTAGAAAACACACTGACTCTTAATTGGTGATAATTTTTTAATGAAAAAGATTGACCTTACCGTAGTAGAATCGGAGATATATTATGTATGCATATGATATATATGTATATATATTTATTACATTAAGGAATACCTTCAAGACAAATTAATTAATCAACTTTATAAAATGTAAGTAATAAATTGACATTGCAACCCTTGACATACTTAATATATTATATTTATTATATTATATTATATATATTTATTTAAATACCTATGTATATGATATAACCATTTAATTGAACACCAACAACTTCCAAATACTCCATACCTTTCCATACAAACGTTGCCATTTTTTTTTACATGTGCGCTAAATCCCCACGGATACCTCCCCACCGGAGCCGGTGGGAGAGGTTATGTCGGACTCGAACCGACTAAAACGCACGCCGCCTGTGGATCGTTTTGGTGAGGTGAGGTTGACAGGCATATCCCTCGCACTCCGGCCGACCCAGGGCCGTCTCTCACGATTTGGCCCTCTTCTCGGGTGTGTGGGGACTACAGAGTCCCCAACTCTTCCCGGAAAACGGGGAGGCGCGCCAGGCGCGCCGCCGCCGCGGCTTGCTTCTGCCAGGGTGACAGGCGGCTCCACCTGTCACCCCCAGGCCGGCGCTCATGGGGGGCGGAGGTCGTTCATCGACCTCCGACGCCCGAGTTGCCTTCGTACGCGCGTAGCTTGTCTTGCGATCCTTCGTCGCTCCCGCTGCCGCTCCCGCCCCGCCTCCTCCATCACGAGCATTGCGAGCAAGGTGGAGAGCGTGATAACCCTCACTCCCAGGGCCGCCACAAGCTCCCGCCTCGGCGTCTCCCACGCCGGACACTCGGTGAGCGTGTGCGGCCCCGAGTCCTCCCTCGCGTCGCAGTGATGGCACTCGGACGTTGGCTCTTTCTCCATCCGACACAGATACTTTCCGAAGCATCCGTGCTCGGTGATCATCTGCGTCAGACGGTACGAGAGGCTACCGTGTGGCCTCTCTAGCCACTCCCCCATGATGGGTCTTACAGCTGCTACTACGGCGCGCCCTATACAAACGTTGCCTGGAAGAAATTGCGTTAACCGATAAGGCTGCCCTTTGTACTGCTCTTGTTTTCTTAATTTCTGTATCATGAATATTGTAAATTAGCGTACAGTAAAGTATATATAAAAAAAAATCATCAAGGTGGGTTTTAATGGCAGTCAGGTCTAATAAATATTAAAAGCAATGTGGAAAAGTACAAGTGAATTTTCAATATGTGTAATAAAATAACAAATTCCACAGCGCCATCAATCAACAGTATAAATAGAAACCGCATGTCTCAGCTAGTATTATTTATTATTAGTAAAGTATACTAAAGTTACTAAACAAATGAAACAGTTTTACCTTCATATTCATAACGCGGTAAATTCTGAACAACATGCAAGTAGGTATATTATTTTCATTCAGTGTTCATTCAATAAAGAAAATTGTTTCCTTGTTTACCTTACACATTAAAATGAATTGTGTACAGTTGGAGATGTTTCTTGTAACGGTTATGAACTTCACTACCACTTAACTCGTTCTTTCTCATCTCATGCTTGCGAACTTTGGCATACGGATGCAGTGTGTTGTTTATATTTTTCTTATTTCATGTTTATAATATGTGCAGCCAGCATCAGATTGATCTTGATTATAAAGAGTCAAAATGGTCTTAATACCAAGGTATTAAGAGCAAATCGAACTGGAGGTCTACAAAGGTCACTTTATTGAAATCGTTTAAGTAAATTAATTGTTGTATTTGTTATTAGGTATATTGTGTTTATTGGAAATTTAAAAGTCACTAGTTTTAAGCAGAATCGCTCAATGCGACCTTTTTAGACCCACTGTGTAATTGATTTAAATTGTATTATTGTCCGAAATAGATAAAATATCAATAGAAAATCAAGACATTAAGATACTTTTGACAGCTTTGTTTGTCAAATTCGATCTGATACTCAATGCATAGAAAATAAAACATTGGTTTATCAGTAGGTAAGTATTCTTAACTGTGGCTATCAGACAAATAAATAAAATCGGAGTGCATAAATTCATCACAAATATTTGACTGCCAAATGGATCTTCCATAACGAAAAATCCACTTGAATGTTTTATTTTACATTTTTCAAGATCTGGTTTCTATTGATAGTAGATTTTCAGTAACACTTTCACTTTGTTAAACAATAAGTTGAACTAAAAAATTTTCACAATTAAAAAGGAACCATTATTTCTTATAATAGGGCAGAGCGGGGTCATTTGAGCCGCGGGGCCTCTTGAACCATGCATTATAGCATACGAACGCAGCACTATGAGCAGGAACCCGGTATGCGGGACGAAGCGGGAGTGGTAGGCAGGCGAATAATCGTAACCTTAGTGTCCGGCCGGCGGCCGAGTTGATCGTTAGTGTGTGTAATTAATAATTTGGCGCCAGAAGTGAAAAACATTGCTATACACTATTATTGGTCTCAATCACGTGTCTATACTGCTGAAACAATCAAGTAAGTGTATTTTCATATCTTAATTATGTCTATATAGAAATCCAATAGCAAAGATAAACTATCTGCAATAGTTTAATCGTAATTCAATAGATTAACATTATTTTCGGGATGGGGTCTTTTGAGACAAAACAATTGGGGTCAGATGAACCATGTTCAAGAGACCCCGATATTTTTGGTCTACTCTTCATCTCGTCTAGTCTACTATTAAATGGTTCTGATGGTGTCTGTAAGACTGTATTTCCTTACTAAGTTTGTTATATTTTACATTCATTGTATTTTCTCGTAATTTTAGAATGCGAACCTACAAGAGAAAGACTGCACGAGCTAACATAACTAAACTACAACTCAAAAATGCTACAGAGGAAGTTCTCAATGGGAAGAGTGTCCGAAAAGCGGCCCTGGATCATAAAATCACTCTTCACATTTAGCTATTAAGACAGTTGAACTTGCAAAACAAAATTGGGTAACCATGCTTTCATATCCACCCCATTGTACACACAAACTACAGCCTTTGGACGTGTCTGTTTACGGGCCATTAAAAAAATATCTTTCGTCGGCACATGATGCATGGCTTCGCAGTAACCCTGGCAAAACGATTTCAATATACGACATACCAAAATATAACATGACTATCCCATCTACGTCTAGAGGAGACCCTCAATTTTCACCACAAGTTGTGAGACCTTTGCCCAAAGCAGGGCCGAGAAAACAAATCCAAAGAAAAGAACATGCACTGTTTTGACCGACACACCTGAGAAAGAGACGCTCGCTGCTGAACAAAGCAAAAAGAAAATTAAACCCAGCCAAAACATAGCAAAGTCTAAGAAAAAATCTGTTAAGAAAGTTATTTTAGGTAGTTCCTCAGAGTCGGATGAAGAGTCGCAACCTGTAAAGAAAAAAGGAATTAAAAACGTGAAGAAAATGAAGACGCTTGTGAAATCCTCGTCAGACATCGAAGAAGATGATTATTTCTGCCTTGTGTGCGTTGAAGCCTATTCTGATAGCCTTCCAGGAGAGGAATGGGTACAGTGCACTGACTATCGTGATTGGGCTCACGTTAGGTGTACCACTGGTTCCTCTGCAATTTATGTTTGTATGAACTGTGATAGTGACTAGTTACTGGTCACTCATCTCATCTCATCTCATAAACTCACGCCTATATCCCCGAAGGGGTAGGCAGAGGTGCTAGCACCCACATTTCGCCAGTTCATGTTTAGGTCCCAATGTAATAGGTGGCGAGCCTATTGCCATTAACCGGGCACTTACAAACCTGCGATAAATACACACATAACTTCGAAAAGCATCGAAAAGTCATTGGTGTGTGCCATGGTGAAACCTGGGATCGAACCCGAGACCTCGTCTCAGCAGTCCATTACCCAAACCACTAGGCTACCGCGGCTGTGTCACAAGTTTTTTTAATAATGGTTTTACCTTTTTTTTAGAAAGGCGAGTGAGAGATAAGATTTTTTAATATTTTTGTTATATTTGAATATTTCTAATAAGCAATCTAAGACTGATGGTAGATTATATGATGTTTCTGAGACGTAACAGTACACTGGCTCAATAGACCCTTTCGCGTGGTTCAATAGACCCCTAAGGCGGGGTCTATTGAACCATTTGACTTATTTTATAATTATACCAAATTTAAACTTATAACGAACATATTATATAAATTAGTTGATTAAATTATGTTCCTTAATGAATAAAGAAGTTCCTACAATGATAAAACTGTTTAATTTCTTCTTCAATTATTTTGTACCTGGCTTTGAACAAAAACATGATCATCTGACCCCGCTCTGCCCTACGGTCGAATCACCTTGATAAAAATGTCGATAAATTATGTAAGTACATTGCATTAAGAAGTAGTTTCGGCGCCCGTCTAGGTGTCACCGTAAATATTTTTACAATTATGTAAACGTAATTCGATTTAATTTTCGAATGTCATTATGTGCTATGATAAAGGTATGATTTCGTAGTCGACAGCAGACCGCAGCAGCAGACGCATTCAGCAGATACATCGTAATTCGTACCGTGTAATAGACATAAATATGATAATATTGCTTATTGTTTTAATTCATTGCGGTTTCTTAATGTTGCCATTTACATGAACTGAAGTTTAACAAGCAATGTATGTGAAAAATGTAAATGTGTAGTTATTGATAAATGAGCGAAATCCGCGTGGTTCCTGGTAAAGCCGCGTGGTGGTAGTATTTGGGCCACCCCATCTCTTTCCTAGCGGTGTCGTACAAGCCGACTAAGGGATAGGGCTGTTTAATATCCGACAGCTATATACAGCTCAGACTCGGGCACAGATTTAGGGCTCGAGTCAACAATAGTGCCAGGAGGACAGCAATAGGCTCACCCCCTATTACGTGGGTGTCAATTCACCTCTGCCTAATCCTTCGGGGATAAAGGCGTGATTATACATATGTATGTATGAATGTATATAAATGAGCGGATTGTGGGACTGATACTTTAGATGGGTTGTAGTAAATTCGATTCAGTCACAATAAAACTAAATTAAAAATAGTAGCAAACTCGGTTCAGTCAATTTAAAATGATATTTCACTTGCAAAAATTCGTCTCACCTTGATAATGTCATACCGTGATATTGTACGATCGGATGACATATGATCGCTTCACATACATTACTTGTTGAATTTTGATACGTATCTATAAAATATTGAGAACCAGCAATACGGTACGCTGTTTCTCGTGCAGGTGTTTGCTGCAGTAGTCTGCGGTCGGTTACGAATTCATACCTTTATGATTAAAATATGTTAAATACGTTTTATGATTTACAATTATGATGGCATAATGTGTTCGCAAGGACACAACACTGTGTTTGTTGGCTTTAGGCATCTTGTTTACAATCTTTTGCCAGAAACAAAAATTATAGATAATTATTTCACCAAATGCATGCCGATCTTTGTATTGTACAAACCCAGTAAATATTTTTGCCTCCGTCCTACAAACGACAGCGTACAGAAATATCTTCAGTGTGTTCCGCATTTAGATGTGCTACATATCATCTTAGTGGGTAGGTACCAAGGTACCTACTTATTAGTTTCACTTTGCCTTGTATTTTTTTTTGTTTTGATTTGTATCATTATCATTTAAGAAATAATTTCCAGGAATTTTTATCCCTCAATTTTTTTATTGTTCATGTAGATAGTTTTGTCATGGTTACGTCCAGTAAATGTATGCGTGCATTTATTAGAATACCTATATTCGACACTGGTAACATTTTGTTCAGTAATTAAATTAAAAAAATAAAAAAACTTTAATTTAATGATGATTGTGTTGGTTAGCCCTTTAACTTTGATATACCTAGTAATAATTTGATTCAAGCGTTGTCATGTCAGGGGATTCTTACTGGTAAAGCACTCCGTTATTTTACGGAACGGTCTAAGGTCCCCTAATAAAGGATATTTTTACGAATTTACTCCCGGGCGAAGCAGAGCCAAGAACCGCTACTCATAATATAAGTATATAGAATCACAATGAGTGTTAGGAAATTAGCTAAAATGTTAACTTTTTATATGAATTACACAAAAGTAATCAACAAAAAATTTGTGATATCATTTAGGTCAGTAAAACGTCAGAAGGTATTTACAACATACTTCAGTAGGTACATCATCATTATCAAGCCCTATTTGAACAGTCTACTTAAATAAATTTCATTATTCTTATTTACATATTTTAAGCAGTTACCTAATTTACGAGGACAATTTAACTATGTCATTGTAATGAACAAATTAAAAGTAAAACGGGGCGTGAAAAAGCATCTGATGAGGCCGCCAAGCTGAGTGCCACCATTGTAGCACTTAGTGTCTGTAATGGTGACCCTCTTTCCTGAGACTTTGCCTTTAGCTTACCATCAGGCGAGGTGAGGTCAAGTTGGCGTGTCGTATATAAAAAAAAAAAAAAAAAAAAAAAAAAAAAATTATTTATTTAATCTTAGTTAATATACTTAGGAGTTATCTGAATTAAAATATAAAAACAATACAGAATATACCTAAACAATCCTCTCCATTCCTCACCATCGATGTCAACCGGGAGGATGGCCAGAAGACTGGCGGCATTGCCACGTTAAATGGCAATACCAATATTTTGCGCAAGGAATAAACCAGCCCTCTGGTCACGGGTAGCATCGTTTAGAAATGTCTCTATACAAAAGACGGGCACTTGGACCCCATGAAAAGTAAAATTATGTATAGTGACTGGAAGATATGTTACGGCTTACGGTCTACGCGTTTTCTGGGTATCTTTTAAGCATGGTACGGGGTGCTATGATGGTGGACGAGCTCAAATCCCCCACTTATAGGTTATATCAAAATAATTCACGCACGCCGCGAAACAGCTTCCGTGGTTTGGCGGTAGTGAAAGCCGCCGCTACGCAGGAGGCACAGGTTCGATCCCCGCTCAGTGCAAATATTTGTATACATGAATATATGTATAGGGTCGTGCCTCGAAGAGCATGTTAAATCATCAGTCCCGGTTGCCATACCAACATCTATGGCAGTCGTTTAGTTGGAGTTCTAAAAAGTTCATAAACTGGTCTAGCTGCAATCTCCGATATCGTCTTTAGGATGTGGAGGTCAGATGACAATCGCTTCATGGGAAATATCGAAGTTTAGCTGAATCCGCAGTTAAAACTGGTAAAGGGGACCCCAGACTCCGAAGTTAAAGTTTTGGATGCGACTGGGATTGGGAATATGCGCTCGCCCGGGCCTCGTTTCTCTTGCGACTTGGGGTCAATATATATGCCAGGAGCAATACAGTTAATTGTAAATCAATGTTTACCTATAAACAGGATTCGTTTATTGAGATCATTTGCTGTTTCAATATTTATTTTTCTGTCATTTTTTTAAAGGTTGAACACGAATGAGGATAGAAGTAAGTAACCATTACGAGTACTTACTTGCTATAACTACAGGACCTACTCTATTCTTAGAGTTTTAAGACTAATATTAAGTGCTGCACCGACTGTGTATGCAGATATATGAAATAGGTATACTCGTATTTCATTTTTGAAAGTCATACTGGTACCGACATCGGTGTATTTTTGGCGCCGTTAATATGTAGAAACATTGAGAAAGTCAGTAATTATACATTTTAAGACCTGGCTTAAACGATGAACAAAATTATTGTTGAGACTAAATCTTGGGGGTTACAGGTGGAGCCGCTTGTTATCCTAGCAGAATCACACCTTTTCTGGGGAAAAACGGGGACGCCCCAGTTCCACACCCGAAATGTCTTCAACAGTCCTAGGACAGTTAGGGTGCGCGAGGAATATGTCAGAATCTACCACACCTCCGGAAACTAATTGCCCGAGACGACTGTGCGTTTTTAGTCGGTCTGAGTCACATGAATACCCCCGTTGGTTCCGGCGGGGGATGGGTATAAAACTTTCTTAGGCGCGTTGAGCACTTTTCAAAGATTTTTTTTCTATTTAATAAATTGTGACAATTCTCTTGTGACATTTCTTTGAAGTGAAAATTTCTTTAAGCGCGTTGAGCAATTTTTTTTATACTACTTAGGTGGCATACAAACACGGCCGACGTGGCCTGTGAACGTATGCAACAGCAGAATTATAGTTTTTGTGAAGTAACTATCTAAATACTTTTTCCTTTTTATACAGATTGTTTTCTTCTGTCAGCACTGCTAGAGGGTCACAATTTGTAATATTTTGAATATTAGTTACATTTAGATTTTTTGTACCACTTCATTTTCTTTTATTTATGTTTACATAATGGACATGTAATCTTCAGCCCAATCTACTCCATTAGACTCATTGACCTAATTTTGTCATTTTGCAGTCAGCTAATTCCTAAAATGCGAAATTGTCCGTATGCCCTCGCTAATATCCGTTGCGACTTAATGTCTGTTCACAATGACGACAAGTTTCGACTTCCTATGTCCTATGTCTTATTCTCCAAGCTATCCCAAGGTCTTCGAGGAAGATTTTAACCTGGGTTTGTTTATTCGACAAACGTACATACAGATAATGTCGTATTGTTAATAGATTGGTACGTCATTCAGGAACATGGTGGCTTTCAAAAATACCGCAAACACTAAGTTTTCCAAAAATTCGATGAATGACCTCCGCCCCCATGAGCGCAGGCCTGGGGGTGACGGGTGGCGCCGCCTGTCACCCTAGCAGAAGCAGGACGCGGCGGTGGCGCTCGTTTCAAGGGACGAGTTGAGTACCCTGTGGTCCCCGCACCCGAGGAGGGCCAGATCAAGAGAGATGGCCCTGAGTCGGCCGGGGTGCGAGGGCTATGCCTGTCAACCACACCTTCGCCAGCCAAAAACGACCCACAGTCGTCGTGCGTTTTAGTCGGTTCGAGTTCGACATAATTTCTCCCACAGGCTCCGGTGTGAGAAGTCTCCGTGGGGATTCTTCGTACGCAAAATAAAAGAATGTATTACAAAAATAATAGAATAACTTACTAAAATTACTTACTTACTTACTTACGTCAATATTATTAAATTACATGAATTTATTAACAAAGATGTATTTTTACCGTAGCGCACTGTCACTTGTCGCCATTTTTGAGTACAGACAAACTATATATTGTATAGTTAGCATAGTTTTATATACGTTTTATAAATAATTACATATATTTTTTCTGTATATTATAATAACTAAAGATTTAATTATGTCAGGATTTAGATTTTCGTGTATTACAAACTGTCAGCTAATTACAAGTACTTAAGGACATGACTTACATATGGCTTTATTTATATAGATATGTTACCGAGCTTTAGATAATAGTGCTCATTATATATATGATAAGACTTATGAATTTTTGTATCACGGTTGCGTTCCCTTGGTTGTTTGGTATGGTATGAATACTGTAGTTCCTAAAGGAAGGACAGAGAATCAACCCAGAATAATGTTTATATGTAGATAGTATTATATTATGTTGGTTCAACGCACAATTGCCATCCAACGGGGCAAAGTCGCCAGCCTTTTGGGCACATTACCAGCCGACATCGATGGGGAGGAGTTTTTCGATGCTTAATTAGAACCTTTTGTATCCTATTTTATATTCTTGTAAATATTAGTTTATATCTTATTGCATTATTATACTCCTTACATAAAATAAATGAAATAAAAATAAAAAACGATAAAAATAAGACCAGTAGCAACTTCTACCGCTCTTTTACCATTCTTAATTTAATAAGCTCAGATAAATAATTTATTGCAACTACAGAAAAATACCAATTGTCTTTGATTTGCAATAAAGCGTCATGTATTTGACAGTAATAACAAAAAAAAAAACATACTAGATCGAAGATTACCATTGAGACGTAATCAATGCAGGTGGGGAATGCGAGACCCGGGTTTAACCTCATGTGAATGCGGTGCCCCCATGCAGTCCATGGCGCACTTGGTCTCTTACCTCCTGCACTAAAGACGACTTGAACAAAGCCACTGATAGCGTGGTTAAGATGGCACAATTTTATTCGGGAACAATTTAGCACCAACAGCGAATCATTGACACGAGAAGAAGAAGAAGACCACCATTTTAAGAACCAACAGCATCTGAAATCGTGGTCCGTCTTTTGGACTCACCTTTTTACCATTTAGAGGGGTACAGTGTGATTTGTTGCAATTGAGTAGTAACGTGAATTGAATATTGAATACACGGGCTATTCAGCACAATTTTTTTTTTTAATTAGTACCAATATTTCCCGAGATTAGCGCGCTTAACCAAACAAACAAACTCTTTATAATATTAGTGTGATATTAGTACAGATAAAACGTAAACAAAATTACTGTATTCTTAATAAGTTATCTTTGGTCAAAGGATACTCTGCCCTGGGGACATAAGGATTAAGTTGTTATTACCGAACACGGTCACCTTAAGACCTTATCATTCACTCTATGAAGGCCTTTATTGACACTTGAAGATTATAAACGTCAGCTTCAGGTCCATCTTGATGAACAAAGTATTCAAAATGATCATGCCATGATTCCCCCGTCGCAGTCTACTGCTGGAAATTGGTTTATTCTAATGTTGGCAGGTTTTGACCTACTGTTTCGACGCTGGCCAGACGCGTTGGTACAGGGTTTTATTTCGAGTTTTCCTTCTCTCGCAGTACGCTTGTACATTTGTTTTACAAGCAATACGATATTTGTTTATTGACTAGACTTAGAAATAAATGTATATTCTTTGAACTAACTTATTTCTGCGTTGGAATTGGGTGATTGTCTCATTTACTTTCTAGACCTTTCAGAGGTATTTCCGCCCAATTGAGCAGTCCGACTGGGGAAGTACCTCCGCCCTACAGAATACCGCGGCTATAATAACTTCGTGTTGTGTTCCCAGCGGTGAGTAGGGTAGCCAGAGCTCATTGGAGAATTTGTGCTGTCATTGGGAAAAGGCTTGTCCTGCTTTGTCTTCTGCACTGAAGGCACATAAAATCTCTGTTCTTACAGGGTCGGCAGCACGGATGTGACTTCACTGGTGTTACACACGTTCATAGGTCACGGCATCCACTTTCCATCAGGTGGGCCGTGTGCTTATCTGCCACCTAAGTTGTATAAAAAAAATATTGGTAGGTATGTAATTTATTTTACTTATCTCTGATAAACTCAGTTTAAATGAAATGTTATTCGAATATTTAATTCTCTGTGCTAGTATAGGTTTCTTTCTTCTTTCTTCTTCAATGTTATAATATTACGCATGCTGGTTATCCGTAATTGGCAAATGTATCAGCCACATTACCCGCTAAACATGTCTTACATATTAGTTTGTAATGCATTTGCTGTGGATAAACCTATTCAATAAATAAATAAATATCAGTAATGTCCGAAAACAATGACAGTATTACCACGATAATTTCAATACCTATAATGTCTCCTAATGTCTAAACGTTATTCGTTACGCATTTGATTGCACTACATAACGTTATTACACATATAACCGTTACCTAATTGTAAGGAAATATTTTATATTATGCCAGAGAGCGTGATAAACCGTATCGGTTCACGTTATCGGTCACAGAACTCACAAACGATGTAGAAATCACATCTGTGTCAATATTCTATAAATGTCACGTGTCTTTCACACAGTAGACACAATACAACCCATAAAGTATCTCACAATACCGTCGTTATGTAATATCAATACACTTCGATTACAAAAACTGTGGTTATAGGTGAGACGTGACTTGTAATTTTCTAAGAAGTTGCTATGACGTCACACGTCACTATAAATGTACAAACATACATACGTATAATCACGCCTTTATCCCTGGAGGGTTAGGTAGAGGTGAATTAACACCCACATTTCACCAATAATTGTAGGTATTCGGACTCACGTAATAGGGTGTGCCTATTGCCGTATTCCGGGCACTATTGTTGACTCGAGCCATGCATCTGAGGCCGAGTCTGGGCTGTATATATCTGTTAGATGTTAAACAGCCCTATCCCTTAGTCGCCTTGTATACTATGTATTTATCTAATAACTATCTGACCCGCCCCAGCATCGCCTGTGCCATATTTTGAAACGTTATATCATCTATTTGTGCCCGTATTTTTTCAAGTTTCAAGTAATGTATGTAAATCTGTCGGATTTGTTGACATTTATGGTTACTGCTCCGCTCCCTTAAGTAGTAGCGTGATGATATGTGGCGTAAAATTTTCGTCGATAAACGGACTATTTGGACTATCAAACAATTTTATGAAGCGAATAGTGAATGGTACCCGGTAGGGGTTGTCAATCAAATCGAAGGCATTTTAAAGAACTGACACGTCAAGAGTACCCGATACCGCCGAGCATGTATGAAAACAATTACGAAAGTAGAAGAAGCGAAAGATGTATGCCAGGATCGTGGCAAGTGGAAAGCTGTAGCCTCTGCCTACCCCACTGGGAAAAAGGCGTGATTTTATGTATGGATGTTTACATAGCTATGTTTGACCCGGCGGGAGCGGCAGCTCGAGCGAAGGAGCAAGCTGCCCACTTACTGAGTGTCGGAGGTTGATGAATGACCTCCACCGCCCATGAGCGCAGGCCTGCGGGCGGCGGGTGGAGCCGCCTGGTCACCCTGGTAGAAGCATGCCACTGAGGCGATGCGCATTGTGCTCCTTCTCGTTTCCGTTCGTTCGGTTAGTCGGTTCGAGTCCGATATAACCTCTCACGTATATCAAAGGTAAAGGGCTAATCAACAAAATTTATTTTCTTATTTTTGATGAATGTTTTTGTGACAAGGATTTAATTTTCTTTTAATTTATTCATTTCTTTTGTTTAAGAGAGACGAGTTGATTCGTATAATATTATAACAAAATGTATATTTCATTCTACAAAGGTCGTTTTAAGTTTAAACAATGATAAATATTTGATAAAATGTTATTTCGACAATGGTTTATACAGTGCAGTGAAATAGCTACCTATATAAAGACTTAGGTATTTATTATAAAAACAATGTGACAAATAAATTAGAAACGGTTACAACTGTATGGAATCGAAATATTAGTTAGACAATACAAAATATTGCATTATTTTCTTTTCTGAAAGAATTAATTCTAGCAAAACATTTTCATGTAAAGTAACGCCAACACGAGTAGATATCAATTATTCGTATTATCAATTATTCTGATAAATATTTCGTCATTCATCATACGATCTCATTACGAGCCAAGCCCTTAACTCTCGCAAGACAAGCTGCCCGCGTACGAAGGCAACTCGGGCGTCGGAGGTCGATGAACGACCTCCGCCCCCCATGAGCGCCGGCCTGGGGGTGACAGGTGGAGCCGCCTGTCACCCTGGCAGAAGCAGGCCGCGGCGGTGGCGCGCCTGGCACGCCTCCCCGTTTCCGGGGACGAGTTGGGGACTCTGTAGTCCCCACACCCGAGATGAGGCCCAGATCGTGAGAGATGGCCCTGGGTCGGTTGGGGTGCGAGGGATATGCCTGTTAATCTCACCTTCGGCCACCAAAGTGACCCACAGGCGGCGTGCGTTTTAGTCGGTTCGAGTCCGACATAACCTCCTCCATCGGCTCCGGTGGGGAGGTATTCGTGGGGATTTTGCGCAAGTAAAAAAAAAAGCCCCTAACTCTATCGTGCTCTGCCTAACATCTACCCATATCATTGCGTATAGTTCTGCGTGAATACTTCTTTTTTAATGTGTGCAAAATCCCCACAGATACCCCCACCACCGGGGCGGGTGGGAGAGGTTATGTCGAACTTGAACCGACTAAAACGCACGCCGACTGTCTCGGCCGCAGGTTGCCGGAGGTGAGATTATCTGAGACATATCCCTCTTCGGGTGCGGGGACCACGGATTCCCCATCTCATCACCGAGTATATGTCCTGCTTCTGCCAGGGTGACAGGCAAATGTAACAATTGATTAAGATAAGATAAAAATTTAATCACTTCAGGCGGGATTCGAACCTGCGACCTTTCTTTAACAGGGGGAATGTTCTGACCACTAAGCCACCGAACCTTGCCTGACGATTGCGGGTTTGAACCTACTCATAGAGTCAAATAAGAACACTTACTTTCTGTATTTTTCTATTAAAAACCGGCCAAGTGCGAGTCGGACTCGCGCATCAAGGGTTCCGTAACTTAAGCTACATAACAGCCTCTGTGGCGTGGTGGTAGTGAACGCGACTGCTACGCAGGAGGCGCGGGTTCGATCCCCGCTCAGTGCAAATATTTGTATGCATGAATATGGGTATTTGCATTGGTCTGGGTGTTTCTATGTATAATATGTATGTATTTACAAAAAAAAAAGTATTTAAGTATGTTTATCCGTATTCTAGATTCCATAACACAAGCTAGTTAAACTATGCTTATCATGGGTCTAGATAGCGTTGTGTAGAATGTTGTAGAATATATATAAAAAAAAATTTTTTAAAAAATACGTTGACTAAGAAGTTCGTTTTTTAGCAGTTTGAATACGTTATAGATCTGAATATGTAGAATGAAATTCAACTTGATATCTCCACACATTCCTGAAAAAAGTTCTTTACAGACAGACGAACAACGAAGTGATCCTATAAGGGTTCCTTTTTTCCTTTTGAGGTACTTGCGGAACCCTAAAAATGGTGGCATTACACTTCTTATTGCTTGTTACATAAATTATTAAAACTTGATTTTCTATAATCAATAAAACAGAACACAAAACATAATTACATTAAATTAAAAAAGTCTCCTTAGAACTGTTTCTGTGGAGTACAAACATATATCAGCAAGAAATTCTGAGAGCCGTCAATTAAGTACACCACAAGTAAAGATTTCAATTACTTCGTGCACTTTTCACGTTAGTTTTTATATGGCAATAAAAAGCTATACTAATCTCATTACCAACTATTAGGTCATTCGTGTTACGCTTCATACGGTCAAATTCATGCGCATACATTGAATTGCTTAAAAATAGCTAAACGTCGGCATAACTTCTCAGTAATAATAAGGTTCAGAACATAACATATAAACTCATGCTTATATCCCCGAAGGGGTAGGCAGAGGTGCTAGCACCCACATTTCGCCGGTTTATGTTTAGGTCCCAATGTAATCACTGGCGAGCCTATTGCCATTAACCGGGCACTTATAAACCTGCGATAAATACACACATTACTTCGAAAAGTCATTGGTGTGTGCCATGGTAAAACCTAGGATCGAACCCGACTCCTCGTCGCAGCAGTCCATTACCCAAACCACTAGGCTACCGCAGATAGACAATCAGAACATAAATATCAAGTATAACAACATTGAGGATCGCAAGCCAAGCTGCCCGCATACTGAGGCAAGTCGAACGTCAGAGGTCGATGAAAGACCTCCGCCACGAAGGAGCCGAACGTCATCCTGGCAGAAGCAGACCATGGCGGCGGTGCGCCCTGCGCGCCTCCCCGTTTTCTGGGACGAGTTAGGGACTCTGAGATCTCCACACATTACACCACGGTCGGTACCACTCCAAGGACCACAGAACTAGCCAGGAAACTAATGGGAACACCCTTATGGAGCTAGGTGGTGGAGGTGTATATCGCCGCGGGTGGATAGGTCGGGGTTATCTTCCCCTTGTATTAGAACTGTGGATAAAATTTGTGATGGGTGATGCACTCTATGAATGTGAGAGCTGGATTGTAATACAGGGGGACAAAGACAGGATAGAGGCATTCGAAATGTGGTGCTGCAGAAGGATGGAGGGAATAAACTTTTTTTTTTATATAACTTAGGTGGCAGACAAGCACACGGCCCACCTGATGGAAAGTGGTTACCATGACCTATGAACGTGTACAACACCAGTGGAGTCACATCCGTGCTGCCGACCCTGTAAGAACAGAGATTTTGTTCCGTCAGTGTAGAGGACAAAGCAGGACTAGCCTTTGGTCGTCCCACTGACAGCACAAAAACTCTCCAGTGAGCTCTGGCTACCCTACTCACCGCCGAACTCTCAACTCACAACACGAAGTTATTATAACCGCGGTATTCTGTAGGGCGGAGGTACTTCCCCAGTCGGACTGCTCAATTGGTTGGAAATACCGCCGTGTCCTACCTCCTCAAACTGGACAAAAAGAATGACCAATGAAAGAGTACTAAACAAAGTACAGGAAAGAAGGTCGATTCTGGCAATGATAGAGAACCGAAGAGGAATGAGGATTGGTCATCTGATAAGACATGATTTATTTTTAAAAAATATCATAGATGGAAAGGTAGAAGGAAAGAGGAAAAGAGGTAGACCAAGAGGAATGTTTATGGCGCAGATGAAAGAAAAGATCCAAGTCGCGTCTTATCAAGAGATCGAAAGATTGGCGGAGGAGACAGAAGAGTGGCGATTACTCCACCGATAAGAGCACAGCTCTTAAGTTTAGAGAGAGATGTCATATTAAAATCGATATGGCGCAGTTATTTTCACAGGTTATGGTAAGGTGATATGGTAGCATAAGTCGGGATTCCCCCCGTTCTCGATTTCCCCTAGCAAGTTATTTTACAACGGAACAATTCTCTCGATTTCGGGGGGAATCGCGACTTACCTATTTCCACGCAGTTGTATCTTTTGTTGTCGTCGACACTTCCCTGTATTGATATGTATGCACACGTACATAGGTCATGGTATCCCCCTTCCCATCAGGTGGGCCGCTTGCATGTCTGCCACCTAAGTTGTATTAAAAAAATTTACTATGTAAATATTAAAAAAAGCGACTACAATATGGGGTCCTTCAAGAAGGGCATTAGAAGGTGTTTTCCAGTACCTAACCACTTCCCATCGGGTGGGCCGTGTGCATGTCCGCCACCTAAATTGTATAAAAATAATCCACAAGAAGGGACCAACTACCAAACAACATTCAACACTATTAGCTAAATATTGATTAAGTTATTTATAGTTTTACGGTCGTTCCGCAGCTCACACGCCAAACGCTATACATAGTTAGTCGCGGAGGGTTTGAAGCATGACTAAAAGAGTGATTTTCAATTTTACTAGACGAATGAGCAGTGGGATTATTTACTAGTTTAACAAGGTAGGACACGGCGGTATTTCTGACCAATTGAGCAGTCTAGGGAAGTACCTCCGCCCTACAGAATACCGTGGCCATAATAACCTCGTGTTGTGTTCCCGACGGTGAGTCGGTGAGTAGGGTAGCCAGAGCTCACTTGAGAATTTTTATGCTATCACATAGTGGGAATACCAAAGGCTTGTCCTGCTTTATCTTCTGCACTGACGGCACAAAAACTCTCTGTGCGTACAGGGTCGGCAGCGCGAGTGTGACTTCCCTAGTGTTACACATTTACGTCTAAAAAAACTAGATTTTTGGTATAGTGCCTAAAATTTATATCCATTAGAACAATCTAATATTATACCTGGATAGAACTACTGCCTACTACGACTTCTGGATGAATCTACCTAGCATAGTTTGAAAAAATTGTTGTGTAGAAGAAAAATTCTAAAAAAATATTTAAAGTTTTAGAAAAAATTACAGATATCCTAGATTTAGTCAACAGGCAGCCTCACCTGTCACCCCCAGGCTTGCATGCAGGCCAGATACGTCTTTATGATGCTGATGAAAGATAGTTACGATCTTTCTACTGTCATTATCGCTTGCTATAGTAAAATTGTAGCTATATAATGTTCTTTTCGACCTTCTTTAAACCGCGTGGTTCCCGGCAGAGTAGAATTTGGGCCACCCCATCACTTCCCATGCGGTGTCGTACAAGGCGACTAAGGGATAGGGCTGTTTAACACTAGACAGATATATACAGTCCAGACTCAGCTTTAGATGCATTGCTCGAGTCAACAATAGTGCCCGGAAGACGGCAATAGGCTCACCCCCTATTACGTGGGTCTGAATTCAATGAGTAGTGAAATGTGGATGTTAATTCACCTCTGCCTAACCCTCCGGGGATAAGGGCGTGATTATATGTATGTATATTTATAAATATATAAAACACTAGCAGCCCGTCCCGGCTTCGCACGGGGTAGACACCCCACTCCTGTATTTCAGTGACCCCTCCACCCCGCTCGCCGCGATGCCCGGCGCGCTTTTGCACTGCACTGCATCGCAAACAACGGCCACGGCGCTATGGCGGTTTTGTTTACCTACTGTTTGAATTTATTAATTCGTAATATCTTTTGAATGGAAAGTCCAATTTAAATAATTTAAAAAAGTATTTTATAGGTAGTTAAATGGTCTTCACCATTAAATAATTTATTTGGATAAGGATTAATATAAACACATAAATAACATGGTTTGAATTTGGTTAGCATTTTCATTAATGTTTAAAATGAAAAAAGTTGTTGTAGTGACATAACTACAATAGTTGGACATATGCTACCGCGGAGTTTTTTGTAGACATTATGATGTTCTTCAATATTGTTTTACATTATTTTGTTCTATCGCTAATAGTTTCGGCAGCGCATTCGACGAAAGACATTTTAAGACTCATTTTTCTACACCTTCGGTTACATTGTTCAAATTTTACCAAGGATCCCTAATTTTTTTCAAAATGAAATGTAGCCTATGTCAAATTGGAAGAATGTAGCATTCTATTAGTGAAAGAATTTTTTAAATCGGCCCAGTACTTTTTGAGCCTATTCATTACAAACATACAAAAATAGATACAAATCTTTCCTCTTTATAATATTAGTGTAGGAATAATTTTTAACAAACTTCATTGTATGGGGCCGACCAGGGTGCAGGGGGTATGTCTCAGAAAATCACACCTACGGCATCCTGCGGCCCACACAGTCGGCGTGTGTTTTTGTCAGTTCAAGGCCGACATAACCTCCCCCATCGGCTCCTGTGGTGGGGGTATCCGTGGGGATTTTGCGCACATAAAAAAAGCACTCATCAAAACAAAAACATAGATCTATTTTAGTTCACAAAACTTGTTTTCCAAACATTTACATATTGAACACAATTGTGATAAGTTATCAGCATGTATTATTTATTAGTTTAAAAAACTTGTGTCTATTTCCAATAAAAAAACAAAATTGTAGATTTGAATATCATATGTAAATGTTTGTGAAAACTTATCACAATTCAGAAACGAATATTAACAAATATTTCAAATCAAATCATTTTATTGATTCAAATCAAATCATTTAAAATCAAATCATTATCTAAGGTACGAACGAAATTACATACATACATACATATAATCACGCCTTTATCCCAGGAGGGTTAGGCTGAGATGAATTAACACCCACATTTCACCAATCATTGAATTCGGTCACACGTAATAGGGGGTGAGCCTATTGCCGTCTTCTGGGCACTTTTGTTGACTCAAACCATCCATCTGTATGCATGAATATGTATATTTGCATTGGTCTGGGTGTTTCTATGTATAATATGTATGTATTTACAAAAAAAAAAAAGTATCTAAGTATGTTTATCCGCATTCTAGATCCCATAACACAAGCTAGTTAAGCTATGCTTACCATGGGTCTAGATAGCGTTGTGTAGAATGTCGTGGAATATTTATTTATTATTTATTATTATTTATTATCTGAGGCTAAGTCTGGGCTGTATATTATATCTGTCTGATGTTAAATAGCCCTATTCCTTAGTCGCCTTGTACGACACCGCATGGAAAGAGATGGAGTAGTCCAATTTAGGTATACAATATTTTGACAAATTAAAATAAATTATTTAACTGAGCTGATTAAATTAAGAATGGTAAAAGAGGTGCAAAACTTGCGTTGTTTCTTATATTATCGTTTTTATTTATTTTTATTCACCCACCTAATCTATAATAGTAAATGATTTTGACATCAAATTTTGAGTTGAAAAAATTTTGAATCGACACAATAATTTATTTCATACAAGTTTCTTTATAACTTACCGTTACAACGTTGAGTAAAAAGTTATTTAAATAGACAAATACCCATTTTAGAAAGCCAATATAGGTACTACTATATATAGGTATTACTTTACTACTGCTAGTTTTTTACCATGGTGAGTGTTCTGACGAGCTCTTCCAATTAGTCCCACCCTCCCCATTCCTACACAGGACAACACGTGCAGGTCTTAGATATCACCCGCACACGGTGCAGAACATCCAATCAAGAACCAAGCGGTTCGGTGTCTCTTTCATCTCTCACACCATTAAGGCCTGGAATTCATTACCAGCTCACGTGTTTCCTTCTTCCTACAGTGCCGGATCCTTTAAGCGGGGCGTGAAAAAGCATATGATGAGGCCGTCAAGCTGAGTGTCACCATTGTCACATGGTATGTGTAATGTAAATGGTGGCCCTCTTTTCTGAGACTTTGCCTTCAGCTTACCAACAGGCAAGGGGAAGTTCAATTGACGTGTTCTATATAAAAAAAATATCGGACCCTAATGTGAAAACACAACAAGTGCTATAACTCCATAAGAGCAATAAACTTATTACGTACCTAAATCTGTCCAATGAATAACATAACTCACGCATATATCCCCGAAGGGGTAGGCAGAGGTGCTAGCACCCACATTTCGCCAGTTTATGTTTAGATCCCAATGTAATAGGTGGCGAGTCTATTGCCATTAACCGGGCACTTATAAACCTGCGATAAATACACACATAACTTCGATAAAACGTGTTTATTTAATATTATAAACTCTAAAACATGTGATGAGATGATGTGTTAGGGGCGTATGTCGTACAGATGAAGTGGCGTCTCGAGGTTATCACCGCGGGTCAGCACCGATAACAGTGCAGTACAACACTATCGTATACTTACTTACAATGACCCTCATCATTTATATTCCAAGTTTGTGTAATAAAATGACATCACAGTATGGGGGCACACACCCAGTATTTTTTTTTATTTCACGCCTATATCCCCGAAGAGGTAGGCAGAGGTGGTGCTAGCACCTACATTTCGCCAGTTTATATTTAGGTCCCAAAAAGGTGGCTATTGCCATTAACCGGACACTTATAAACCTACGATAAATACACACATAACTTCGAAAAGCATCGAAAAGTCATTGGTGTGTGCCATGGCAAAATCTGGACTCGAACCCGAGACCTCGTCTCAGCAGTCCATTACCCATACCACTAGGCTACCGCAATTTTAATTCAATGCAAATTGACCGAAGCTTTACCATGTAACCATATCAATTACCATTACTGTGTACTTACACGGTAATGGTAATTTATATAGTTACGTGGTATATACAGCCTCTGTGACGTGGTGGTAGAGAAAGCGGCCGCTACATAGGTGGCGCGGGTTCGATCCCCGCTCAGTGCAAATATTTGTATGTATGACTATGGGTATTTGCATTGGTGTGGTCGTGCTTCAGAGAGCACGTTAAGCCTTCGCTCCCAGTTGTCATACCAACATCTATGGCAGTCGTTATGGGAATATAGAGCCCAAAAGAGTCCCAAAGTGAGACAACTGGTCTAGCTGCAATAATTTAGTATCGTCTTTGGGTTGTGGAGGTCATATGGCAGTCGCTTTATGGAAAATATCGAAGTTCAGATATCCGCAGTTAGACTGGTAAAGTGGATCCCAGAATCCGGGGTGAAAGAACCATCCAAATTCTTCCATACATCTCGACATTCCCACGGGGTCAGAACTTACACGGATTATATTATATAAGCTAATTTGCACTGACCACAATAAAAAAGTTTAAAACTTAAACCCGACCGAGAAAACAAACAGGAGAAGAGTGAGTCAAACTGTTTAAAAACTTTGTACATACAAACATACATATAATCACGCCTTTAACCCTGGAGGGTTAGGTAGAGTTGAATTAACACCCACATTTTACCAATCATCGAATAGAGAGTAAGCCTATTGTCGTCTTCCGAACAATATTGTTCTTCCATACAGATACGTCTACGTCACAGTAAGATGAATGTGTGTATAGATGAATTTATGATAAGACCGTCAAGCTGAGTGTCACCATTGTCACACGGTATGTGTAAGTAATGGTGACCCTCTTTTCTGGGATTTTGCCTTCAGCTTACTTAATTGACGTGTCCTATATAAAAAAAAAAAAAAAAAAAAATTTTATTATTATTATTATTTATACTTTATTGTACACACACATATATTACATTAATATAACAAGATGAGATGTAATGTACAAAGGCGAGCTTAACTCAAAGTTGAGTTCTCTTCCAGCAAACCCGGGAGTGCACAGAGGAATTGCAATACGAGAGGCTAAGTCTAGTGCACAAGTGTAAAATTAATATAAGAAGGTATAAAATGTGTATACCCCCGACAATAGGCACAAATATACACATACACATATACACACATACACATACACACGTAAATACATACATACATACATACATACATACATACATACATATCTACATAAATACATAAATAAACATACATACATACATACATACAAATACATATCATGTATGTCTGCTATTGTTGAGAGAGAAAGTAATCTCTTATACGTCTTTTAAAAATATTCAGAGAAGGACTATCGCGTATGGAGTGAGGAAGAGAATTCCACAGTCGTACTGCAGAAACTGTGAAGGAATTGTCGTAGCAAGTCGAACTATGCGAGGGAGTTCGAAGTAAAAGAGAAGACGAAGTGCGACAGGGCTTTCCCCTGGGTACAAGGAACTCAAAACGCTCACGAAGATATGAAGGAGAATGAGGGTTGTGAAGAATAGAAAAGAGAAGGGAAAGAATGTGAACATCTCGACGCCGCCGAATTGGTAACCATTTCAGTTGCCTTCTGAACTCCGAAACGTGGTCGTACTTACGTAGGCCGAAAATAAAACGAATACACAAATTTTGCAGTCGCTCCATCTTGTTCCAGAGTTCTTCAGTTGCATCCAGAAAGGTGACATCAGCATAATCTAGGAGGGGAAGGAGAAGAGATTGAGCGAGACAGACTCTGGTTTTAAAAGGAAGGAAATTCTGAAGACGCCTAAGGGAGTGGAAAGTACCAAAAACTCTCCGGCTTACCTCGTTGATATGACTGGTCCATGACAAATTGCAATCGAAGAGAACCCCCAGGTTTTTGGCGACCGTGGAAAATGGTATCAGAGCATTGCTGTAAAAAACAGGAGTTAGAGAGGCATGGTCAAGATTACTGTAAATGTGTCTGCCACCTATAATGACTGCCTGAGATTTCGCAGGATTGACAAGCAGTCCGAAAGATTTTGCCCAAGCACTAATGTTTTTAAGGTCATTATTGATGGCAGTAATGGCCCCACCCACATCATCAGACCTAAAATGACGATACAACTGCAAATCGTCTGCGTAGAGATGATAACTGGAAGAAATAACTTTGGTGATAGCATTAATAAAAATTGAGAAAAGTAGAGGAGAGAGGACAGCACCTTGCGGTACACCCGCAGTAAGGTTACGCCAGTCAGAGGACGCCTCATCAGAGCGAACCCGCTGCGAGCGACCCCGAAGATAAGAGTTAAACCAAGCGATTACGGAGGGCGATATATTTAATGAAGAAAGGATGCCCAAGAGGATGTCGAAGTCAACAGAATTGAAGGCACTACTGAAGTCCAGTAGAACCAATACCGTCAGGAGTTTATTCTCCATGGCCAGTCTTATATCATCGGATATTTTGACTAAAGCCGTGACTGTACTATGGCCAGAAAGAAAACCAGATTGTAATGGACTCAGTAGACCATTAGAGGAAAGGTAACAAGATAATTGAATACGCACCGTGTTCTCAAGCACTTTGGAAAGAATCGGAAGGATTGAAATACTTCAAGGCGAAGGTTCGATGGCTTAGTGGTCAGAGCGTTCGCCTTGTAAGGGAAAGTTCACGGGTTCGAATCCCGGACCGTTTAAATTTTTCTATCTTAATCGATTTTGAATAGTTGGCGTACTAATTGTTAAAATTTTTATTCAAAAGTTTGGTATTATCATAATTAGAAGGTATGTACCGCGTGGTTCCCGGCAGAGTAGAATTTGGACCACCCCATTTTTCCATGCGGTGTCGTACAAGGCGACTAAGGGATAGGACTGTTTAACATCAGACAGATATTATACAGCCCACACTCAGTCTCAGATCAGAGTCAGCAAAAGTACCCGGAAGATGGCAAGAGGCTCCCATATTACGTGGGACCGAATTCAATGATTGGTGAAATGTGGGGTGTTAATTCACCTCTGCCTAACCCTCCGGGGATAAAGGCGTGATTATATGTATGTATGTAGAAGGTATTATAATCATTTTGAGTATTTATGCCAGTCAAGCTCGATCTGATGCTGACTAATGCAGAAGTAGATCACGGATTGAGTTGTCGCACAGCGGAAGTCATACTATCGGTCATTCAATAAGTAATTACCTTCAAGATGTGGCTCTCTTACAAATGTATTCGCACATAATATGTTTACAGCGTATTCTAAAACAGACCGAGTTAGCATAACAACGCTTTTATTGTTATAGCGGCATATTATTGGAACAGACATTAGCAGTTCTGGAGGTTAACAATGTACGCTGTGCTAGTTACACGCACGTCAGTTCACGTTTAAGACATGGAGAATACACGTTTATGTACTATTCTATTCTATACATATTATTTACAATTTTTGTCTGTCTGTGGGACCTCTGCCTACCCCTCAGGGGATATAGGCGTGAGTTTATGTTATATGTCTGACTATCTGTCTGTCTGTTTGTTTCGGCTAATCTCTGGAACAACTGGACCGATTTTAAGGGGACTTTCACTGGCGGATAGCTGATGTAACAATGTATAACACAGGCAATCCTGGGACTTCTTCCCGCGGAAATCGGGCAACATAAACCATTTTCACACAGGCTAAGCCGCGGGCGTCCGCTAGTATTTTATAAAGTGGAAAGCTTTTGTGTAATGAAAAACCTAAATAAAAGCTGGAAGGTTTTTTAATATTCATTTACTAAATGAACCCTGAGTAACATTATTACGTTTTATCTCGACATTCCCACGGGGTCAGAATTTACACGGATTATATCATATAAGCTAATTTGCACTGACCACAATAAAAAAAGTTTAAAACTAAAACCCGACTACTGAAAAATCACGCTCTAAATATTCAACAAGAAAATATCAAGGATCACCGTGGTCGTATGCCACTTTTACCTAAAAGGTATTGTTTTGTTAGATTAAGTGGCATACAACTACGGCTATCCTTGATATTTTAAATACTTTTAAGACCGTGATTTTCAGTAGTCGGGTTATATTTAATTTATTTTGGGGCAAGTAATAAGTATAATTTATACATATTTGAAATGTGCTAATTCAGCTCTTTCAGTTCATATCAAACACGACATATTTATCTCAAATTTATTTTTTAACACAGTACTTTATGACCGCTAGAGGGCGCCACATTAAATTCAGTGACACGTTATATAGCATATAACCAGCAGAAGACTAAGATGCTTCTAACGATACCTTATTTGTCTAGTTATAATAAATGGTTATGGAGCTATGAGGGACAGATGAACCTACATACATAAATATATACATAAATAGCCTGGCAAAAGCACAACCCTCCTTTTGCTTAGCTGTAGTCGGATAAAAATAAAACCTATACGCCTCGTGGTACTTATTATGCCGAGATTGAAGGTGTAACGAAATAGTTAGGTATAAGTAATGTATGTTAGTATCGAATCAGTCGATAAAATCTAAATTCATTTTATCAAACACTAAACCGACTAATGTACCATTGTTAGGCTATTCACAAGTATTATTATTGTAGTATTGTTTAAATATACCTATCTAGTACATTCAGCATCAGATATAATTTGACAAACAAAGTACTCAAAATGATCTAGGAGGGACGACGGTATTTCCGTTCAATAGAGCTGTCCGACTGTGGAGGTACCTCTGCTCTACAGAATACCGCGGCAATAACAACTTCGTGTTGTGTTCCCAGCGGTGAGTAGGGTTGCTAGAGCTCACTGGAGAGTTGGTGCTGTTGGTCGGAAGACTAAAGGCTTGTCCTTCTTTGTTTTCTACACTGACGGCACAGAAACTGACAGGGTCGGCCTCTGTAAGCATAGAGAGTGCCTGTAGCGCGAGTGTGACTCCTCTGGTGTTGCACACGTCCGTTAGGCCACTTGAGTGGTATAAAAAATCTTAGTATTCCCCTTTTTTGTTAACGTATTGTTTTTTGTTTTTAACATTTAGTTAGTATGATAATACAATTTAAATCAATAAAACAATTTGACTTGCTCTTAATACCGTAGTCAATATATAGCGAGTCATAACAAAAAAAAAACAAGAAAAGAAAACAAACAACACAAGAGCGAGTCAAACTGTTTATCACGCCTTTAACCTCCAGGGTTAGGTAGAGTTGAATTAACAAGCACATTTTAACAATCATTGAATAGGGAGTGAGCCTATTGCCGTCTTCCGGGCACTATTATTGACTCGAGCCATGCATCTGAGGCTGTCTCTGGACTGTGTATACCTGTCTGATATATAACTTTGTAGTGAAGATAGATCTGATACTGAATGTACATCTGAGAATTCACTACATGCAAGCAAAGTTAAAATTAATACACCTGCCTTCAAAAGTAATGTGACTGATATTGACGTAGGCATTAGCATTGTCAATAATATCTAATTAGGTAGACAAATATATTTTCAGTACAATATGTCCGACTTGTCATAGAAGACAATGAGCGGCTCTGTATAGGCACTAGGCAGTGTCCTCACTCAACAAAAGACATGAACACTGACGGATGTATTTATGTCGAGTTGGCGAACAACGCATAGAAACTAATTATTTATTTACTGAAAAACACCTGGGCGACCGGCATCTTCTATGAGTAGTTATTAGAATAAAAAAAAACAAACAATAAAATCAAGCAGTTCTGAATTTGGAACCTAATTGTATACTTTTTCTTCATCTTAGTGTTAATTCCAGTCGCATCCGAAGCCTTCACCTCGTAGCCTGGAATCCGCTTTACCTGTCTAGCTGCGGATTTGGCGAAACTTCGATATTTTCCGTGAAGCAACTGCCATCTGACCTCCACAACCACCATTAAGACCTGGAATTCATTACCAGCTCACGTGTTTCCCTCTTCCTACAGTCCCGGGTCATTTAAGCGGGGCGTGAAAAAGCATATGATGAGACCGTCAAGCTGAGTGTCACCATTGTCACACGGTATGTGTAGGTAATGGTGACCCTCTTTTCTAAGACTTTGCCTTCAGCTTACCATCAGGCAAGGCGAAGTCTAATTGACGTGTTCTATATATAAAAAAAAAACAACCCAAAGGCACATTGAAAGGGATATCGAAGAATTGCAGCTAGTCCAATTGTTGGACATTTTATCCATCCAACTACCTATAACGACTGCCAATACACGTTGGTATGGCAACTGGCACCCACTACTTAACGCACTCTCAAAGGCACGACCAGACCAATGCAAATACCTATATTCATGTGTACAAATATTGACACTGAGCGGGATCGAACCCGCACCTCTTTCGTAGCAGCCGCGTTCATTACCGCAAGGAGGTAGGACACGGCGGTATATCCGCCCGATTGAACAGTCCGATTGGGGAAGTACCTCCGCCCTACAGAATACCGCGGTTATAATAACTTCGTGTTGTGTTCCCAGCGGTGAGTAGGGTAGCCAGAGCTCACTGGAGAATTTGTGCCGTCAGTGGGAAGACTAAAGGCTTGTCCTGATTTGTCTTCTACTGACGGCACAGAAACTCTGTACTTACAGGGTTGGCAGCGCGACTGTGACTCCTCTGGTGTTACAGACGTCCATAGGCCACGGTAACTACTTTCCATCAGGTGGATCGTGTGCTTGTCTGCCAACTAAGTGGTATAAAAAAAAAAAAACCATCACGCCACGGAGGCTGTAAAACAGGCGCGGTTCCTAACATACATAACAATGAAATTGCAAATAGAATTAGATACACAATATTTTCTAACTCTCCATCGGCAGCAAATTCTCTGTGCCTTTTCCCAACTCAGCTGAGGTCGACTTTCCAGTTTAACTCCACAACCAATTGGCGACTTCAACTATATTGTATACTAGATGCAATATTTGCAACTGTCCAGTCGTTTAGTGCCTATTAGGTCGCTTGGTTAGTTGTTATCAGTAGTTAGTTGCATATTGAATAATAATAATAATAATAAATATTCTTTATTGTACACCAAGATACACAAATTAACATGGATTTTATACATAACAATGTACAATGGGCGGCCTTATTGCAAACAATAATCTTTTCCAGGCAACCTTTGGATGGACAGGAGTGTATAGAAATAAAACGTGGGTTTATAGTGTAAAAATCAATTTACAGACTACTTAATAAAAATTACTCAAATGAAACAATTATACATATACACTACATACAATGTCCACATACAATACAAACTATATCTAAATACAATACACACTATATCTACATACAATACACACCATATCTACATACAATACACACAATACTTACATACAATACATAGAATACCTATAAACAACTTATATTCGTACAGACATATACACTTATGAAATATATAATACACACATAGTTACAGACGTCTTATATTGACAGATAATATTCAGTCACCAGTCTTTTGAAAGATCCCAATGTTTGAGCTCGCCTAATAGAGACAGGTAATGCATTCCATAGGCGTGCAGCCACTACAGTAAACGATTTGTCGTTGAAGTTTGTAGAATGTATTGGAATGTGCAGTCTCAAGTTCTCCGATGATCTCAAGAATCTCGAATGCGTGTCACGTAGGAACTTGAAACGTTATTGATATTATTAAGTAGAAAAAGGATGTGAGTATTCCGTCGAAGGCGAATTGAGAGCCACTTGAGCATGTTGCGATATTCGGATACATGATCATATTTGCGTAAACCATATATGAACCTAATACACAAACTTGTCAAGTTGCTCTTCAGTAAGATCAAGATAGCTGGCATCTGCAAAGTCTAGTATCGGGAGTAAAAGCGACTGTGCAAGCGAAACTTTTGTATCCATTGGCAAAAAATTTCGCTATTTTCCTACTTCTCTGTTAATAATAAAAAAGATCTGTCTGTACATAAAGACGATCAATATAGTAAATGAAAGTACTCAAAGAAATCCTGTCTAAAAATATAAGACTTTATTTATCTCAGGAAATGAGTGGCACTGAGAATCTTACTCTTGTATGAACAACTCGACTCTTGTCACCTCAGTTCAAAAATAGCACCTCGTTGGAATCGTCTCGGCGAGTGTTGTCTACTCGTACCGTTTCGTGATTTTTTTTCTCTTTATATAGTTTCGGAATAGACAGACACAACACGTCGGTATAAGTAATATTACACCATACATACTAATAAAATAAATGTTGGCATGTATGAATTATTTATACTTCTGTATTTAATTAAACTGGTTGTTTGAAAAAAATATTAAAATGAATTTCTAAAGACAAAATCAATCACTATCGTGTAATTGTTGACACGTCTACGCTGTTTAGCTCTAATTAATGTAATTAATGATAATGTATGAATTAAGTATATTTCAATTAGGTTATATTATATGATACAAAATTAAATTAAGTTTATAATTTTGTATTATATTTATCTGATGACTTATGTAATAAATACTGCTTCACCGGTAGGGATCTCCCCCTTTTTATTTAATTTCTGTATATTATATATTTAATACATATAGCATTGTTTTGTATATATTTTATATGTATATTTATAATGGAATAGTTGATTTATATCAAATTGCAGTGGTACTTATTGAGATAGAGTGAAAAAAAAATCCTTTACTGTCAAATTATTTTCTGGGTGTTACAGAACACCCAGAAAATAATTTGACCTGTACCTTAAATTTTCAATACACAGTATAATTTGAATTCAAGTAGGTATACCTGTTGACCTTTTCAATTCAGGTCCACAGACTAATTACAATATTAGCTATTGTTTCATGGAGCATTACGTTCATTATGAGTTGTATTAATGTTAATAATTACAGAGAAGCGCAGTCTTTACATCCATCTCAACAGCAGCAGCAAAAAACTAATTCAAATATTGTGTAAAAGATTCTATTGTAACATCTTATCATTATTAAATATAATTAAAATGTTTTATCGTCATATGTTGCCTACAATTTTGCCTACAAAGTAACGATAACATTATATTTATTAGTATGGTAGCCTAATTAAAAATCAGAAACAAACCGCCGCGCCGCGAGGTTCCCGGCAGAGTAGAATTTGGGCCAACCGTCTCTTCACATGCGGTGTCTGACATAGCGACTAAAGGATAGGGCTGTTTAACATCAGACAGATATGTACAGCCCAGACTCAGCCTCAGATACATAGCTCGAGTCAACAATAGTGTCCGGAATACGGCATAAAGCTCGCCTCCTATTACGTGGGACTGGTGAATTGGTGAAATGTAGACGTTAATTCACCTCTGCCTAACCCTCCGGGGATAAAGGCGCCTGCCCCTCTAGACGAGTGGCAATATTAGTTATACGATTTTTGAATAGAATATTATGTTTATGACTTTGAAGACTGTCATAGAAGTCAAAATACGTGTCCATGAATGGAAATGGAATTTGTAGGAGGTAGGACACGACGGTATTTCCGTCCAATTGAGCAGTCCGACTGGGGAAGTAGCTCCGCTTTACAGAATACCGCGGCCGTAATAACCTCGAGTTGTGTTGCCGGCGGTGAGTAGGGTGACCAGTGCAGACCAAAAACTTGTCCTGCTACAGAAACTCTCTGTGCTTACAGGGTTGGCAACGCGAGTGTGTCTCCCTTGGTGTTGCACATGTCCATAGGCCACGATAATCTCTTTACATCAGGTGGGCCGTGTGCATGTCTGCCACCTAAGTGGCATAAAAAAAAACATTTCTACAATACACTTGGTGGATCTTCTAGCGCTTATTCTCTTTCATTGTCGGTTTCAGGTGACTTCGGGCGGTACCAGTGTTTCCAGTTCATCCTGCATGTTCTCGGTGCTATGACAGCTGGCATGCATATGCTGTCGCTCGTGACAGTGGGTGCGGTCCCAGATCATAGGTCAGTTTATTTCTTGTATGTCTCATGTATTATACACGTGCGGGTTATTATGGAAAGACGATTGTGTTCTTTCGGATTGCGTTTGAAAGCAAACTATTTTTTTATGTATGTGATTGGTGCGATATATTTCGGATTAGATAATAAAATATTACATGCTTAAGCCAAATTTCAGCTAGAATACTAAATAGCAAGTTATTACAACATTCAATACGGTATTTATTTTAAAAATAGCAATGCTAATAAAGCAACAAGAACCAGATAAATTCGGTAGTTATGGTCACGTCGAAATCGTACTAGCTCATTATACAAATACGGTGCGCGGTGGTGCGGAAACAGACTCTAGTATAAA
Organism: Eilema griseolum; assembly: GCA_963662185.1. Taxonomy (NCBI): domain Eukaryota; kingdom Metazoa; phylum Arthropoda; class Insecta; order Lepidoptera; family Erebidae; genus Eilema; species Eilema griseolum. The sequence continues at coordinate 2,298,664 of OY759246.1, forward strand.
CTTGTGAAAATTTGCAAGTATACGTCATTTGAATGAAATATTAAGTCATTTAGTATGCTAACTAGTTCACAACTAGGTTCAGGCGGGATTTGCTTTAAAATTTCATTGAATAGTTTGAGCGGAGTCATTAAGAATAAATGTTTAAAAATGATTGCAACATCATTCATAATCAATTAATGATGTTGCAATCATTTGACAGCGGTCAACGCATGTCATAAACGTCATATCCCATACATTTTAATTCCATTCTACAAGACGCCGGCCAATGAATTGCTACTTGTCTAGGAGGGTAGTTTTAATATATATTGTGTTACTCCCGGTCGCAGGGATAGCGAGGATTGTAATATAATATAAATATAATACTAGGCATTATTTTCAATAGCGCATTGAATAAAAAATTGTTAAATAATTTTTGTAATAGTAATTTATAAATGTATGAACAAAAACACACCATTTAAAAGTATTTCCTGCACAATAAAATATTTTCTGAGAATTCAAAAAAACACACTCGTAGTGGTTAAAGTATTTAGTTTTGCAGGCACTCCGGAAAAGTGCATTGTATTTTTTCTGCGCTTGCTTTTTTCGGTATTATGGCGCTGTAATTTTCGTTTAACTGGTAACTAGTCTCATATTATGTATTTCGACTTGCCCAGCTTTCCCTGTTGCACATTTTAAAATCCTTTTGAGCCCATAATGTTTAGTCTTCAAATAAGTAATATATAGATATTTACCGGATTTGTTGACATTTATGATCACTGCTCCGCTCCTTTAAATAGTAGCGTGATGATACATATCCTAGAATCTTTGTCGATGAACGAACTATTCAACACAAAAGAATTTTTCTATTCGAACCAGTAGTTCTGAAATTAGCGCGTTCAATCAAACAAATAAACAAAGTCTTCAGCTTTACATTATTAGTATAGATAATTGTTAATTCTGTATTGCCCTATATGTTGTGTGTCGCCTCGAAAATAATGAGCCTAAAAATGTGACCATAAAAATAATAGTTTTAGCATAGTTTCAGTAGAAAGAGTATAGTTTTGGTATATAACCGGACTGGTACCATTTGATATCTATATTAAAAGATACATATTCATTCATTCTTTTATTCATTCTTTCCTTCGTTCATTCATTCATTCATTCATTCCTTCATTCATTATATTATTATTATATACGCAGTTGTTACAATTTGTGCATTAGATTCACCAAATTTCAGCCAAATTGACATGCAATAATCTCATATTAAAGAATTGACAGCAAAATGGGACTTTAATAATTAATTACATATTTATCAGAATTAGGGAAAGTATAGATTATTATTAGTAGTCAAAATATGACCGTACCTACCTCCATTTATGTTTTAAATATCTAATAACTTGCTAATTAGTTCACATTGTATAATAAATTTGGCACAAGAGTAATAATTATATTTAAATCAACTATAAGACGTACAGTAAGTACTAAGGTATACTTAGCATGAGCATGGGTGGGTAACCGAAATCGATGACCGGCGTATTGTAGAATAGAATGATGAATGATGAATGATTGACGTTTATGACTGTCGTCAGCTATACCAATCTCATTCATTAATCAATCCATTCTGTTCTATAAACGTATTGCCTTTGTCTAGAGGGCCAGGAAATGTTTTAACGCATATCATGGAAGATTACTTGGGCTCCAACGGAATAAAGTGTTCACTGCATTACTTATTTGTTCCTTGTTTTAGCTGTACTTTGAATATAAGTATGATTGGTAAATATTATTATTGGTGCGTCTGGTATGGGTTAATCTTGCTTTTGGTGAAACAGCGTGTAAAGTTTGCTTGCCGAGGGCGGAGGTGAACGGCTTTGGTGTTCGTTATTGTACAAGAACAGTGATATCGGTGCAGATTTATATCTGCTGGTGTAATGAATGTAAGTACCTTATTTTGTAACATACATGTCCTTGGTTTAACGTTCGCTATATGTACCTACCGCTTCTAAAAATGTATTTGTATAGAATTATTTATTAATATTTAACTGTTTGTGTTAGATTAGATCATAGACGTATTTAGAGTATGAATAGTTCTAGAAACTGAGATAATTAAAATTAAAGTAGGTAGGTAAGTTTTCACGTATTAATTATATGCCTATTGATTAAACCATGTAAATCTGGTATTGTAATCCATTTTCACTGGTTAAATCCAACCTAAATGATAACGGTTGGGTTATATAGTTGGGTATTTTATAATAATTAATAACCGCGGTAGCCTAGTGGTATGGGTAATGTACTGCTGAGACGAGATCTCGGGTTCGATCCCAGGTTTTGCCATGGCACACACCAATGACTTATCGATGCTTTTCGAAGTTATGTGTGTATTTATCGCAGGTTTATTAGTGCCTGGTTAATGGCAATAGGCTCGCCACCTATTACATTGGGACCTAAACATAAACTGGCGAAATGTGGGTGCTAGCACCTCTGCCTACCCCTTCGGGGATATAGACGTGAGTTTATGAGTTTATGTTATGTAAATTATTTCTTACAAGTTTCCTTATAATTTACCGTTTTGACATTTAGTAAAAAGTAACTAATTTGCCTGGTTAATCAAACCTCAAGGCATTCGATTTCTGACGTTTTGACCAACAAACACCGATTAGTCAAATGTGTCCGTGCGTGACTATGATCCATGTCATCATCATCTATGTGCAAGTCTCGGTCGCAGCCAAAACTCTCGGAGTTCGTGGTCCGCTTTCCGGCTTATGGTAGTGTCACCATTGGCATGTGCGTCTTCCATGATCATCATCTTCTTTCTCCTACTGAGGCGGCATGGCTTGACATGTTGACATGGTGATGTCTCTCTAAAATCTTAAAATGATCTTAATATCAAGGTATTAAGAGTTTTATTGATTTAAATTGTATTATTGTACAAACTAAAGGTGTGTACCATTTTTCTTTCTTTTTATTAATAATAATCAGTCAATAGGAAGGAGGGAATACATTAAGATCATTTTGAGTACCCTGTTCGTTAAGACCGATCTGATGCTGACTGTACTAATCGAATCCATAGGGCAACAGTGGATCCGATTAAGGTGATCTAAACTATTGCCCACAAATATCAGTTCAATTTCACGTGGCTTATGGGGTTAATATTCATTGCATCATTCATGAAAAATAAAACCATAAAGATATTTCTTTTTGTATGTCCCCATTTATTGTATGCCCCCATTTTTTGTATGTCTCCATTTGTTGTATGTCCCCATTTGTTGTATGTAGTAGAGTTAACCTTGAATTTGAAGAGTTATATTAAAGTCAGTCATTTATTTTCAATTATCAATTGTTTCTTATATTATTTATTGTATATATTAATTTATTGTGTTAATTATACAGTATGTAATGAAACCCCTGTTCGATCAATTTAGCATACCTATGTACCCCTTACTTATTATTTAGGTATCTTAAACATACATAACCACATACGAATAACAAAAAACTGGTGAAAATAAATGTAATATTGGAATTTGACTTGATGATTCCTAGTATCATAATTACTCACACATTCAACACAAAAATAATTTAACCATATAGTGGAATCTGGTGCATCCCCATGAAAGTTTCCTCATTGAACTAAATTTGATTGAAATTTTTGTGTGGATTTTTTTAGATAGAAGGTTATATTTATTTGATACTAAAACACACCGATCACTGATCATACATAGGTTACGTTACTTGTTGTATACAGCACAAACTCTGCCTCACATCCATGGCTTGAGTCAACAATAGTGCCCGGAAAACGGCAATAGGCTCACCCCCTATTACGTGGGACCGAATACAATGATAGGTGAAATGTGGGTGTTAATTCACCTCTGCCTAACCCTTTGGGGATAAAAGCGTGATTATATGTTTATATGTATGTATGTTGTATATATAAAATACTCATCTATGCTATCTAAAGTATTTATGTATGTACACGTAGCTTAGTTAATTACTAAATAAGATAAACTTGTTATAAGTATACTGTTAGCACCTGTTAACACACTGCTTTTATAAATATGCAACGCTAGCTTATTTTCCCTTAGGTAGAAAAACCATTTACTAGAATGTAAAAGCTATAATATTACAACTGCAACTAACAATGCACCTTGGCCTGGCACGAAAGAAAAAAAAACGTTGTTCAAAATAATTTTAAAAAGAATGTTTCGAATTTCAGATGTTTCCTGCCAGGAGTGGACACTGCAAATCATACAGAACCATGGAATTCATCACTAGTTTTGGCTGCTATACCTATGAACGAGCACGGGAAGCTCGAAAATTGTATAATGTATGGGGAAAACAATAGCCTGGTAGGTTGTCAGTCCTGGGTCTATGATACACAGTTCTACACTTCCTCTCGGGGCATTGAGTGGGATCTCGTGTGCAGTCGTCGCTGGATGGGTGCAGCTGCTCAGACAGCTTACATGCTTGGTGTTGTTTTTGGGTCTCTACTATTTGGACGCTTATCTGATAAGTTAGGAAGAAAAAAAGCCTTCCTTTGGTCTGGTATTCTACAACTTTTACTTGGCACATCTGTTGCTTTCACCACTGATTACTACAGTTTTATGACCCTTCGATTTCTTTACGGTATCTTTGGATCAGGTTCATACATTGCTGGGTTTGTGTTAACAATGGAAATAGTCGGACCAAGCAAGCGGACAATATGTGGTGTTACGTTTCAAATCATGTTTGCCGTTGGAATAATGCTATTGCCCGCTTGGGGATATCTAATTGACAACAGATTCTATTTGCAAATACTTTATGCGCTACACGCAGCCGTGTTACTTCCTCACTGGTTCTTTATGGACGAATCTCCCAGGTGGCTGTGGTCGCAAGGTCGAGCACGCGAGTCTGTAGCCATTATAGAGAAGGCCTTAAAGTTCAATAAATCGACGGAATCCATCGATACTCCTGCTTTAGTGTCGCACTGTAAAGCGACGTGCGCGAAATATACTGATGAAACCTCCGCTGGAACTACAGACTTGTTCAGGACACCAAAAATGCTTCAGAAAACTTTAATAATTTGTGGTTGTTGGTTTGTAAATGCAGTCGTATATTACGGACTCTCACTTAATACGGGAAAACTAAACGGCAACCCTTACTTGCTAATGTTTTTAATGGGTGTAGTTGAATTGCCATCGTATGCAATTATTGTATACTTTTTGGATCGCGTCGGTCATAGAGCACTTATTAGTGCCATGATGGTGCTCGGTGGGATTGCTTGTCTGGTCATCGTCGCTCTGCCTCATGGCTCTACGCCAACCACAGTGTTCGTAATGATAGGTAAGCTTTTCATATCTGGTTCTTATTCTATTATATACAAGTATTCGGCAGAACTGTTTCCGACTGTGGTGCGCAGTTCTGGAGTAGGGCTAGGCAGTATGTGTGCTAGTGTTTCAGGTGCTTTCACGCCGCTTATAAATTTACTGGACACCTTAAATCCTAAGATACCAACGGTTCTTTTCGGATTTTTGGCCCTGTTGTCAGGTTTTTCGACGTTCTTCTTGCCTGAAACTATGGGTAGAAGCCTGCCTCAGTCACTAGAAGATGGTGAAAAGTTTGGTGTTGGTGACACATGCTTCACGAATTGCAGCGGTCGGCGGATGAGCACAGAATCCGCAGAGCTGCCTGAAACGATGGTGCCTCTTGAAAGTATGGAGAAGAAACCATAAATATTGTAATAAATGTAAAGCCATGTATCGAAAGTCAAATGTATAAATACGTAAATAATTATATTTATACAACTAGGTTTTAAGAATAACAGATTCGATAAGTACAACTGTTGTATAAAATATATTTTTAATCTGTTCTTATTGGCTAATTCTATATTTTAAAAACTTAATATTTATATAACATTGTTTTCAATGAAATTTTAAAGCAATTAATATGCTAACTTTTCCTATATTTGTACATTTTGTTCCTATATTTATTGGTACTACGTTGTTATACCAACACTAACTTACAATCTGTTTCTGAATACTAATAAGTGTTTTTTGTTTTTATACTGTTACTGTTGAACAAAGAATTTAGGATAAGTGTTTGCGTACCTACGTAAATACATATATAGATATTGGTACTAATTTTAAGTTGTCTAGTCAAATGTAATACAAGCATTTTGCGTTCCTTGAAGCATTTTTGCTTTGGACTGGATATTTGTACTATTAACTATTAGTTACTATAATGTTTAAGATATTTAATGGGCAGCTATAAGTAACCAATACTCAAAAAGTACCAAAAACAGTATTCGCAAATTTGCTGAAACCTGATGAAACTGATTGGAGATCACCATTCATTCGTTTTTTGTTTTCAAAACATATTTCTCATCAGCATTTTGTATGATTTCTAATTTTCTTATTCGCGAAAAGCTATTTTGGCTCTTTTTGATTTCTTTAACCCCTATATCGACTTCGGATTTTTCTCCATAAGTATTTGACCGATAAACTTAATTTTATTAGTTTATTAATTGACCATATATCTGTTATGTCAAAATCGAATAAATTTAAAAAAATACTGCCTACTTACAATTATATTTTTCATAAAATGTTAAATATGAGTAAAATTATTATTTTATGTGTATACTGTTACAATGACTGAACTATACTCCAACACCATGAAGTGGGCATACCATCAATTTGCTGCTCCTCCATAATTTAAACAACAATACTGTCCCACTTGTACCTATGGGGAGTGGAATTTGTAACAATTATTATTATAATGTGTTAAGTTTATTAACCATACAATAAAATAACCTCGACGACAATGATTGA